>CM074138.1:1993468-2576986 GCA_037178625.1 Skeletonema tropicum | reverse complement strand
GGGTGCGGATTCGTTCGTCGAGCTTTTTGCGGACCATGGTTTTGATTGAAGATTGATGCTTCGATTGATAAGATATGATATGCTCGACTGATGGCAAGAATTTGAGTTATCTGCTCGAGATTTGCTGATCAAAAGTTATAGCTGCTGGACGACAATATAATAATGATGATATTATCAAGAGCACTACGTTCGACGTTGCAATAACTTGGCTGTACACGATGTCAATGTACTTCGTTGCAATGGCTATTGTACTTTTTAGGCCATCATGGATTTGTTCTGTGTAGTTTTTGGATGGCGGCAGAACGCGGAGCAAAGACAGACAAAGTAAATATTCTTGCAAAAAATATAAGTCTTCTCAGCCATCTACAGATACTTTTCTTGTTTACAATACCAGTGATACGTAGTTTACCGTAGCACAGAAGTAACCTAAAGCCCCACCGAACCCCCACCACAGCTAGCTAGCTCTTTTACTGTCCTTGCCTTACTTATTGTTGGTCGGTGGTCGTGCGTTGCTCATGATGAAGTAACTAAGCTGGTGGACTATCTCAGATGTATTATAGTGCTCAAGCTCCTCTTTTGGCAAAAGAGAAAAAGATGACGATAGATAAGAGTACAAACATAATTCATGCTAGTATGTACCTTTTTACCCCTCAGAAACTATACAATTTTCCGCACAAGTACCAACACCTACCAGGCCTGTGCGCTGGTTAAAACTGAAACCTCGACAACAAGCCGAAACTGATGCTCATCAAAGCGATGATATTCGATGCTTTGTTCTTGGCACTGCTAGGCTCGTCATCTGGAGAACTATCATTATCAGTCGGCTCCTCCTCTTTGCCCTCAATGGAATACTCATCACCAACTCCTTCAACTTCCAGAGTGCCGCATCGACTGTAAGGAAAACATGGCTTACAAAATAGCTCGGCTTCCTTGCAATCTTCAGACAACATTGACCCATCTTCGCCACAAATACCACTATTGTGATCGAAACAAATCTTTCCCAAGCTGCAAGAAGCAAATTCTGGTCCACAGGTGTCACTCTCGACAAATTTTCCACTCTCTTCTTCATCTGCTAGAGTGCCACATCGACTATAAGGGAAACAAGGCTTGCAAAATAGTTCGGCTTGCTTACAATCTTCAGCCATAATTGACCCATCGTCGGCACAAATCCCACCTTCGTGATCGAAACAAATCACTCCCATGCTGCAAGAAGCGAATTCTGGTCCACAGGTGTCACTTTCGACAAATTGTCCACTTTCGTCTTTCACGCTACCTTGTTCTCCTTCTTTGAGAGTGCCACATCGACTGTAAGGGAAACAAGACTTACAATATAGCTCGGCTTCTCTACACTCTTCAGTCAAAATTGACCCATCAAAGGCACAAATCCCACTATTGTGATCAAAACAAGGAGATCCCAAGCTACATTCTGCAAATTCTGGTCCACAGGTGTCACTTTCCACAAATTTCCCACTTGCATCTGCCAAGCCACCTCCACAGGCACTAGCCGGAAAACAGGAGTCACAAAATGGCGAAGCTTGCTTACATTCTTCAATAACAAGATTTCCATCCACACATGTGAAAGGTGAGTTTTCATAGCACGGTCCAGCTTGCTCACAGTCAGGGATAGGTATAGCACAAGAGTCTTCGACATACGTAGACCCAGCAATGTAATCACTACCGTCGTCATCTCTCCAGTCAGGACAATTCTCGTTCTCCCCATACTTTCCATCACGAGGCATGGTCCCTTCACAAATTGCATCGAGCTGTGCTTTAAC
The DNA here is from genome assembly GCA_037178625.1 of Skeletonema tropicum. NCBI lineage: Eukaryota > Bacillariophyta > Thalassiosirophyceae > Thalassiosirales > Thalassiosiraceae > Skeletonema > Skeletonema tropicum. The sequence continues at coordinate 2,575,211 of CM074138.1, read as the reverse complement.
TTCAACGAGTCTTGCGCTTAGAGTCTTCAACAAGGGCTTGGATGCAGTGTTGTAGTCACTGAAGTCCAATCCCAGCTCAGACTCTTCATAGCTCTCGACTGTATAATTGGTAGTAGTAGCAAACCAATCATCTACAATATACGTCTTGATATCATTACCATATGATCTTAGGTCTGCGATAGAAGCTTCAACTACCCCGACGAATTCTTCGACGTAATTCAGATAAGTTTCCCAGCTCTGTTCATCATTGAGTACTCTTCCAAGAATAGGATGGTCTATAACCATAACAAACAACATTCATGGGAGTGAGTATACAAGTTTTCTCAATCAAAACATGACAATCGATAATAGGTAAGTGCTTACCTTCCACAGATTTGCACGAAGGACGTAGAATTGGATGGTATATCATTCGCGGACCACAGTCCGCACCACATAGAGCTTTAACACCATCAGTAGCAATCGAATTATGATCATACTGAACAATACTCCAAGAGGCTCCATTATCCAACGTAGCAAGATACCAATTATTCACAATGTCAATGACTGAATCTTGATTCAGCGTGACAGCATACGCAGCAAAATTCTGGATCCATTGGTCGGCATTGATGAATGGCTTGATATCACTTGCTGTCATGTTGAACACGACAGAGTCTATTAAGTTGATCATCGCCTCCTCTGTGGACTTTGGTCCGTAGTCTCTATCGACACGTCCCAACGATACAAGAGCGGTCCCACAGGAATTATTGTAATGGAGAATACCCTGGGTAAGATCTGCTCCCTCCTTGATTATCTCTCCAAAAAAGTATGCGCCACAAGCGTCAATTCGTTCCGCATCGACCGTGGTATTACCGTCAAATGTAGGGATGTCAACACGATGATCGCCACGTTCAAAGTAGTATGGATTAGGCTCTTCATCGCTCTTCGCGGCAATCACTGCAGGATCTGTAATGGGACATTGAGCAATTTGAGTCTTCACCTTGTACAATGCCGTGTCTTCTGGTTGGAATACACCAAACGAACGTTGCATGACATACCCTTGAACCGGTGCCTCCAATAAGGTGTAGAATCCGACGTACTCTCCATTCATGAATAATCGAACGGGTCTACTTCTCAAGTATGGCAGGCCAAATCGACGCAACATGAAATGTGAGGCATAATCTCTCATGTAGGAGGGATCACCAAGATGATTGCGCAGATAAACGATTTCCATCCCCATGAATGGCGTGTCAAATTCGATTTGAAAGGGCACATTTGGAAGACCGTAGCAAGCAGTCAGCATCAAGGTACTTTGTCCTTTGGTACGGATCTTACCCGTTCCTGCGAAGGAGATGATGGAGGTGGTATTGGATGGGTTGGAAACAGCCACGTCGATGAATGGTACGAATTCCTCCCATGTTGGATGGTCGACTGAGTAGGAAAGAATGTATTAAAGAACGTAGTGTGATGAGTTGAGGGATATAACAACACATGGAGAGAGCACACATTCCAATTCTACTCAAACTCAACTTACCAATCGTAGCCAAACTTTCATTACCAAGAGTCACATGAAGATCAACAACCTTCTCAAAAATTACTTCACCACCCTCACCTTCCCCCTCCTCCAAGAAAAAATCATTCCCAGCCTCATTCTGCTCAGCCAACTTCACCTCCACAGGCTTGGGCTTCTCATATACATTCTCCTCTCCAGGAGTAGGCATGGCCGTATATTGATACCCACCCTCAAACGAGGCAAATGTTTGATCCGCCTCACCACTTCCCAAAAGCATCACTTCCGAAACAATCTCCCCATTGGTATCAAGAAGTGTAACTACATCATCACTACCAATTCCAAAGTTGAAATCGATATTGCGACATAATACAAGATATTCACCAGGGTTGATAATAATGGTCGAGGAGTTCTTGTTGGAGAATACTTTGGCCTTGTCGTCATTTTTACCCTTGTCATCGTGAAGTGTATAGTTGAACAAATCTTGACTAGTGGTTGAGGAGGAGGTGAGGAAAAGTTCAATCCAATCTTCTCCGTTGCAAGTGTTGGATGATCCTTTGTAGGCTACCTCATTGATTTTTAGGGATGCGGATGCATTTTGGAGTGTGGTGGTTATTAGTAGTAATACAGCGACGATTTTCATGGTGTACTTTATTTATGGCAGCCTCAATGCAAAAGATTCATTGCTTCGTTGCATTGAGAAACAATCACTTCCTATTGTACTTATAACTTATCGAGCAAAAGCAAGCAAGTCAAGACCATCGTGAAACGTGCGTCAAGAAAAAAATGTCTTTTGGATCTTTGGGATGCGGTAGCCTTCTTTGAGCTTCTTTGATGTTCGGAATGCAAAGAAACTTCAACTGTCGCCGGCCGGCCGTTGCGCGTTGCGTGTCTCGAATTCGGCGAGCAGGAAATGGCGCCAGCCACGATGAGCGAGGTGCCAAGCAACAGCGCAACGCGCAACACATCACAGCAACACAGCTAGCAACAGCACCGATGATCAGTAGCAGTAGTAGCTAGTATTAGGTACACCTGACAACGCCATCCTAATAATCTATGTATTGCTAGCTACAATGGTAACCAAGACGGTCATATGCGTCACTAAATCCGAAGCTGCAGCCTTGGCCGCCACAGAGTCATGGTCATCGGTGGAGGCAAAATCAATCATCAACAATGCTCCCACCAAAGAGATCTTGAACACAAACGAAGAAGTAGTGTTGGCACCGCTATCATGCAATCGTCCCAGTTCGACTACAAGAGCACAACATCTCTCATTTGCAAATTATTCTGGCCGAGGAGGAGGAAAGAAACGATCTCATCCATCTTGTGCTCAGAAGAATGCAAATGTGTCAACGTCATATTATTACAACAGTCACAACAACTTTACCAACACTAGGATGTTCCCTCTTGTACCACCTTCCAATCATCATCATCAGTGGCCAAGAAGTCAGAATTATCCACAGTACTACTTTCCCTACTACTATCCTCCCATGTCTTATTCACAGCACTTTCAACCATCGATCTATCATAATCAGCAACAACAACTGAATCAACAACTAAACTCATCGAATGATCGAATCACCACCACCAATAACAATAATCTGACTCATCATCACAAGCGCCAAAAGGTCGACGACGACGCCACTGATACATTCATTCTCAATAGAAGCAATGTTCCACCATCACAACCACCACCCATACCCAAAAGCAAAGGAGGTCGAATCAACAACAACAACAACAAAAACGGTTCTTCTTCCTCAAAATACACTGGTGTCTATTGTGACAAGCTAAGGAACAACAAAAAATGGCAGGCAGCACGAATCTCGATCCACGGTAAGGAGCAGCGACGTATTGGCCTTTATGAGGATGAGGAGGAGGCTGCAGTCGACTACGCAAGAGCAGTGTTCAAGTACAAAACGCAAGGAGATTCGAAGAAGCAGCAAAAGTCGAATGTCATTGATTTGAGCGACGTTCCGCCGCAGCCACCCATACCCAAAAGCAAAGGGCGGATGAAGGAGGGATCGTCAAAATATACTGGTATCTCTTTCCTAAAGAAAAGAAATAAATGGGAGGCACGCATTGAGTTGGATGGGAAGTTTCGATGCATTGGCCTTTATGAGGATGAGGAGGAGGCTGCAGTCGACTACGCAAGAGCAGTATTCAAGTATAAAGATCAAGGAGATTTGGAGAAGCAGAAGTCGAATGTCATTGATTTGAGCGACGTTCCACCGCAACCACCAATACCCAAAAGCAAAGGGCGGATGAAGGAGGGATCGTCAAAATATACTGGTATCTCTTTCCTAAAGAAAAGAAATAAATGGGAGGCACGCATTGAGTTGGATGGGAAGTTTCGATGCGTTGGCCTTTACGAGAATGAGGAGGAAGCTGCAATCGATTATGCAAGAGCAGTGTTCAAGTACAAAAGACAAAAGCGCAAATAATAGAGTGAGGCATAAGATGCTTCATATCTCTTCATTAATTTCGAATTGAGTGACTCTTCAACACTTTATCATCATATATAGTTTCCGCCAAGTAAAAGTGTAGTTCAACATGGCAACTCGCGCATACACCAGCCAAACACCATCCAACACCCTCCAACAAGCCAAGGACATCCATCCTCCACAAGCAGGCAACATCATCTGTAAATCAGAACAAGCCAAGCAACAGAAACTCAGACTCATCCACCTACTATACTACATCCAACTCTTCGGAAGAGAAGTAGAAGTCCGAACAGCTCAGCCAGACTCAAAGCCCTCTCCATTGTCTACCACAAACACAAAGACCCAAAGTCCAAATCATCATTCAACGCCGCCACATGAGCCCTTTATTGTACTCTCTAATCAACTATTGTACAGATAATACACTGAATGGCATTGCCTGCCCTCTGCGTACCAAATATCTAAAACCCGCTACCCTACTAGCATGTGTCTGGGGGGCTTTAGGTTATTTCTGTGCTACGGTAACTACGTATCACTGATATATTGCAAACAAGAAAAGAATCGTGGGGCTTTAGGTTACCTTATTTCTGTGCTACGGTAAACTACGTAGGTGACAAAATTGGCGCCAACCATCATTCTTTCCGCGAGCCGCGAGCGTTCGGATTGTGATGTGACTGATTGATCAGCCATAAGCTGACCATCATCGTCGACGGCCTTCATCGTGCCTCATCATAGACTAAGCCACTACTAGCTCACTCTTTTCTTCGCCCGATCATATTCACTTGAGTCGTCAAGAATTTTTCCGTAGTAGCATGCGTCCAAAGCTCTTCTCTGCTATCGAGAGCTACGATGGTGTCTCTGACCGTCATACGCATCACTCCCGCTGAAGCTGCAGCATTGGCCGCTACAGAATCATGGTCATCGGCGGAGGCTGATTCAATCATCAACAGCGCTGTCACCGAACAAATCAACACAGACACAGAATGCGACAGAAAACTATGCAACCGTCCTAGCTGCACCAAAAGAGCACAACATCCCTCACCCCTGCTGGATACATGGCGCCAAAGATTCTATCTGCAGCTATACTGGATGCAGTAATAAAGGCATTCTACACGGCTTGTGTCCCGATCATGGTGGGCTGGTTCAGTTATGTCGTCAAAGAGGATGCATAAACGTGGTAGATTTCGAGAAAAGGGGCGGCCTTTGTTATATTCATCAGACTGGTGAGGACTCATCAGATGATGACTCTGATGATGATGAAGAGATTCGGCTTTGCAGTTTCAAAGGATGCATCAATGGTGCTACAACCGATGAGGGTATTTGTGATATGCATTCAACGTACCATAATAATGAAAGTCGAGAAGAGAAAAAACGTACTCTCCCATCGGATGATTCAATCAGCAACAAAGAGACGAAGAAGAGCCGGAAGGCTGATGCGTTCATGCTTGATTTGAGCGATGTTCCACCACAGCCAACAATACCCAAAAGCAAAGGGCGAATCAAAGAGGGAGCTTCAAAATACACGGGTGTCTCTTTTGACAAATCAATCAACAAATGGATAGCAAGAATCAAAGTCGAGGGGAAACCGCGATTCATTGGTGATTATGAGAATGAAGAAGAAGCAGCAACTGATTATGCACGTGCAGTATTCAAGTACAAAGGTCAAGGAAATCTGGGCAAAGCGAAGAAGAAAAGGAAAAGGGCGCCGATTGATTTAAGCGGCGTTCCACAACAGAAGCCAATACCTAAACACGGTGGGCATAAGAAAGATGGAGCTTCGTCGAAATACACTGGTGTCCATCTTGAAAAATCAACAAACAAATGGACATCACAAATCACGATCAAGGGGAAGCAGCGATTCATTGGCTCGTATGAGAAGGAAGAAGAAGCTGCGGCTGATTATGCACGTGCATTATTGAAATACAAAGGTCAAGGAGAACTGGACAAAGCGATGGAGAAGAGCATGTCAAGGGGACAAAACACCTTAGTAATTGATTTGAGCGGCGTTCCATCACAGAAGCCAATACCTAAAATGAAAGGACAAATCAAAGAGGGAGCTTCAAAATACGCTGGTGTATCTTTCGTTAAAGGAGCAAATCAGTGGAAGTGGAGGGCGATAATCAGGATCGACGGAATGAGCCGATGCGTTGGCACTTACGATACAGAGGAAGAAGCCGCTTCTGATTACGCTCGTGCATTTTTCAAGTACAGAGGAGGTCAAGAAGCGCTACACAAAGAGAGGATACGGACTTCTGGACAAACCAGAATTGATTTGAGCGATGTCCCCCCACAGCCTCTAATACTTAGCCGCAGGAGGGGTTTTAAGAACGAGAATGGGGCTTCAAAATACACTGGTACTTGTTTTTATAAAGCAATAAATAAATGGCAGGCGCAAATACATATTGAAGGGAAGCAGCGAATCATTGGTTATTATGAGAACGAGGAAGCAGCAGCAGCTGATTACGCTCGTGCGGTATTCAAATACAAAAAGCAAAAGCACAATAGCAGCAAGTAGTTAGTAATCAAAGAAGTTTCAATCCTATCATTATTGATGGATTTGGATTTGAGAGAAGCAGTTACAATCTCTGGAGCGTCCATCCTCCACAAACAGACAACATCTGAAAATCAAAATAGGCCAATCACTACTACGGCGGCTCATACAGAAGCCCAGATCCGTCCACCTACTACATCCAACTTCCGAAGAGAAGTAGAAGTCTTCTTCGCAAACGGCTCAGCTATACTCAAAGCCCTCTCCACTCTCTATACGGAGAACACAAAGGCCCACAAGTCCAAATTATCACTCAACGCCGCGATGAACCCTTTACTCTCTAATTAAGTCTACAGATGATACTAGAGGAATACTTTGAATTGGAGTACAATTAAAGTCAACAATCGTCAACAAGGATTCACCTAACACCTTCCCCACAGATAGCCCTCAACGTGCGTAACAAATAACCTAAAACCCCATCATGCCAGCAGCCAGCAAAAAAATTGAACACCATGAGATAGAAGCGGCAGCCGGCGTAGGCAGGGCGGCAGGCAATACCAATAGCGACATCATCGTGGCAAGAGAGAGAGAGAGAGAGAGAGAGAGAGAGAGAGAGAGAGAGAGAGAGAGAGAGCAAGATGGTAAGTGTTGTAGTCAAGCGCATCGCTCATCCAATCAAAGGCGGCAAAGAGACGAAGCGCCAGAAGGTGGTTGACTCTGATGCTGATGCACTCAAAATTGATTTGGATGGCGTTCCTCTACAACCACCGATACGCAAGCGTGCCAGTCAAATGAAAGAGGGGGCTTCAAAATACACTGGTGTCACTTTTGACAAACTGAAGAAAAAATGGAAGGCGAAAATTGTAATCAACGGAAAGACCCGATTCATTGGTGCCTATGGGAATGAAGAAGAAGCAGCCACTGATTATGCAAGAGCATTATTCAAATACAGAGGTCAAGGGGCAGTAGCTAAAAAGATTTCGAACATTATTGATTTGAGCGGTGTGCCTCCACAACCACCCATATCCAAAAGTGCGAATGATATTACGAAGAGTTCATCAAAATACCTTGGTGTCAATTTCCACGCAAATAAGTGGCATGCGAGAATATTTATCGACGGAAAGCAACGGAGCATCGGCTCTTACGAAAATGAGGAAGATGCAGCATCTAATTATGCTCGTGCAGTAGTCAAATACAAAGGTCAGGATAAACTGGACAAATTGAGGGCACAAGCAGCGATGGGACAAAAAATCTCTTCAGGCTCTCAAAAAATTGTAATCGATTTGAGTGATGTTCCGCCACAACAACGAATACTCAAAAGCAAAGGTCGAATCAAAGAGGGTTCCTCAAAATACACTGGTGTCTCTTTTGACAAACTGAAGAAGAAATGGATTGTGACAATAAAGATCGAGGGGAGGCAGAGATACGTTGGCTCTTACGAGAATGAGGAAGAAGCAGCATCTGATTATGCAAGAGCAGTTTTCAAGTACAAAGATCATGAGTCCCTAAACAAAGCAAAGGAACAAACCGCGACGGAGCAAATCTCGTCAGAGTCTCAAACTGCAATCGGTTTGGGCGATGTTCTGCCACAACCACCAGTCCCCAAAGCAAAAAAGCATATCAAAAGGGGGGCACTGGACAGAGCCAGGGGGGAGAAAGTTGATTTAAGTGATGTTCCGTCACAACAGCCAATCCTCAAACCGTCTTTCAAACGCGGTGGTCGCGTAAAGGAGGGGGCGTCAAAGTATGCAGGTGTCACTTTCTACAACAATATAAATAAATGGGGGGCGAGAATTTTCATCGATGGAGAGCAATTCAACATCGGTTATTACGAGAATGAGATAGAAGCTGCAACTGATTATGCAAGAGCAGTATTCAAGTACAAAAAGAAAAGGCACGAATGAGTATTAGTAGAGAGAAGTGTGAGGTGCTTCAACCTCTTTGTTATTTGGATTTGAGTGAAGCAATCTCAAGACGTTTATTCCGATACAAGTGCAGGCTAGGTGATGAAACCACCTTGGGGAGTGGCTATGCCTATGCATGAAGTGTAACTGCAGCGACGATAGGAAGGCACAAGGCACAGATCACTAACAATGTAAAGCAAAAACTATCCTGTCAACTGTGTATGTCCCAGCCTTCGAGGCATCAGTCAATAACTACTTGAACCAAAGACTTGAACATACTTCTCTATGAAATGAAGATTTATCTCTGCGCATCCAAACGATATTCTCTCATCGGCGTCATATATTATGTAATCAAGTGAAACGTAGGGCTTCCTACTCTCACTCTCACTCTCACATGCGCACACCTTCCTGAGGTGCTCTATATCCAATCTCAGCATCATCCATCTCGACGACCTCCATACTTTCTCGCGCAGCCTTTTTGCTCACAGCCATGAGCCAATCATACATAGCTACGCCAATAGATATTCTCGTGTATCTTCGCCCGATGGACGTTTTTTACATATTGCTTCTCTTCCCATTATCGTATTGTTATTGTACCATTTGCTCACGTTGCGATGGCTTCGCTTGTGAGTATCGTTTTGATCAGTGTCATCATCGTCACCGGTGTCTTCATCGGGAGTCTTCGTCCGACTCGCTGTCTGACACTTCATCCGACTGCTAGCCGACTGAGTCCTCTCTACCTCATCTTCTTCGCTTTCACCTCCACTGTCATCGTCATTCCCCTGTTAAATTGTCTTCAACGTGCCCTTCTTTTTCTTCTTCTTTCCCTTCTCCTTCTCATTCGCTTCTGATCTTTCCACCCTTGCCATCGCCAGTATCTGATGCTTGTTGCCCTCGGTATAGGTTTCCCATGCCTCACGATGAGCAAGTACATTGTCAAACAGCTGTCTCGTAGACCAAGTCTCCACTCCTTTTTTCCGGCGCTATAACAGTATTCTGATTTAGGATAGGTTTGAAGTGAGAAATGCCTTGGACCTTGGATTTGGATGCATCTTGTCAGTCTTCGTCATAGATCATGCAAAGAAGCAGCAAACCTGCGGCATCCAAGACACATGTAGTCAGTCCTCTTGCAGAAGCGCTCAAAATACGACGTCGAGTACGTTCATCTGCTTTCTTCCTCCTCTTCTCCTGCCCATCGAATAGTATACGATGACTCCCAGCGGCTTAATCGAAAGGTAATACATGCACTATCAACTTATGGCCGGTGCATTTAGGTAGTGGGTCGATGTTGAGGTGTAGAGGCAACAGTATGGATATGTGTTTTGTGCGTCGTTGTAATTTGTTGCGATTTTACGAGTGTTGCGATTTTAGGTAAATTGTGGAAGCCAGGCTGAAGCCAGGTCGGTACAGAGATAAAGGTACTTCGCCTTCTTAGTGTTGTTAGGTTACCGCCTATTTAGAGACGACTCAGAAGTCACATCAGACATCGAGTTCTTGGATAGGGGTCACATCAGACATCGAGTTCTTGGGTATAGGGGAGCGAGGGGGGAGCCCCCCGATATTGAGGGTTCTGATCAGGTGCAAAACGTCTAAATGGGGGTAAAATGGTCCATATTAGCCAATATTTTGCTAGATTTAGACAGAAACCAAGGGAGTTCAGCTAATTAGGCATCCCCCTCCTGGTTGGGGGGATTATCGGGGGGAAATCCCCCCGATGTCGGGTAGGCTAGCCCCCTATCCTAAAAGGCTTTTTGCCATACTTTTATCTTTCACCACGCATAGAGATAACCGCATAGAGATAACCTTCTGTGAAACTTGTATGCATCGAGATGGATTCCAAAGCTGTCCAGATGATATTTCGCAAGTACCGGTTAAAGATTGAAAAGAAGGAATGGAAGACACGTTGGTGCCGACACTCAAATGCAAAAAGAATTTTATGATCCATGATTTTGCAATAGTAATAAGTATGTACCTATGTACTTGCAATAGAGAAGTGGCTCGGTTTCTGCACAGGAACATTTTTTCCTCACATGGACAGATTTTGGTACCAGTCTTACCGAATCCATCTCGATCGTGAATTAATAGAAGTGATAACTTCTTAGCGGTGCAGTAATAATGAGAATTTTTCATCTTCGTAGTCAGGGCACATAACAGAATTCTGAAGTAAGTACATAGCCTGCCTGGTGGTTGGTCGGTGTAATACAATTCTAGTCTACTTATTGCTCGCTACAATGATGAGTCAGTCGTTCATACGCGTCACAACCTCCGAAGCCGTAGCTTGGGCCGCTACAGAATCATTGGCATCGGCCGAGACAGAAGAATCAATTATCAACAGCGCTGTTGCTGCAAAGGTGGACGCAGAATTGCATACAAAGTTACACAGTCATTCCACGTACAAACATGGCGGTGGATTGGTTCAGTTATGTCAAATCAGGGGATGCACCAATGTGGTACATTTCGAGTTAAGAGGCGGCCTTTGTTGCAGTTGCATTCATCACACTGGTGAGCTAATGGACTCAGATGCTAAGGATACGAGTGAAGCTGAAGAGCATATTCAACAGAGTAGACTTAAAGGATGCATCGACAGCGCTACCACCGATAAGAAGTGCTGCGATGAGCACTGAGTACATGGCCATAATGATGAAAGTCTAGGAGAGAAGAAACGTGCTCTTCCACTTCCATCCAAGTCTAAGACGAAGAAGCGCAAGAAGGTTGATGCGTTCGTGCTTGATGTGAGCGATGTTCCTCCACAGATGCCAATTCTCAAGAGCAAAGGGCGAATCAAAGAGGGTTCCTCAAAATACGCTGGAATCTGTCTTGACAAAGCAACCAACAAATGGAGGGCAAAAATCAAAATCGAGGGGAAGCCGCGATACATTGGCTCGTATGAGGATGAAGAAGAAGCAGCTTCTGCGTATGCCCGTGCAGTAGTCAAGTACAAAGGTCACATGAAGCCCTTCATTACTCAATTGAGCGATGTGCCACCACAACGCCCAATACTGAAAAGCGAGGGGTATGTGAAAGATGGCAGTTCAAAATACGCTGGCGTCTCTTTCAATAAAGCACTCAAGAAATGGAAGGCGCAAATACAGGTGAACGGGAAGCAGAGTTGCATTGGGCATTATGAAAATGAGGAGGAAGCTGCTGTTGATTATGCAAGAGCAGTGTTCAAGTACAAGAAGCAAAAGGACAAAGAAGTAGAAAAAGAAGTGAAAGATGCTTCAAAGATCTTGATTCATATTTGTGAAGCTTCCACGTCTCAAGTCGTTTCATCACTATTACGATGAGGAGAAAGCTTCTATGCCCCTACTCTTGACTGCTGCGACGACGAGAAGGCACAAAGCATTAATTGATTATATGTAAGCCTGCTTGTTGCCTAAGCTTCTATCTAATGCTGCAATTGTTACTGCATTTGGTAGGTTTCAGATTTAAGCTGCATGAAGCAGCAGTATCTCATTCAGGCTATTGTTTCTCTTCAATTCTCAATCTCAGAAGGACATGCCAAATACAGGGAGGCGGAAGGAATGCCGAATACAAAATACACGGAGACAGCAGCAAGTCGGCAGATAGGCTAGGCTAGCTCGATGTCTCTTTTGATAGGCGGGGCGGGAAGGTTGTGCTATAAAAAAAGCGAGAAGTTATTGGAATGTCAGATGCAAATGTCCCTCTCCAAACGGATAGGCGTCCATTTAGTGGCGGCAAGTTCAAGAGGTGTTGGCTACCACTGTAACGGATTTCGGCAATAACCCTTCTTAGAAACTTATATACCTTCTGATAGGCAGACGCAGCGACGCTTGTCGCTTGCTTGTCTCCTTGGCTAAACCTAAGTCTCACTTTTGTCAATAATATTTATATCATTCAGCCTTAAATTGGCACCGCTTAGAGGGGGAGCATCACCTATCCGCACTCGAAGCCTCGAAAGAGGCACACGATGCTCCCCTGCGTTCTTCAGAATTGATGGATAACTCCTCTTGATGAAGCACTAGGCCCCCGCAAGGGGAACCATATTATTTACTACGACACTGAGGAAGCGCTTGACGCAGAAAAGTCTCTCTACGAATCTACGAATGTACCGAATGCAAATCCTCCACCGAGATATGTCCATTACATCTGACAGCCATGACCTGCCGCTACTTCTATCCACACTACCTACTATTATCAAGCCTTCAATTGGCACTTGTCACTGGAAAGCAAGTAGCAACAACGACTACACATCAGATCACTGGAATACACCATATCAAACCTCCATCTATACCTCACATACAACTCTAGCCACACGGGCTCAGTTCGATCACAACTACCAAACCTCGCACGATGGAGGCACAAGCTAACAAACAAGAACAAGAACTTTGCAAGGAGTAACATCTCAACGAAACACAGAGAGAGGGGTCGAAGTTACAGTGAAGAAATCATTAACGAAAAGTGAACGTGAGCTTTAAAATATTACGGCTGCTCTCGTCGACCGGCGAACGAACCTGCAATTTGCATCGTCAACACTCTTCCAAAGGGGAGTAACCATTATGGTTACTTCCCTTTGGAAGAACCATGTTACTCCCCGTTTTTTTAGCACAACCTTCCCGCCCCGCCTACGGCTAGCTCACTGGTTGTGCTAAAAAAAGCGAGAAGTTATTGGAATGTCAGATGCAAATGTCCCTCTCCAAACGGATAGGCGTCCATTTAGTGGCGGCAAGTTCAAGAGGTGTTGGCTACCACTGTAACGGATTTCGGCGATAACCCTTCTTAGAAACTTATATATGTACCTTCTGATAGGCAGACGCAGCGACGCTTGTCGCTTGCTTGTCTCCTTGGCTAAACCTAAGTCTCACTTTTGTCAATAATATTTATATCATGTTGCAGATAGCTCTTACTTATCGAAGTATCTCTCTATCTCTCCAGCTTTTAGACTACCGCTTGAAGATACAGGAGAACACAGAGTGCATGTAAATAATGTTCTCTACCCAAGCAACCTCCACGCCACGCAAGAGAAGAGATGAACGAACGTATTATGCCGAACACAAAAGCGTGCCACCCCGTCCGTTGAACGAGAAAGATCGTTGACAGATCGCGGCGCAGACTTTTTGAAAAAAAATTGGACCTGTCTGCAATAGCCACGGTGAGTATATCGATTGTCGCCGTCGTTGGACATCATCTCTATTACTGTTCTCACGGCTGTATTTATTTTCTTCCCCCCTGGCAACCACAGAATTGATGTCCACTACATCAATCATTTGGCACAATGCCGGTCAGTGATGCACAACGACAATACCTTCGGGAACATGGCGCTAGGGTAAACCAGCATGGACATATCTACAGAAGCGGTGCATCACTGTCTTACACAAAGAAATTGGAAGTCGCATCGGCCTATTCTACAGAACATGACGCCGCAGGGGGCAGGAGACCAAACATAGCAGCTATTGCTCGACAATGTGGTGTCAGCCGTGGCACTGTACGCAAGATTGAGGAAGAGCTGAACGAATTCGGTAGGGTTTTGCAAATGGAGGAGAGACTTAGACACAACAGCGTATCTAATGGCGGTGTGTGCTCTGAATCTCTTTCGAATGAGGATGTGTTCATTATCTATCAACTCTACTTGGATGAGCCTTGACTTCTTTGAGATTATCAGCAGTTGTCTTATTTGTTTCTTTCAACTTGTCGTATAACTCTTTCATTTCAACCAGTTTCTTATGGACACGCTTGTTGTCATCTGCGAGCTTGCCAGCTCTCTTAATTACATTCTTGCTATACACGGTACAAGTCTTGACATGCGAAGTCATCTTGTTGTGAGTGTCGACAAGAGACTTACTCTGTGCAGCAGCAAGTCCTTTCAAGGCTTCATTGCGTGCATTGGCGGTGTCCACATTATCGTTGAGTTTGTCGATGATGTTTTGGAAGTTCTTCTTTGTAGCCCTCGTCTTAGAGACGGATACTTGTTTGCCATGGGTCCTCAACTCATCATTGATGGATTTTGGCTTCTCGCCCACTTCAATAGTAGGGGGTGTAGGAACATCAAGGGATTTAGCGATATCCTCCAGCTCCTCAAGATTGAAGCTGAAACCTGAAGCTGCTGAAGCAGTGTCCGCGTCGAATTCGTAGCTTGTGGTTGTTGGCATGGTGCTGCTGTTGTTGTAAGACATAGCACGGTAGGAATGCTTTGTTTTGTGTGAAGGCTTGATCATTGTCGAAAAAAAAAATTCAAAAAAGTCCGCGCCGCCATCTGCCAACGATCTTTCTCGTTCAACGGACGGGTGGCACGCTTTTGTGTTCGGCAGAGCGTGGTCGCCACCTCGCGTTGGGAGAGATGAAGAGAAAAGACAATCTTATTGGGACTCATTGCTATCTGACACCCGCGGAAGAGTTCTCATCGTCATCGCGAAAGATACAAAAGTTTTATTGCAGCAGTTCGGGTTCTTGATGAAAACCCGAAGCCCCTCAATACTATCGAGAACTCTACCTCTTATAAATCGATGCAATTGCCAACTCAGAGTCGAAGAGGCTTGTAACGAAGCTGCAGGCGATTCTTTTTCTTTGTGCGTGCAATAAGGGGTGGGCTGGATTATTGTCCACAGGAGACCCCGCTGGCGGCTGGAATTTCATCATTTTCGGTTTGTGAAGGGTCTTGACACCCCCATCGGTCTTTCAACCTAGAATTTATTCAATCTGTATACTCTTAAGGACTACCATGTCAGTGGATCAACCATCCTAGAGTGTCTTCCATCCTTGCGCTGTCAGCATTAGAGCATGAGGGGGACACGGTGGCTAGATTGGAAAAGGATATCGAGCAACTTAAGAAGGAAGTTAAGGGAGCGGGGGATAAGATGATGAGGTTGACCAAGAGGGTAGAAGCGATTGAAGGGAAAATTAACTGACAAGACAAGGTAAGAGGCAGCAGGGAGAGACCTCTTCTTGCCTTGTCTCAGATCAGTGGGGTTGTTAATCCGTTGTGGCAACCGCCTCGGCGGGCGAAGTTTTTGGGGCCTGGTGATGAGACAAAGACTGGGGAAAAATGCACGAACAATTTAGCAGTGTCTCTGACCAGAAGAGGTAGAAGATCAGTGAGAGTGAGAGTAATTGGTGTCCATTCGGCGGCTTGGGGAGAGATGGCTGGTGCTTGGGGGGCTTCTGTAGATTGTGTCGTGGGACTGGGGGGTAATGGACTAATCTCTGTTTATCAACACATGAACCTTGTTAGTGTGGAGGAGGCTAAAAGTTTGCCACCTCATGGAAAATACCCTGGAGTAGTCTTGGCGACAGTGAGGGATAAAACAGATGCAGAGGTCGTTCAGGAGTTGATCAATTTGTGGAAGCCTTCGATAACCATAGCTGCCATGCCGGGAGATTGGGGAAGGCTCAAAGCGAATCGGGCTTTGCGGCAGGAAGGGAATACCAAGAAGATATGTATAAAGCTGACCCACGAACAAGTGGGGGGTGTAACTACTGGTGCCTGGAGGATTTGGTATGGAAGTAGGCTGGCTGAGGTTAGCGATGATGAGGACGAGTATGCCCTTACAGCATTGAGCAGAACTTTGCAGACTTCTTTGGATGACACCTTGGGTGGATTAAGACGACCACCTAGGTCGAATAAAGAAGGAGACATTATCGATCGTGATAGTGGAGAAATCAAAACATGCTACGATGCCAATGGACTTGGACCGGACATCTCAGCGTTCAAGAGAGGGGAACGATCTTTCTGGGTCAGAGCTAAGTCAGTCAGGAGAGGTAGGGAGGGTCGAGTGTTGCGGATGGTTTCAGCAGCAGAGCTTTCTACTATATGGGATTATGAATCAAAGCTGGAAAGCAAGGGACTTGGGGTTGATGCGGCTAGAGTATTATTTGAGACGAGGCTGCAATCACCGCCAGGTAAGATACTGCGGACCATGGGGCTCCCGGCGTTTGAGAAGGTGTTGAGGAGGATGGTGATAAGGGAGCCACAGGAGAACGATGGAGTCAAGAATTCAAGGGGACTCACCAAAGATATTAAGGTGGGATCTCTAGAAAAGGTGATTGAGGTTCGAGTGGAGGCGAAGTTATCCGACGACGCACCAGTGGATTACAGTCTTTGGGCATTACCTAATGAGAGTCCAGAAGAAGAGCGAGCGAGGCACGTATTGCGTCGTGTGGCGGTGAAGTGGTGGGCTTCAAACATCGAAAGGGAAGCCAGAACCTGGTTGAGAACTCACCCGCACGATGAGAGAGACGTGGAGGCAGTGGAAGATATAGTTAGGCGGGTCAAAGCGGCTAGCTATTGGGAATGGCATCGGGGGAGCAGACTTTTCTTCTGGAGGTTTGAAGATGAGCAGTGGAGGGTTGATGCACGGGATGGGGTGGAGTTCTTTAAGACGGGAAAACCACCGTCTGGACTTTTCCCCAACGTACCCTCGGAATCAAGGGAGGCAGAAATAGCGACTAGGAAGAAAATCTTCCAGCTATGGTTTCGGCGGTACCTCGAGGAGGGACCGGTGAAGTTAGTCATCCCGAGGTTTTCGATAGTAAAAACTACTGAAGGGGACGTTGTTACGGATATCCGCGTGATATGGGACTGCAAGGCAAATGGGCACAATGAAGTACTATGGGCTCCGGGATTTATGCTGCCTGGAGGAGATGATGGAGAAAATATGCTTGTGAAGTGGTTAGATCGGCCGTTATCTAGCTACTTAGAGGATGTTGACTGTGAAGTTGACTACAGTCAAGATGAAGGTGTTTACACCAAGTCGAAGCAAATTGACATTGATGTGGGACAGATGTTTTATAATTATCCCACGCATCCAAATGATAGGATTTATTTAGGGGCAAGATTGATCACCACGAGACCGGGAGGGGGAAGAGAAGAGGAAAGGTTCTTGCGATTCGCACGGCTCCCGTTTGGAGGGAGATGCTGTCCTTTCAATGCTTATCAGGGACAGTCTAGTATTCTAGAATTATGCGAAGGGGACAGGATGGATAGAGAAAATCCTTTTCAATGGAAAGAAGTACGATTGAACCTCCCAACGTCAGAATTGTATGACCCTTCTTTGCCCCGAGTGATGCGGATTAGAGAGGATGGAGAATTGGCGACGATGCAACACACGTATGTGGATGACATCCGTGTGGCGGCGCGGGATTCTCCAGAACAACCCTTGAGATCACATGAGGCTGGTAGACGGTTGAAGCGTCGGATGAACTACTACGGAAATCAGGCAGACGAGAGGAAGTTTAGACCGCCTGTTCTTAACGCTGGAGCTTGGAGAGGTTTTATTTATAATACAGCTACACCTTTCCCTTTGAAATCGACTACTGGTAAGAAGTGGACTAGATTCAGGGATGGGTTGAAGTGGATCCTAGCAAAAGCGGAAGTGGTAGAATTCATAGAAACAACAGAGCTTCGCCGGCTGGCTGGGTTGGGGGTACACATTACGGAAGTGTATCGAGATGCGAGATGTTATCTCAAAGGGTTCTTTAATGCGTTGGAGGCATTCAGATCGGATAGAGATGTGGATGGGTGGAGACTTCAGACTGCAATGGATCAAGCTGCAAAATTGGAAGTTGATGAATCCGGTACTGCTGAGGCTCAAGCTGATTACCCTGTGTTGACGAAGATCACTCCAGAACTGCTTATTCATACTCGGGCGCTGATGAAATTATTTCAGTCAGAAGTACCGTTGACACTGCCTATTCGACCCAGTCATAGGAACAAGATTCGGTACTTCATAGGAGACGCCTCGGCGGAAGGATTAGGATCTGCTATCTTAAGTCCGGGAAAATTGTTGGCTGGACGAGAGGGTCTTTGGGACGAAGAGTTTGCTGGAGGCGGATCGAATCTGAGGGAGGCCCAGTGCCAAGTAAATCATTTATTGGCTGAGATTGAGGCTGGGATCCATGACGGGTGAGAAATCTGGGCTTTCTCGGATAACGCAGTTTGGTCGTTGGTGTTCATAAAAGGGATGTCATCAGCAAAGCATTTATTTGAGCTAGTACTGGAGTTGAAAGTAGCTTGCCACGAGCATGAGGTTTATCTGCGCACATGCCACATTTCTGGAGACCGAATGATTGCCACTGGAATTGATGGTTGGTCTAGAGGCGATAGGGACGCAGGGGTATCGTTGGGGCATGACCTGAGGGATTATTTACCTTTGGATAAGCCTGCGTTCGAGTGGCCTGGACAGGAGTTGGAGACTTGGTGTAAAGGATGGTTGGGGTCACAATACTCACCTCCGCTGAGGGCAGAGGCCTGGTACCGGGAGGGACATCTGCCAGGTGTCCATATCTGGGCTCCGCCACCAGCGGCTGGATTAGAAGTATTGAAACAGATTTCGAAATCGAGGCTAAAACGGATGGAACGAGTAGCTCACGTGTTCATCTGTCCTCGATTGTTGTACCAGGAGGAATGGAGGGGGAGGTTTGAGAAAGAAATGGATATTTGGTTTTTCCTTAACCATGGAGATGTTTGGACTCACGCTTGTTTTGAACCTCTTGTTATTGGTTTATGTTTCCCTTTGAGCAGAGATCAATACCCTTGGTTGCTTCGACAAGACCGAGACAAGGTGGTGGAGATTGGCCGTAGCTTGTCAGAACTGTCAAAGACGAGTCACGTACAAGTCGGGAATTATCTGCGCAAACTATGGGCATCCCCGAGGGCCCTTCCCAGCGTGTCGTAATGCTTGGTGTGCTAGGTGTTTCAAAGCACATCCCTTGGATGATTTTGAGGTGAGATTACCGCAAGATTTTAACGGGGCTACGCTTGCTGAAGTAGAAGACGGGGTGAGGTTTAAGTATGCCCGAGCTGGGGATCATTTAATCACTCCGTTCCAATGCCCCTGCTGTCAGAGTCAAAATATCAGGGGGAAGAGTTTGGTTCCCGGAGATGCAAGTGATGCTGCTTTTGAATCCCTATGCATCCGAGCTTATTTGGATGCCTTCTGGTCGCGGTCTTCTAGAACCATTGCCAAGCATGTGACTGAGGTGGGGTTTTTGTTGAAGTACTCACGCGCGTTGGGATTGGTCGCTCTACCTGACTTGGGACCATGGGAATTGGGAAAGGACATGGGGATGTTAACTGCCATCATGGTTCTCATGAGGTCCAAGGAACCTGGGAGGAAGAAGGGAACAACCGTGAAATTTGGGACAGCCAGACAAACGCGTTCTACGATGACAGTGCTGTGGGAAGCGTCTGCGGACAATGGCCAGGACTTGGTACTATCTTCTGCGGCTAAAAGTGGTAGATACATTACCACGCTCAACCCCGCGGAAGGGAGGTGGTACCAGTATTTCACTCTGGGGATAGCCGCCCGGATGGGGGATGAAGTTAGACAAGATAGAGCATACAGCTTGGCGGAATTGTTGGAGCTTCTCAGGATGTACGAGATGGAATGGGAAAAACTGAAATTTAGGATGCCCATTCTGCACTTGGCGGCGTGTATGTTCTTGTTAGTCTCCTGTCTGGGAGGGATGAGAGGATATGAAGTGGTATGGACTGAGCTAACTGCGCTAAGGCGGGATGTGATGCAATGTGAGGAATCGGAAGATTATGAGGCTGTGTGTTGGCCTTTGGTCGGAAGGTTCAAGTTGGAGGATGGAAAGGTGGGGATCCATATTATCCCAATTGCTGGAACTACATCGAGATCTGGGATTCGGTTCTTTGAATGGACTCAGAGGTTTGTTGTGGCTTTGCATAGAAAGGGTATTACTGAGGGGTGGGCTTTTCAACGAGAGGATGGGTCCAGAGCTCTAGCTAGTGATTACAGAACCAATATATTTGAGAAACTCGAGAAGATACAGCAAAACTCTACCCTGATTGAGAAGGATGTGGATGTGTGGGAGGCGTATGGAGTGCAGCGATCTGGAAGAAGGTTCTTTGTCACTGAATGCCAAGTTCGAAAGATTCCGCAATCAGTGATTGAAGCGCAGTGCAGATGGAGGACTGAGAGAACCAAAGGGAAGCAGAGGGTTGCAAGGTCTATGATGCAGCTCTATTCGGAAGTTAGGAATATGAAATCTGTGTTGATACAACCATCAAAAGCCTTTTGAAGGTGATAGTTTCAAGTCCTTGGAGTTGGGGGATGGACAAGTTATCATCAGGACAATTTCGGTATTTTGTGCAAGCAAGAAGAGGTGGAGGTGACTACCCTACGTCACGGTACCCTGCGACATTGTTGGGCTTGTTTGTTATAGAGACGTCTCCCTGTCTAATTCAGACCAGGATGAGCAATACGTCCCCCTGGTTATGAACGAACTATGACGAAGCTTGATCACAATGAGTTCTTGTGAGCTGGCAATACCAGCCATGCGGACTACTGGAGGTGTATTTGGGTGCGACCCTGACACACAATTTTTTGCCTACATACGATTGCATACGTAAGATAGTAATGAATTCTAAGAAGATTACTTTTCTCTAACTGATCTCCCAGAGCGTGGTCGCCACCTCGCGTTGGGAGAGATGAAGAGAAAAGACAATCTTATTGGGACTCATTGCTATCTGACACCCGCGGAAGAGTTCTCATCGTCATCGCGAAAGATACAAAAGTTTTATTGCAGCAGTTCGGGTTCTTGATGAAAACCCGAAGCCCCTCAATACTATCGAGAACTCTACCTCTTATAAATCGATGCAATTGCCAACTCAGAGTCGAAGAGGCTTGTAACGAAGCTGCAGGCGATTCTTTTTCTCCCACCCACCCTCCCTGGTGCCTACCCTACGTCACGGTACCCTGCGACATTGTTGGGCTTGTTTGTTATAGAGACGTCTCCCTGTCTAATTCAGACCAGGATGAGCAATACGTCCCCCTGGTTATGAACGAACTATGACGAAGCTTGATCACAATGAGTTCTTGTGAGCTGGCAATACCAGCCATGCGGACTACTGGAGGTGTATTTGGGTGCGACCCTGACACACAATTTTTTGCCTACATACGATTGCATACGTAAGATAGTAATGAATTCTAAGAAGATTACTTTTCTCTAACTGATCTCCCATAATAAATGTCCAACCTCCGTACCAGTCTGTCGGTCGTTCCCGACCCAACTCACCCATCACCATCAACCAGAAAAAAGCCTCATCAGATCTTTGCAATGAAGCTACTTCGAAGAACATATGAAGTATATACCATCACACCAAAACCAATTCACACACTAGAGAGCTACGAGCACCATCCACACAAGCAGTAAGCATCCACAACGACAACAAAAATATGGGAAAGAAGCGCCGTAACAACAACAACATCCAAAAAGATGATGATCAATTATTCAATCTAGACAAATTTGACGATCATGCCATCATCAAGACGACTGATCCTGATGCATCCACCGCCAACAATAGTAGTAACAACAATGGAGGAGGAATGTCACGAGCAGCGAAAAAGAGGGCCAAGAAGCGTGCCAAGACCTCTGCGGCCGCTGCCGCCAACGCTACAGCTGAGATGGACGTGTCAAATAATGAACATAATGTCGCAAAGAATACCACCGTGGAGAACAAGTCTATTTTGAAACAACCATCGCTTGAGAACAAGATGCAATTGCCACTGGACAGTGATGACGATGATGACGACGGTGGTATGCAATTAACAAAAGAGCAGCAAGCGGTGACGGTCAAAAAGTCTGACAAGGTCAAAAAGAAAAAAAAGAAGTCAAAGAAAGTAAAGAAATCGAACGAAGCGCACATCAAGGAGGACGAAAAGATGGAGGATGCCACCATGGAGGAAGATGACAATCCTGATGATGATAACTTGAACATCATGAACGACGATGATAATAGTAATGATATTGAGCCAGAGCTGGAGGAATTATTGTCGACATTGACACCACTGCAAATCTTATTATTGGATGGAGGAGATGCTACAGCCGATGACTCGAAGCAAAGTAGTGCCAACGACAACGAAGACAACGACGAAGAAGTGGTGGCGGTACCAGAAGAAGAGGCACAAGGAGAAGCAATCATCGATCCAAAACTACTCATTGGAGATATCACCACCGAACTACGTGCAAGGATACTTCTCTCCTCATTACTATCACCCTCAGGTGTAACTGTCAATGAATTCTATCAACAATATTGGGGCAAACGTCCCTTACTCGCTGCGCTAGATGACATTAACGAAAATGACAATGATGACAACAACAACGAACAATCCAAAACTTTATCTGACACAGCAGCAGCCGAATCAGCCCAACACACCACCCGACTCAATGGATTCCTCAATCGTACCATCATTGATGAAATGATACGCAAGAATAAATTGCGATATGGGTTGGATCTTAATGTGACAAGATATACGGATTCCATGGGAAATGGTGTGAGGCATCGTATTACGTTGGATCCTCCTCCGAAAACAAAAAAGAAGAAACAGAAGAGTAGGTCCAAGAATAATAGTAATGATGATGGTAATGAAGAGGAAGAATTGGAGTATATAGTCGCCAACCCAAACGATGTCTGGTCCAACGTGGACACATCCCACTGCACCGTCCGGCTACTCCGCCCCCACGAACACAATGACAACATCCACTCCATGCTAAGTATACTCGAGAGTGAATTTGGATGTATGGTCGGATCCAATGCCTACTTGACCCCATTGAATTCACAGGGCTTTGCACCGCATTATGATGATGTGGATGTGTTTATTTTGCAGTTGGAGGGGTATAAGCGTTGGAGGGTTTATGCACCATTTAATAAGAGGGAGACGTTGCCAAGGGAAAGTTCACGGGATTATACCGAGATGGAGGTGGAAGAACATGGGGAGGAGGAGATGGATGTCGTGTTGGGACCGGGAGATGTATTGTATTTGCCTCGGGGGTGGATTCATCAAGCGGAGACGGTGGCACGTCCATCGAGTGTTTCCAAGATGGAGGGGGTGAAAGATGATCATTCGTTGCACCTTACCGTGAGTGCTATGCAGAATTGGTGTTGGGCTGATTTTTTGGAGATGTTAATGCCCGAAGCGTTGGAGAGTGCTGCTACGAGTGATAAGAGTACTAGTTTGAGGGAGGGATTGCCGAAGAATTTTGTGAATTATATGGGTACGATGCATCAGTTGGATGATGATGATGGTGGAACTTTGCCGGAGGGGTTGAAGCAAGCCTCGGCAGCGATAAAGTCCGGGGAAGATGGTGAACAGGTGGTAGATGAAGAGGCGTTGACGGAATTGAAGGCTCAACAGCGGATTAGGGCACAGCAGCAACATTTCAAAGACGAGGCCAAGAAGAGGATAATGAGAGTCTGCAAACAAGCAATGTCCATGTTGGACGACGCGTGCGATCAAATTGGTAAACGCTTCCTATCCGATCGTCTCCCCCCAGCATTGCTCGAACCAGAACGCGCACTGACCAAGGAGGCATTCGCCAACAACGCAGCAAATTACCACGACGCGGCGAAGAAGATATGGCCCAACACTCTCTGTCGACTCGCCCGTCCTGGTATTGCTCGACTTGTCATTGAAGATTCGCAAGCTGTTTTGTACCACTGCAATGATAACTCTCGTGTCTACCACGGAACGCCTTTGAGTCCGATGGAGTTTGAGATTGATGATGCTCCAGCAATAGAGCAGTTGTTAACTACTGTGGAACCTCATTGGATTATGGTGAAGGATTTGATCCATGGAGACATTGAGGATAAGATGGAGATTGCTCAGGCGCTGTATGATGAGGGAATCTTGGCGACGGTGCTGACCGAGAGCCCTGATAGGAGTGTTCAGACGGGATGAGTATCGTATGGGGTAGAGATGTGTTTGGTGTGGGTTGGGACATTGATTGGGTTATGATTAAATACTAAAGGATGAGAAGAGTTTATGGCACGCCAGGATGATATTGGGGTAGTATACGTAATCGATGTTTCACGCACACGCATTTGAATGGCAGACTGGATTAGAGGTGGTGGAGAGGTAGGAAAGACATTTCTTATCTTTAACCTATGCTGTGTAGAAGATATTGTCATTTCGAAAGAGACGATGAGCCTATCACAAACAAGTAAATCTTCATTGATGCTTTATTGTTAGTGATTTGTGCCTTCTCGTCGTCGTAGAAGCTAAGATGGAGAGTAATGTAATTTCTATCACACGGTGCGAGTTGTCGTGTGTCGAAAAACTGGCGAGAAGGTGGTGACACAAAACGAGTGGTAAATGATAAATGACCACACTGGCATGCTTCGCTGCGCGGCGTGTGGTCATACCACGAGTTTGGTCACCACACTCTCACCAGTTTTGTCACGAGTACATGCAACGAGCACGATTGGGGTTTTATTTGTGAAGCGAGGGGGTTGATTAAGCAAGGAGTGTGTGGTCTAAAATTGATTTACACACCGACCACGAACGCTTTGACAATACATGAATTAAGTTTACCAAGTTTGAATAGAAAAACCACTTCTCTGGCAAAGTTTACCATGCCTTGCGCTTTTGATTTTACTCTTGTTGCGCTTTCATTCTTGTTCTTGTTTGCTCTTGTGGTCGCCACCAGAGCATGTCGCCGTGATGCCTTGTACACACGTGCCCAATCCTTACGCTGCTTCTAGACGCCACATACCAGAGCCAGTGCCAAGATGCCTTCTCGTCTTGTGGCTAATCCACCTTACGCTTCTGCTACTCATCAGCCTTCTCACGCGGTAAATCCTTACGTCGCAACTCAGCAGTCTTCTCATGTTGGAGATGATTACGATTCCGATTCTGATCGCAAGCTTCCTGCTCGGCCTACCGCCTACCCACTCCCAACCAGATGATATGTAATTTGTAGCATCATGTTCATAAAATAATTTGTTTGTATTGCTTCCTTTTTTAGTTTGTAAGTAATCATTGCATCGTGTCGTCGTTCCATTCATGCTTCGTTGCACTCAGCATTCATGGTGACAACGCACTCTTTGATGTTTGTTCTGTTGTTTGATGTCCATCTCATCGCATCCTTTGGAAGATGTCGTGTAGTTGTTCTCATTCATGCTTCGTTACACTCAGCATTCATCATAACAACTCACTCCAAGAATGTTGTCACTGGGTCGTCTTTTTATGACCACACTGTAAGTCGATGACCGCGGCCATTAGTGTCGATGGTGACGGTTGACACTTCGATGACCACAACAGTGCTCGTTCCGTTCGGCTGATGTGTCAAAAGCGTGAGTGGCGGTGTGTCAAGCGATTTGTGACCACACTCGACTGCATAAATCAACCTCATGGCGTCACAACACCTCCTCTAGCTAACTCGAGTCCAATTTTCTAAGCGGGGTTCCAGACGCTCACCCGCCCCGTACGTAGAACTCTGGTACAAAATCCACGTCAAAAAAAATCGACGAAACGGGACGGGCCCTCTTCCCGCCAATTTTTTATTAGTGAAATG
Organism: Skeletonema tropicum; assembly: GCA_037178625.1. Classification (NCBI taxonomy): domain Eukaryota; phylum Bacillariophyta; class Thalassiosirophyceae; order Thalassiosirales; family Thalassiosiraceae; genus Skeletonema; species Skeletonema tropicum. The sequence continues at coordinate 2,549,621 of CM074138.1, read as the reverse complement.
CTCTAACTTTGGGCCATGATGGCCAAAATTAAGTTTTGGGGGGTTGTTTCATATCCCAACCATTTTTTGAAAACGGTACCTCGGTACCGTTTTGTGTAGAGCTCTGGTATGTTTCTACATACGTGAGGGTGAAAACGGTACCTCGGTACCGTTTTCAAAAAAGGTAGTAGGCCTCGTGATATTTGTGTGAATAAAGCATGAGCCGTCATGTGGCCTATAGATCTTATTATTGCATACAAGGGCTACAAGTTTTTTGAAAAAACGCCGTTAGGCTGCTTGCAGTCGTTGGGTTCTAATCCAGAGTTCGCATATTAGGCAAGCGGTGTGACAAAAACCTGTAGGGAAGTTGAAGTTGAGATTTAATCCCTGGTCGCAAATTCAGGAGCAGGGGCTCAAAAAAGGCAATTTTGAGACCAGGGTCTAATCGAGGTCTAAATGAAGCGAACCCCGCTCCTCCGCCGATTTCTAGCCGATCTGGTGCCAATCCACACAACATAAACAATAAACTAATCACAGAGACAGCGACAACAGTAAAAGTTGATAAGAAATAATAGTTAAGAAGCAGCAGAACAACAGAAGTGAACAAAAAATGGTATCCCTAGTCACGGGACGGCAGCAACAGCAGCAGCCTACTGATCGCCCTCCCCCTCTAAATCGAACGGAAACACATCTCTCAGAGATTTCTGGTTCCCAGGTGCCCAACAATAAGTTTGGTAATATGTATTTTATCGATTGTGAGCTCATCGATCTTGGCTCTTGTCATGATCAGCCCTTCTTGGCTGATACGTGGAGGTAGATGATTGCATCAGCTGCGAGAGACGACGTCAGCATATGTGGGCTGCTTCTTACCTTTCGTGCCGGCCCACTTATCCTGTTCACTCTGATTTCCAACACTCAGTACAACAGCAACGGCACAAAGTAGGGGTAAGAAATTCACAGCAGCAGAGTGTTGCATGTTGGCACAGGCTTATCTCAACAGATCGACTAATGCGGCAGTTGGGACCAACCAAACAGGGGGAAGACATTCTGGGAAGGCGTCCACCATAGCTATTGTCTCCTAGTCACCCAGGCAAATAGAACCAACCCTAACAAACAATTTCCTCTTGAGAAAGAGTCGCAGCTACAAAGTGCTTGGAAGCGCATCAATCGTCACTGTAACACGGTTGCAGCCATCTCTCGACAGAACCCCAGAGGGTCCGGTGATCGCGATGATGAGTTGTATTACACAAGGATGAGAGTACTTTTCGTAGTCAAAATAAGAACAATAGCTTCAGCGACGCGTATTTTGCCGCGTACAGATATCTCTGTGAACAGCCGAAGTGGAGGGAGGAGAATTCTGAAACAGTAGGTAATGGCAAGGACTCAAATAGCTCGTCTGCTGTAACAACAACAACCGCAGCAGGAGCAAGCAAGAAGCGCCGATGGAAAGGAATTTGAAGCGGGCGGTCACTACTGTTGTCAAAAACATGAGTGCTGAAGTACAGAAGAGCAATGAGCTGCAAGAGAAAATTCTTACAGAACTCAGGAAGGCATGGGAGTCACAAGAGGAAGCGACTAAGATTGATGTGTTGAAATACGCGTCACCGGATGTCCGGCAAGCGTACGCGAATTCAATGGCAAATCAGCTGCTGTGTAAAAAAAAGCTGAAGTTCATCAACGTGGCGGCTGAAGCGAAGACGACGATGATGACTGATAAAGATGAAACATCAGACGTTCGAGAAGATGATCGCGTCGACCATCAAGATCTCGCACAAGAGCATCGCGAAGGACTCGCAGCGACGACAACGATGACTGATGAAGATGAAGCATCAGACGTTGGAGAAGATGATCGCATCGACCATCAAGATCTCGCACAAGAGCATTGCGAAGGACTCGCAGCTGGTTCTCCCAAAAATGAAGATGAAATGCAAGATGATGGAGAAGAAGACGATGATAGGGAGCCACAAGACATACATTCAATTGATGCAGAAGATGCCCAAGCAGCAGTTGCGTCTGCTGCTCCTAAAGGAACATGCGCTAATAACAGGAGTGATGAGGATTCTTTATCATCTTTAGACTCCGAGAAGCCATCAGTTGAAATCAGAGCAGGCGACAAGATCCAATACTATCAATTTGCTCACGTCGGCAACGAACAACAGAAGTGATAGAAGTGGATCCTTCAAAACATTATCAGCCACTGACACTACCATTTTTAGCACAGCCAGAAGCTTTACCTCTGGTGCATTAAACATTCTCTTTGTGCAATCGTATCGGAGTGTCCAAAATTCATCGTTGCTTGCCAACCGTCGGAGAATATATTCGGCAAGTGATGGCGTTATTGGAAAGAAGCGTTCAAATTGATAGTCGTCAAAAGTAGGCTGTGGGTTAAAGTAATATACCATGACGCAATTGTACGCCCTTACCCTATCATATTTTATGTATCTGCGCTTGCGTGGCTGGTCGTCATCGTCTCTGCTATCATCACTTCGTTTTGCGGCGTCGACGGCGTTTGTTGGTGTGATTGACCTCATCACTAATAATGTTTCTGATGTGATTCTCATCAGTCAGCATTTGCACCTGCTCGATACTTGATGCAAGTGCCGTCAGAACGTCAATAATCAGGCCGTATATGTTCATGGATTGATAATAATACGAGCCTTCAATGTAATAATTTGTAATCTCTGTGAGTTTTGTGAGTGTTTTTGAGAGAGACGGATTGAGTATCGTAGGAGGCTGCGCCGGCCGGGGACCTCGGAAGCGAAGCCCTAACGACTGCAGAACATGTGATGCAAAAGGCACAGTTGAAGCAAAGCAGGTTATCCGGCACCCAGCGCCTAATTTACGCGGTACCCAACCAAGTTTTGATACCAGACGACTGCGAGCAGCCTTAGGAGCTGCCTAGCTTTGTTCGCTAACAACTGATTAATCAAAAACGGTACCGAGGTACCGTTTTCAAGCCCTACGGGTACTGGGCCCAACTCAAAAACGGTACCGAGGTACCGTTTTCAAAAAAATGGTTGGGAGGGAGCTGATCCTCAGCCATCCACTTGAAGTTGGGAAAGCAGAAACTGTCTTTTACGTCACTGTGACTTTTACTGATGAAAGGCCTTTCCCTTCTAGAAATCTGAAGAATGTGAATGCCGCTCTGTCTTCTCTTTCTCTCTTTCTTTCAAGTATACCCCAGCCCAATGTTTTTCCGTTGAAAATTCAACCGTCAGCAATCGGCTGGATCTTGTGTGTCTATGAATCGTTGAATCTTGTCCACAGCGTAGGCACTACTGCCACCATCCAATGCTGTTGGCATGCAGTTGAGCTGGGCAAGGCTTTGTGATGGCAAGAGTTCCGACAGATGTCACTGTGTGCGAGAGAGCCAGGGACGCTGCACGACAAATGTTCACCCCACAGCTCCCTGATCATCTTGCCTACTAGACTCAAAATCAAATCCTACTCTGTCGCCACCAACACCACTGCCCTCACCTCTTCTGCGACAACCCAGAACCACAAAACAGCAGCACACCACCCACAACAACACATCATGAAAAAGCACTATCATACCCCAAACACCGCACTTTCTATCATAATACTCAAGTGGGGGTCTTCTCCATCTTCCATCATGATTACTATCTTCTCCATCTTCCATCTCCTGCTCCATCTCTTTCTCTGAAATCTCCACACTAGAGCGTATCTGGGACACTGGACAGATCCCCACTCAAATGCTTTGGGTTGTGGTCGTTTTAATCCCCAAGGGTTCCGGGGGATATCGGGGCATTGGACTACTTGACCCAATGTGGAAGGTAATTGAATGTCTTATTGACGATAGGTTGAATGAGATCCAGTTTCATGACTGCTTGCATGGCTTCGTGCGGAAGAGGGGCTGCGGCACAGCGGTCCTCGAGGCCAAGCTTTTGCAGCAGCTCACATATCTGCGGCAGACTCCCTTGTTCGGTGTCTTTATTGATCTGAAGAAGGCGTATGATGCTATGGATAGGGACCGGTGCATTCAAATCTTGAAGGGATATGGGGCAGGGGACAAGGCTATGAGGCTGATTTGCAATTTTTGGGATGAGGCCTCGATGGTCTGCCGAGCGCAGGGTCGATATGGCCGGATCTTTAAGGCTGGCCGTGGGGTCACCCAGGGCGGCCCCCTGTCCCCAAAGATCTTCAACGTCATGGTAGATGCGATCGTCCGGGAATGGCTACGTCAGGTGCTGGGAGAGGAATATTCGCTGCCGGAGGTAGAGATAGATGGGATTGTCAGGCTTTTCACTGCATTGTTCTACGCGGATGATGGATACATTGCATCAACCGATGCAGAGCTTTTGCAACGATCTGTGGATGTTCTTACTGATTTATTTGATCGGGTTGGCCTCAAGACCAACGTGTCAAAAACGAAAGTTATGACGTGTGTGGATGCGAGGATTAGGGTTCGGCAATCCGATGAGGTGTACTACAACACGCGGCATGGTTTCAGGACTAGAGAGGAGTGGAAGCGGCGGCGGGTGGAGTGCGATAAATGTGGTATGGAACTATCTGCAGCCTCACTGAACTCGCATTTGGAGACGCAACACGGTGTGTTTCGATCAAGGGTGTTGAATCGGGACTTTCTATTGAATGATGGAGAGCCGGAGACATATACTGCGCATGCCAGCTTTGGCGGGAGTTTTTTCTGCCCTGTGCCAGCGTGCCAGGAAGCCACTGATTGTTTCAACACTGCGTGGGCTCTTCGTCGGCACTTCCGTGATCGTCACCCGCGGGACTATGTGGACGTCGAGGGATCTGGAGTCTTCCCGAAGTGTCATCTCTGCAATATGCAGACTGACCCACGGAGGGCTGCCAGACACGAGAGGTCAGAGTTCTGTCGGACGGGGAGGGAGAGGATAGTGCAAACTAATGCGGCTATTGCAAACCAGCGGGCTCTTGAAGTTGGCTTCACGGCGTATGGAGAGGACCTCGAACGGGTGGAGGTGTTTAAGTATCTTGGTCGGCTCATGTCGATGGATGACACTGACACGCAGGCGATCCGGAGTAATCTGACCAAGGCCCGAAAGGCGTGGAAAATGATATCTCGTCTCCTGCGTAGCGAGAACATGAAACCCAGGGTTTGCGGTATGTTTTTTAAGGCAGTCGTGCAGGCAGTGCTTTTGTATGGGAGTGAGACTTGGGTATTGACGGATTCGGCGTTGCGGTGTCTGGAAGGCTTCTATTATCGAGCTGCTTGCCGCATGGCACGCAGGAATCGACCTAAGAAGAACGAACGGACTGGAGAGTGGAGGTATCCGGATAAGAAGGAGTTATTTGAGGAGGTTGGGCTGTATACTTTGACGGAGTACATCGAAAAGCGGAGAAAGACTATTGGGGCATACATCAGGGACCGCCCGATTCTGGATCTTTGTAGGGATGGTGAGAGACAACGTGGTACCAGCAAACACCGATGGTGGTGGGAGCAGCCATATGAGGCGGACCCGGAGAGGGAAGAGGATGCCTCTTCTATTGTATCTGGAGCCGCGTCTGAGGTGGAATCTCTGTTGTCTGTCGAGGATAGTGCATAAAGGGGTTGGCTAGCTGGATCTTCACGTGTGGGGTTTAGTATAGTCTTTTATTTCTATAACAGCAAGCGCCTAGGGGTTGCATGAGCACTGCCCGCGGACTTGTTAGTCCATTCGTTGGGAAAGACGTGTAATGCCCGAAGGCCAAGTTACACACACACACTAGAGCGTTCCCTCCAAGCTGTAGTCACTCTAGCACTATGTCTCCTCCGATTACTCTCCTTTTCTGTGTCCCTTACGGAAATCAATGCGTTTGAGAGAACGCTAAGTATGTTCACATGAAGATGTCCTGGTGCCTCTGAGCTCTGAGTGCCAAGCGTCCCAACACGAGGACGAACTAGGTGGATGAATCTTTGTGCACAATGCAACTTCGCATATGCTGCAGGCATATCATACCTTCTTCCGCTGATTATCAGTGCTGGAACATGATGCACCAGATGAACAGACATTCAAAGATTGGTTACAGCAAGCTACAAGTGACATAAGAAGAGGTAGCATTGGCCTGAAACTTTCTCGTATAAAAGTTCGTGTGTGGACAATCAAATCCTTATTGATTTCTTGTGTGGTGGATGAATCCAAAAAAGCATCGAGCTTCTTCAACGAGTCTTTCATTTGTGGCTCGGTTTCTATCTCATTCATGAAATGATACAACCAATTCAGTATCGTGGATATGAGGCACACTGTACTACATCAATACTTCGATAGTCGAGTAGGACGCACAACAGCAGAGCTTCAGTGCTTCGTGTCCGGCTTCTTAGGAATTTGACGTCATCACTCCCAGCATCTTTACCAGTCCTAATCCAACGCTTCATCGGGTCATCCTCTCGCTTCGGCTACGTTGACTTCTTCTAGTTAGTTTGACCTTCGGGTACTCGCATTGATTGTATGACTTTTGACAGATAATTCTCATGTAAGAAAGATCTAGACAAAGACACGGGGTATCCCACTCTTCCCTGTCCTTCAAAGGCTTGTTAATGCATTCCAAGTCCATGTTCAGTATTACTAAATGACTTCATCAAATCCACCACCAAGAAAGTTTGCTGCTTGTCTTCGTCATCGAAGGAGCCAGAAGCGTTTCCAGCCCGCCGGCTGTGCAAAGATGATGCCGTGTATTGTGACGTGGGGCTGTTGGTGGAGGACAAGATAGAGAGGAGATGAGAGGAGCTCTAAAAGGGAAAGGCCTTTCATCAGTAAAAGTCACAGTGACGTAAAAGACAGTTTCTGCTTTCCCAACTTCAAGTGGATGGCTGAGGATCAGCTCCCTTTCCAGTAGCACCATCCTTTTGTCAACCGTAATGGGGGTTCTATACATACTGGTTGGCCGATAATTCCAAATCCCCGCTGAGAAATGCATGTGAGAGTACACTAGGTTTTTGCTAGACAAATTTGGCCGGCCATCAGCCATCACAACTAGCATGAAGCTAGAGGGTACCTTCGAATGCATATCTCGACGAAAATATACGCTTTCATCACCTACCCAGCAGGGTATATACTCACATAATAGTCACCTAAAGGATAGTATCTCGGGACTAGCATATAAACCACTTCCCTGAAACTTAATTTTGGCCGCTCAGACCCAAAGCTAGAGCGTTTCACTAATAAAAAAATTGGCGGGAGGGGGGTCCGTCCCGTTTCATCAAGGTTTTTAATTCCTACAGGTACAACTCAATTCCTACCAGGGCACATAAAAGAATGGGCTGAACCACAAAATTGAAAAAGAGGTGCCCTCTTTTTCATCTAGATAAATTTCCGTACTTATGCAACCGTTTAGGGGGGGGCGCCCTTTCCATCCACACCACCGTGCGTGTTATCAAAATTCTGCACTCAAACCTCCTCAAAACACTTCGATGACATCTTCACCATGACGCTGTGCTAGTAAAAATTATGTCAATGGCTATGCCCATTTTATTTCTCGACCCGACGCATTTGCCTTCTATCATGCTATTGGACTATGAATCCGCCATTTCGAGAAAATTAGGGGCATTCAGTCATTGTGCATTTGATGATGGCAACAGCACATCATCGGATGATCTCCGATCCACCGATGCATCATACCATTGCCGACAAAGACGAGCGCTGCCGTCGACCCAACATCAACAACAGTTCAGGAAATTAATTAAATCCCTCGCCATCGTCGGTAAGACAGGTTTAATTATCCCCATCACTGTGCATCATTTTGTTGGAGCCGATCCACTGACACAAGCACATTTATTTTTTTTAGCTGAGATCCACGGACACAACCATTTCCGACAAAGACAAAAACACGACAGAACTGATATCAACAGGAGCATCTGCTAATGAAGAAGACCCGCTGTCATCGTTGGCGGGATAATTGTATTTAAAATTGAATGTTTGCTTTGCTTAGTAAGAAACTTAAAAATGAGAGGTGAGTGCAAGAGAAGTTCTTAACATGTTATCACACTTTATTATGGATAGACTCACATTTATTACACATTAAATATTATTAACTCTTCTTTGACTTTTTCGTATCTACTTCATTGGATGTGTTAGGTGGCTCGGGTGCTGGTCGCTTTTGATGTTTGCTGCTCTTATTCGTGTCCACGCTTGCTTTCAACTTTGATCTCAGAGACTACGTCGTGCTTCGGACAATGCTCTTCCTTCCACTGACGGAAAACAACAGCAAACCTAGAATGAACAATCTTTTGCAGAATTATGCGGTAATCTTTCAGTGAGTTGCTCCTCTGTCGGTACAATATCGTCCACCACCGAGTCGCCATACTTATTTGACTGCTGCTGTTCTGCCGCCTGTTGCTCCCCAGTTGCCGCTGCCACCGCCGTAGTAGTTGTAGTAGTACTAAGATTGTTGTTGTCGTTGTTGGTGGTGGTGGTGATAGTGGTGGTAGTCTTCTGCTTTGGCGGTCTACCTCTGCGTTTTGGAGCGGCACTATTTAACTGCTCAGATCGCTTAAGTACTCCAGCGTCGAATGCGGTAGTGATATTATCAGGAGTTGCCGGAACTCCTGTGTATTGTTTGAACAAAGCATGAAACTTGCTGGCACTTCAGCAAAACATCGTAGTCCAGGCTTTTAATGTGATGGGAAATTGTCGGGCTTCTTTTCCTTCAGGTGAAATGAAAACGCAGGGGAAACTACTGTAAGGCTTAGGAGCGTGTACTTTTCCAGCATGTTCCATGTGTAGAGTTGACGGGCATGTGCAGTTTTTGTAAATTGCCATTTCCGTAGATGAAATGCCGAGATGTGCTATGGCATCACTCTCTACCATCCAAACCCCTTGATGGCAAAGTGATAAATTATTGGATGCAACAATCATGTTGATAATATATTGGAGTAATAGTAGGATGGGGTACATGCTTGTTTCGGAGGAGCCGTTGTCATTGGTAGGTTGGTTTTGTGTGAATAGCTTGGTCTTTGGCATCGGGTGCACAAGTAGATGTCAATCATACTGTTAGAAATTTACTGGTACCTATTTTGCTACATAAGCGATTGCGGTCGGTTCGAAAAGTACTAATTCCTATCGTACATACTCACGTGGAGAAATTGGTGTTTCGGTCAAAAAATCCCCTCCCAACAAACAACAAACCACAAAAACACCATGACGGCCGCCTTTATTAGTAGGTTTGCTTCACTGTGGCAGTACTATCAAAATACATGGCACCGTCAGTAACTACTGCACTTTTGGGCCGCTAATAATAGCTGTCTAAAGTGGGCATCTATACACTCAAACTCAATCACAACAAAACACCATGGAGTACAAATATTACTTCTTGTGCAAAGGCATTGGGGCAGATTGGGGCTTCTTGATGTTAACGTTGGCATGGCCCCAGTGGATCATATCATTAAGCATTACAGAAAAGTTTTGGCTAAGTCGTCTTGGGGTCTACGGTATCTGTCACCCTGGAGAAAGCTACTTTGCACGTGTGTCGGAACACGGGAACCGTCGGAGCTTGCAAATAGTCGATCTGACACCCTCTCTGTTGTTGCTGTAAATTGCTTCCTACCAATCAAGAACTTTGGCGTCAATTGCCTGTTAATATTGGAATGAAATCGTGCATTTTCTAGAAGCCGCGGTGGGATAGCATGTCCCATCCCTTTGGACTTTCCTCAGATGTGGCCGCCTAAGTAACTCCACTATTACAGTCTCAGACACTCGTGCCAGAAATGACCCATCGGTGTGCACCAAGATATACACCGTACATCACGCGCATGTACTTTGTCTGAGTAGGACGCTCCGCTGAGGAGATAATTCTTTCTGGGGGTGTTTATTGGAAAAGTAGCAAGTCAGTGTACGACGATGAATGTCAAGCAGGGGAGAGTGCTGAGTGATACTCGACATTCTCAGGATGGCTTAGAAGTGGTCAGTAATAACACGGAGTTGTCAGTAGCGTGTGAAGTTTGCGGTAGATGTTACGACGAACGGGTGCGGGGTGATTGCGACATGGATGAAGCTCGTATGATGAGACATAACAATGTCAAGCGAGGGAGAGTGATTGATTAGCTCGACATTCTCATGCTTGAATGCATGGGTGGTGCTGGAGGTTATATTCAGCATAGCATTATTGACGTTATTTTATCCGTTATACAATACTTCATATTGCTCTGGTAATATGAGAGAAGTTTGGTGTTGAAAAGAAGGGTGTTAATAGAGAGCGTGGGTGGAAGATAGTGGGAGCTTCGATACTTATTCAATGTGTCGGAACTGCCAAGATGGAAGGTGAGATGTCTTGTGATGATCTTAGAGATAAAGTGAACCCCAAGTTTGAATAGCGACGTTTAATCTTGTCTTCCACTCCCGATGGTGCATATCAACACAACTACGCTTTGTCCTCTTCCGCAGCCATTCTTTGACTCTGTTTCTTCTCGGCGTGCGTCTTCCACACAAGTCAAACGACGTTTGACCAAAGATGCGTGCGTGCGTCTTGCACAAGCCAAACGACATTGTGGATACGATGTTCTTTGCGCATTCATGCCCACCTCTTCCGACTAGTATGAAATTCAAGAAGTGGTGCCCACGCAAAGAATAGAAAAGATGAGGGATGCCAACGAAGCAGATGAAGTTGACGCATAGAAAGAGACGTGAAACAGAAGATGGATGAGGATATGAATTGCATCGAAATTTATCAGATGTTGCATGATACATGATACACACAGGACACAGAGTAGTGTGCAGATGAAATAAGTAGGGTAAATTTAAAGCACGTCTGGTGGATCCTCCTAGAGGCGACATTATCTGTGGTAAGTGATAACGAACGTTGCTATATCAGCTTTACTTCCCCAGATCGCACTCCGTAGTGATGCAGATGTAACAGCGAAGATGCTAAAGCCAACCAACCTGTGACTTATGGGAAGGGAAATAAGAGTAGGAAGAAGAAACTGGAGAGCAACAAGCTCACCTCGAGTGGGTCAAAGACAAAGATTTACTCAGGCACAACCCATCCCCTGTGACATTCTCTCCCGAGCTGTGCACAAAACGAGGTCTTGAAGAAAGGAAAACTAACCGGCAAAAAAACCTCCGTGAATACCACATCCAACAGATCACAATCTTATCGAATTTAATTCATCGGCATAGCAGAAGACTTTCAAATAACATAGATTTCGCTCAATAGCATAAACGCCCAATCTCTCGAGAACCCCTTTCTCAAGGATTGCATCCTGTACAAAGGTTGTAATATCATTCTTCATGTACAGAACTCCCATCTCCGTCGCTTTCGAAGTAGGGTGTCAATCTTCGAACATTGAGACGCTCATTAATAGCACTCGTTGCAGTCGCACTGTTCCATTCGTAAACACTGACTAACCTCATAAGGACCCTCATGTACATCCTCCGGCTTCGGAAGATGGCTCCCGTCAGTTGCCTTGATGATCATGGCTTTCTGACCGACAGTATAGTCGTAGGGAACTCGACGCTTGTTTTCACGTATATCGTCGTATATTGGAACGATCCACCAGCTGCTGACGGCGCCTGCCCACTTCAGACTTCAGACCAATCGCAAAGAAATGGTATATCAAATAACATGTCTCTACCGAAGATCGCTTGGCCTGGTGACGCCCGCAACACCGAATGATGCGTACTCCTTATTATTCTTATCCCATTGATTATGTTGGTATTGATATCAATGGGAGGCGGCACAATGCTGGGTGGTTAAGCCTCCTATTCTTTCGATGTCATCTACCCTCCACCAAGGCCACCGGACACATCTAAGCATGTGTCAGATTGAAAGTCTTGACGCTCCGTAGGTGTTGAAACTGACACCACGGCGATGCAATATTTTGTTTTAGTGAGTGTCTTAATAAGTAAATATTCCATGTATTGCGGCCGCTATGGTGATGGTCGAGGACACAGGATGGACATTACAACAACAACAACAACAACATGGTGTGTTTTGTGTTGTGGCGGGTGGTGGGATTTTTGACCGAAACACCGATTTCCCCCTTTCTCGTGGACCGCAATCGCTTATTATTTTGATAACGCGCATGGTGCAGAGGCCTTTTTTTGTGGTTCAGCCCATTCTTTTATGTGCCCTGATTCCTACGGTGAGCGGATTCTACGTGAATTTTGTACCAGTGGAACCTCGCTTATTTGGAGGTAAAAATCGATTTTGCCTCCATCCCACCGCGCTCTACAATACCTCAAAATTTTTTGCTCCCATTTGGAGGTGAAAATCGTCTCGGCGGAGTGCAGCCATTACTACACCAATACTAAGCCGATCTCCTCCGTTCAAAGACCAATATTATTCCATTTGCTTAGTTTAGAGTGCATCTGCAACTTGGGTTGGTCACAATCCATCCACTCGCCGAGATAGTAGGGGTGTCAAATCAGTTGCATCGGTGTCGGTGGGCGGCGGGCGGCTGACGAGGCGATTTTGAATTTTGAATAAAAAATCAAAAATCACACATCTCACAAACACAAAAAGCATCCCCACCATGACGCATCACATGGCATTATTGGCCATGAATGAATGCTCTCTACCCCAAAATTTTGTGCTGAATCCATTTTTGAGGTCGGCGGGGCCTGAATATCAACGGATACGGCAGTATAACGACGTGAACACAATACATGTAAAATCAACACATTCGACATCACCAGAACCAGCCTCATATATTCACACCGACGCAAATACGGTGCCACCACGCAATAATAACCGATACTATATACCTATACCGAAGTCATGGTGACTTGGTGGTCGCTGCATTGCACAGAGAATTTAGAGCATCACGTATTCGCTGCGCAGCGGCATGTGTATGGAGAGCATGCCGATCACCAACTTGGCCGCTGTGTGTGGGGCAACAATCGATGCAATGGAGTCATCAAACGTCACCCCTCGTCCCTGCCATATAGTAAGTGGCAAATGGTGTGATATTCCTGGTTTATAATGCGATAGACCTTCCCCAAACACTATGTTAAGGAATTGAGTTCATAACAATCAAAAATAGGGCACATAATCAATAAAATAGAGAGGAATTAATCATTTTAAGTAGCTCAAGATTACCCAAAACCGTCATGTATATGTGTTGAGTGAAATGGATGGGTATTATTCTGTGTATCATTCCTGACATGGCCAAAGTAGAGGTTAATTGATTGTAATATGATGATTTTATGCACTTAATGGTGCGTATTATTTCTCTTCACAGACGATGATATCAAGCAATCCCCGTTAGGAACATCTAGCCGATGGTATTAACTTCGGGATATTAATCACAGTATAGGTGTATTCGTTTCGTGTGTGTCGTTAGGGGTGTAGGAGCAGAGGTCATCATGGAGAGCATCCTTTTGAGCTCGAATTGGAGGCGGAGGGGGAAGGGAAAAAGGCGAGAGTGAAGGGGCCTCTGTAGAATATTCACGTAGGAATCAATTCATTTTTTTCACCTCCATTTGGGAGCAAAAAATCAGCCAATTTTGTTGAAGTCAAAAATGCCATGCCCTACCAAAGGCACTTATGGCACTGTAGTGGCCAAATATGAACTCAAACATTTTAGGCGATGGTATTAGCCAAAATTTGATGTGCCGGCACGAGCTATGTCCACTGGAACCCTCCATACTAATGTGCTGAAAAGTGCTATTTTTGCTCCCATTTTCACCTCCATTTTGGGCTGGATTACGGCTATTTAACCTTTTGCTTTTTGTGCTTGAAGAATACTGCTCTTGTATAAGCATAACCAATAGCAGATTCTTCCTCATTCTCATAATGGCCAATGCAACTCTGCTTCCCGTCTACCTCTATTTGCGCCTTCATTTCTTGGCTGCTTTTTTATTGAAAAAGAGACACCGACGTATTTTGAAGAGTGTCATCTTTCACATGCTACTCGCTTTTCAGTTTTGGGCGTTGTGGGGGAAGAAATCTGCAGTGAGGGATTTACCTTGAGGTTTATACTTACGATACTTAATAGACAGTTGAAATCAGACATTATCATCTGTCCTCAGCTTCTGCAAGCATAATCTCAGATATGAATTCTCTTTCCAATTGTTCGCCTGCATATGCAGACAAATAAGGTCTGACTGCATAAAAAGTATTCAACACTTCAAAGAAAAGTCCCTCTCTGCTTAGTGATTCCATCATGTTTGCAGCTTTCATCTCGATGACACCGCAATTCTGTGCGCCGTCTTGTTCACGTAATGTCTGCAGCTCTCGTCGAAACAGGACACTGCTGTGCTGCATTCTCGCCTTTGCTGCAAGATTGGTATTATCGGCCTGTTCAAAACACCACACAGCCCTTTCCAAAAGCAGCAAGATCTCGTCAGTATCTTCGACAAACTGTGATAATTCTGCATTGTTAATCCCTTCGCCAACAAACTCATCGGCGGTCATGGACATCGCTTCGACATCATCGATATTATTCAGTGTTGCAAAACTTCCCTCGCCTCCAGGGTCCTTTTTTGTCAGCCATCTAATTGTTGCCTTCCCAGCTGTTGTCGACTTCGTTTCGACAAAGAATAGCTTCTCAATGCAACGTGTTATACCCGTATACAAAAGCTTCAATACATTGCCTATGAGAGGGTGCTCGTATTCAAAGTCTTGCCCAGCTCTATTAAACACAAGTTCTCGCCAAGGCTTTTGCAGTGAGGGTGGTAACTCTTGAAAGAAGTCAAGTATGATGACAGTCTTGAACTCTAGACCCTTTGCTTCCCTGACTCCATACACACGCTGAAAAGAGACAGAGAATGGGGCAAATTTGTGAGAGGACATAGGACGTAGGAAGTAATACACAATCATATCAAAATTAACTCACTTTGTAGTCATTCAGTCTTCGCCTCCAGTGACTAGCAGACTCATCATGAGTGAGAACGACTGCCCCTTTCAGCTTGTCACTCAAGAGGATGTTCAATTGATCGACATTAGCGCCCAACAAGACGCCTGGTCTGGATCCTTGAAACAACCCTTCATCCTTCTTCAGTTGCTTGGCACTACTGGGGAAATGAGTGAACATAAGATCTAGCACTCCGCCTGCACAATTCAGTATGCCGGAGTGAGATCGAAAATTGATATTCACTGTCTTTGGTTTCTGCATTACCGACCCGACAAAATGTCCCACACTACGGACTTCCTCAAATCGGAACTCGGTCCCCTCTACCACACTTTGAGCTGGGTCACCAGCGAGGAAGAGCCCATTCGGCCCACAGAGATAAAAGAAGACAAGCATCTCCAGCTGGGTGTAATCTTGTACTTCGTCCACGTAGACTTTACTCTTTTGAACTTGGCCAAAGGCATCTGGGTCTACTTCCTGCGACTCCTTCATCTGAACAAGCAAGTGGCGCACACGATCAGAGTCATCCCACAACTTGTGCTCTTTCAGGTAAGATTCATATCGAAGAAACTCATCATAAACCAGATCACGCAGCTCAACAGGAATTCGACATCGATTTTTGCCAAGTCTCTCCACCTCCACAAACTCTTCTCGCGGTAGAATCCCATTCGGGCTTTGAAAGGCCTGAATTGATCCTTTGAGAAAGGTCCGAATAACTGTCCACAATATCAATGCACTGATGCTTACATTCGAAGTCGAATTACTGGTGTATAGCTCTTGCTTAAAGCGACGAAAGTCCATCTTGTGACTTGGATTGAAGCTTTTGTGATGCCCCACCGGCAACGAGGTCTCAATGTCGTTCAGCAATCTCGAATAAGTGGAAAACGATGTCCGATGATCTTCGCCTACCGCAGCTTCTACGTACCTACAGAGCCTCACTGACCGTGCAACAAATAGTTGTGTAAACGTTGGATCGCGGGCGGCTCTAGATTGACGGTCGTACTCGATGCGATTGCAAATGCACACTGTCTTCCCAGTTCCCGATCGAGCAAGTACTAATACTGTGCCTACTGCTTCCACTATATCACGCTCCTCTTCGGTCAGATGCAACTGAGGAGTCCACGAATCCTTTGCTATCTCACTGATTGTGCTGACGCTGACGTCATAAATTTTCATTGGCACATTGCCAGCAATGTCAAGTAGCACTTGTCTCTTCGACTCATTGTTTGTCACCAAAGACTCGCTTTGCAACTCATTCGCCAGAGCCTGCGGCATGCGTTGCCGTGCGCTGCGACTCTTGGAATCGTCAATGAGCTGCATTAATCGACTGACTTGTTTATGCTTTGCAACATACCACACAATAATATTTCCTTCTTCTTCAGTCCACAAGATTCGATGGCCGCTTTTTTGCTCCAGATAAGTTTCAAAGATGTGACTCTGAGATCCTTTTAGGGGCTTTTGTAATATTCGACTGCGCTCCCCTCGAGCCAGCTGCTGCATGCGACGAACAAAGAAAGATTTGTACTTCTTGTCGCCTCGCTGCAAAAATTTGACGACATGTGAAGTCATTTGGAAAGACAGCCATTCATTGCCAACGCTTTCCACATCTTTCGCAATTGCAACTGCACCGTCATGGTCTTTCGTTATCAAGTCGACAGTGTCATCAGCTTCATCGCAAAAGATGTTATCTTCGTCTCTTGTGTCATCTTCGACAGCACCATCAATCGCCTCCCTCAGTCTTTTATCAGTCTCGTCGAAAAGGTCGTCGTCAATACCTACTTTTATGTCGAGAAGTCTCTCTCGTATAGATGACCAACAATTAGACGAGAAATTGGGTAATGCGTCAAGCAAGTGCCCCCAAATCACGTGAAAACGTTTGGATTCTTCCAACCTATCCGATAAAGCGCCCGAATACAACTTTCTTGTTGAGTATCCTCGAACAAATTTCTGAACGACAGTAGCTGCGTTGTTTGACCTTTGCAGCCGTCTCTGCTGCAAAGCACGATGATAATTGCGTCGCAGAAATGATGCGATTGTACTCCTCGCATTCCGCTCTGTAATCCACTTCATTGCACGCAATGCTTTCGAAGCTTTTGCTATATCTAGCACAGTTCTCCCGTCGGCGTCTTTTGAATCTAGCTGCATGTCTTTCGTATTGACAAGCCACTCAAGTAAATCCACTCGGTCGTATGCCGCGCTCAGATGAGTGAGCAAAAGTCCACCTTGATCTCTTGAGTGCACTTTCAAATCACCACGGTCGACAGCCTCCTGGACATCATGAAGGGTACCCCCATTCTTTACAATGGCAAAGTTGGACCACTCCTTCTGTTGCTTTTTCTCCAAAGCACGTAATCCAGATGTGAAATACAGATTATAGAAGGCTTTTCCAAGAGGATGAAACATGAGGTTATCAAATACGGAATCCTTCATCAATTGTTGAATATCAATGCCTGAATCAACCATTCTACCCAGCCACAGCAAAATCATCATTGATTCTTCTTTTGTTTTGTTTTCCCCTCCGTTCTGGAGCTGGATCAGCAGTAAAGCAAAAGTTTGTGAGACGATAGCTTTGCAGAGCTGTCGCACTCGCCCACGATGATGAATTGGCTCCAATCCCATTGTTTGTATCACCTTTGAAAAAACTTCCATTATGGACTGTAGATCCCTGAAAGTGTGAAGAAGTTTGTTTGTAATCAATATCATAGCCAGAAGCGCTTCATCAAGCGAATATTCAAGATCGTTCACAATGAAGGTCAATGTCTTGAGAGTTGATCTGTTGTCGTCATCATCGTTATCGAATGTCTGTCTCACGTAACCATTGAGAACCGTGACAACTAGGCTATCTTCCTCTTCGCGTTCGCTCTCCTCTTCATATTCAAGATCATTAATTGGATCTGAAGGAGCACCGAATCTCTCCACCAAAGCTTCCAAATCAGGGTAACGAAGGGCCTCGCCAGCACCAAGCATTGCTTCACATTGTCGGTCATAGGCGCTTGAGAGTAGACTCTTGGGAGCCTCACTCAGAAACATCTCGGCAATAGTTGTATGGCCAAAATAGGTGGAAATTCTAACCACTTCAAGTTCCATGCATACTGTCCATCCACTGAAATTGGACAAGCAAAAGCTCATCAATTCTGAATAGCCCTCTGTTGCCAAAACGATGTGAATGAGCGAGAGATGCATATCTCTCGAAAGCATCAATTTCCTCAACGGGTGGCCTTCACCGTACTTCACTGAAAACAAAAACGTATCCATGTCCAATGATTCAACAATTGTGTTGTCATATCTTTCCATAGACCAAGGATCATAGTTACCTGTTGATGTGTCAAAGCCCTCCCGAATCAAAGCCTCCTTTGCAGCTGACTGGATGCTGATCAACTCTTCCAGTTCCTCCACACGTCCCCCTTGACCAAGGACCTCTCTCATTTTCTCGCGGCTTATCTTCGCCACCTCTAACAATGCATTGTAACGAAGAATTCTTCCTCTAACAATCTCGAGACGTTCATCTTCATCCAATGCTGAGGTGAGGATAGTTTTGGCCAAAGGTTCAGTGCAAGACAATTCCTTGAACCACTTCTTTGGCAGTGCATTAGATAAAAAGTCATACTGATGTTTTGTGGCAAAGTCGACAAGATCGTTCTGTGTCAAAGTCTCCTTCCCTTCGTACTCCTGCTCCTGCTTTAGCTGCTCTTCCAGTTCACGAGCACTTGGCAAATCTTTGGTGCGTTTATCATAAAACTCGGCACTAATCTTTCCCTCACGGAATGACTCTTCGTAGTTTTTCCTGTATGAAATATCCCTCTTCAACTGCTTTACTCTTTGACTAATCCAAAATTGGCCATAAGAATAATGACATGAAGACTCAGAATAATAATGAAGCCGCAAACAAATCCATGATACACACTCCACGTTCAAACTCTTGCAGCATTGACGCAACACATCTCCAAATGAAAGTCCCATCAAATCTTTACTGTCGAAATGGTTACAATCACATGCAATCCATGTATCGACATCAAGACACGTTGAATGCTCGATGAAATGCTTGATTTTTTCCACATCGCTTGCATGATCTATCACAAGTGCAAGGAGTTTCTTGACATCCGCCTCCAGGGTTTTTGGTCTCTCTCTCTTTTCAGCCCAATCTAGCACATACTCATGAGGTGAAGCCTTTGCATAGTCCTCGGGGAAACATCCCGTACTGTCCTCAAGTGGTACTCCCAAGTTAATCATCAAATCACAAGCTTGCAAATGACCTTCACTTGCAGCTATATGTACAGCAAATGCGTTCTCGAACGCCTCTCGGATACATACTTGAGCAACTAGCGCGTCCCAAACTGGCTGGGAAGATAGCCAAGCAATGATTTCTATCCTACCCATGTATGCAGCGAAGTGAAGTAAATTCCAGCCCCCAACCAACTCAACAGGAGTACCGTAAGACTCACACAGAAACATAAGGGACTGCAGATCATCGTATTGGACCGCTGCGAAACACAGACAGCATTTTATTGTCATATTTCCTAAGCGACTGTCATGTAAGAATAACAGATTCGGAGTAGCCTTGATCAGATGGAGGTTGCTCCTGGCCAGACTGTCCACTTGTAAGCCTTTATCAACCATGAAGCGCAGTGCCCAGCATTGGCGATGTCTGAGGGGTTGCAGAATGTCAAGCTGAACATTCGGATGTTTGTCGACTAGGTAGTCCAATATTTGTCGTCTCCCCTCAACACTGTCGTCGTCTTCGAGAAGAGCTATTCTCTTGAGCCACATCGAGTAACTTTCCTTGTCCTTTTTGTCTTCACAAAATTCCTTCAGATGCTGATGTAAGGAAGAGCATTCGTCAGGAAGGCACTCTGTTGCGTGGTCTGCAATAACCCGTTGATAATATTGCACATTGAATTTGTTATATTCCCTGAGTTGGGTCCCTTTGCCTCCGACTATACATGCGTCGTAGATATCAACCTCAATATCACATTCCTTGTCATTCTCTTTGTTGAGCTCATAAAGCTCAGTCTGAATGTATTCCCCCCTATCTTCCTTGGACTTGACGTTACGAATTTGATTTCTAAAAGCATCTTCATCCACTTCATAAAAGAGCTTGAAAAGTCGGAAGGATCCTGTCACGACAAACTTCGTAGGACAGGAGCGGTACAAATCGTAAACGTTCTTGCTAGAGTGCTGACACCAATCGCGGCAAAACCTTACTAGAGCTTTTGCCGACTGGCTTGCATCATCGCCCCAAAAATTGCTGTCAAGTATTTCCTTTTCCGCACTCGTACAAAAATGCTGAAAGCTCAGATCGTCGAACTGTCTATAGAATGCACAGAACGATAGAAAAGAATCGAATATGCAACGCATGATCGGGTTCCCCGACTCATGGATAGATTTCTCCAGCAACTTGCGATCTGCCGAAAGAACCTGACAAATGTCCCATGCAAAACCAGTATGAGGAGAAAGTGCAGCATCTAGCGCTTTCACATCACCCCTTCTTATCAGGCATTGAATCCACAACTCCCCACCATTGTTTAGTTCATGATGCAAATTGTTTGATCCTCCCGTCAAATCCAACATCAACTCCTCGTCCTTAATGCAACTAGTTCTCCCTACATCCCTGATGAATCGGGTAGCATTAACCGACTTGGCAATCTGATGAAGGAGATTATTGCCTAAGTCATCCCTCATCGACAGTACATCGACATCGCAGTCATGTTGTAGCCACGACAGTGCTTGTGAGCTAGCGAACTCAATTGCTTTCGACACAACCAAATCTTTGAATACTGAGACATCAATATCAAAATGACTGCACAGGAAGTTCAGATGCTTACGGCTACAATTCTGCTCAATGGCATCAAACAGCCTCTCCCTCGGATCTGAATTAGCCTCCGCAATATTCTCATCGTTGTCATCCAAGATACGACAAGAAAAGTCTTTCCCAGCTACCAAACACTGATATACAGCATAATTGGTTTCAGCTTTGGACACGTCTACTGCAGTGACCTTGCCACTCAGCCATGTTTTGCACTTTGCAAGTTTCGAAGCAGATCTGCCACCAATTTGTTCTGCCTTGAGCGGATTGACAACCACAGAATCCCCAAGTTTGAATCGAAAGGAAGTTGGTCTGACCTTAATGGAACCATCATCATCTTCTGGTACCACCATGACCTGCTCCAATTCAGACGTGTAAAAATCCACTTTACACTGGTAGGGAGGGAATTTAGTACCAGCATCGACATGCATACCTGCCGGATTAATTATATGCATAGGCCACAGATAAGACACTTTAGCGGTACACCACGAACCAGATCGATATACTACGTTGTCTCCAACATTAAAACGAAGAGAAAAATCTTGAAAATCTGGAAAGACTTTGTCTTTTGCAACAAAAAAGGTGGCGAGTTCATTCCCATCAATTATTGATTGCATTGAAACCACTCTGAGTTTACCTTCCGTCGTTCCTTTGACGATGCCCCGATGAGTATTTGGATTGCCTTGCTCGAATATTCTAACTCTATCGATCAATCGTTTGTCTTGCTCGGTAATTCTACCTTCAATGAACCATACTCGATCACCCACAAAGTATTCACGTTCAGTTGGGTTTGAAAATCGAGTAGCTTTGTCGCCATCATCGCCATCAGAATTTGCTCTATTTCGCTGACCTGTCTGCTGCTCACGTGGCGACTGTAATTTGCCCTTGCGTACGGATTTGTTGGCTCCCTTCTTTCGGCTCTTCTTGCCCATCTTTGTCTGTCTTCTCTATTGATTGTTAGTCCCTTCCTTCCTCCCTCAGGACCATAGCTGCAGAGAAGATAAGTACATGGGGACTCCGCGTCATGCTGGTAAGAGATGGTATGTAGATATGGTAAGGTTGTGTACGTACGTATCGGGAGAAAACGTACTAATATGTAAGTACATACGGTTGATACTGATTCTTCACTCTCGTACGCAGTACCGCTTGTCGTCGTATCGGTTTTATCCTTCTGAAATGTGAGAAACATATCATTGAGGCAGCAATGACCATGCCGAGATGCCGGCCACCGGCCACAATACAACAAGTGTATTTTTCATTAGATATATCATATTATTATCTCTCTCTCTCTAGAGAGAGAGTACAGTGCGTGTAGTGGTGATGATTTGTTCATATTGTCGCTCATCAGTACGACTTATTGCTAATGAGAAGATAAAATCGTACTGCAACATCCAGAGTAACAGATGATGTTTATCTACGAGGGAGGAAGAGCCCCCCCAGACATCGAACATGCGTGAGCACACGAATCTCTGTCTTCCCTTCCGGATGAAGCCTTCATGGATTGTCCCTATCTCAACGATGTCGAGCTCCATAATGGGATATTAACTCTAGGAGGGAGATGTTTCTCACGTAATAAAAATCTGAGATGGATTATTATGCCGGGCGTGAGGGAGGTCAAAAATAATTCATTTGATGGCTGTATTCATCTAGACTACGTGGAATTTGGCAACAAGCTAGATATAATACGGCAAATGGCTTTCACTCGCTGTTGCGCTCTGCAATGCCTTAAAATGTCATCAGTAAGGACTATTGAATGGAGGGCATTTCATGAATGCTCATCCTTGGTTGACATAGTGTTCGGTGTTGAGCTGGAAAGAATTGAAAACGGAGCATTCCATAAATGCATTCGCCTGTCACAAATCACCATTCCATTGAAAAGCGACATGATTGAGGGTGATCCCTTCTCTTTTTGTCGGTCTCTCGGAACCGTCTACCTTGTTGGGGGGATTCACAAGACAGTATCCTATTTACATCTTGAGGGCTGGAGGAATAGCATGAAGGAAGAAATTGATAGGATCAATAAGATTCTCCCCCACACTCATTCTCGAGAGAAGACAACAACAATACAACAATGGATTCAATCAGTTATCGACAGAATCGAGTACTACAAAGTTGCACACAATCAATTATTGAAGGAGGCTGCTACATCACTAGAACTTGCTGTTTGGAAGGCCAAATTAGATTTAGATGTAGATGAAGATACGATAGAGCCGTTAGGCCAGGGCAAGGAAGGCAGCAAAGGCGCAAGGAAAAAGCGTCGCATTGCATCCGGTGCGAGTATTAGTATTGTGATTAAGAATGTTTTGCCATTTCTTAGACTGCCAAGTTGTTAATATGGTTTATTTGTGTTAATAACCACAAACACAGAGAATTGATCAACAATCTATCTCATAGTAAATAGTACATATTATTTGGTATTAGCATATCTTTCTCAAAGAGAATTGCAGTATTGATAATACAGTCCATTGTTATCATGCGTTGGAGGATGTATTATCTACTTCGCCTTCACCAAGACGAAGCATCAGCTTCTTAATCTTCTTCTCTTGATTGGCAATCGTACTTCTCGCCCTTGCCAGATCACTTTTCAACCTAGTTAGATCGGCAGCATTCGCCCCAACAATGAAACTACTGTAATTGCGCAGGTTACATCCAGCATCTTCGTAAAGGCGTAAAGTTTTCTGGAACTGATGATAAAGTATGCACGGCGCATGGATCTGCAGGTCTTCTCTGTACTTGTGTTGCTTCTCCACACTGGCAGTCGATGGCTTTGCATTCTTGTATATCGGACGCACAGTAAAGAAGAGAACTATTCTATGTTCTGTTGACGACGACGGGTTACCTGGACCGGAATGAATCAATGTGGGTAGTGCTAAAATACCATCATTCGCTTTTGGTATTTCTCCCGCATGTGCATCGGCAATGTCAGGATTATCCAGCAGTTCGCCAAAGGCGAGGGTAAGCTTTTTCTCAAAATCATATTCCCTAGCAGGTTTGTTGCAATGACCACAATACCATTTCTCTGTAGTTAGGTGCACCCCTCGCTTATAATCTTCATCTGGCAACTGCTCATCACGCTGACAATTATCGCATGTCGAAGTTATCCCAGTTGGGTAATCCTTTTTGTTCTTGTACTTTGCAATACGTGTCCGTAACTGATCATCTTTCAAGTGAATAATACCAAACAAACAGCTGGTACAATGATCATCTGCATGCGGTAACTGTGGAGGACTACCAGGCGGTGTTGCTAGTAGTTTAAGAGTTTCCACCACAAATCCTTCATACGATGACTCCCTTCCTTTACCAAATACGTGCTTCATTGAATCATGGATCTTGTCGCTCCCCATTAATGCTAACGACACTTTTTCCGCAAGATCTTTTGATACTATCGCCTGAAGAGCGTTGCTAATTTTGATAAAACCATCAGCTGCTTTCTTCTGTCGAGTGTTGAGATTGCTTAATTTCTTTTCTGCCTCACTGAGAAGCGAGTCAATAAACTGCGAAGGTAAAACTTGTGTCATCTCGACAAATCCCGCCGTCTCTATTCTCGAGACCATATTATTTTTAATGCACTTATCAATTTGAACCAACTCAACTGTAGGCGCTTTCTTGGGGGCACGCCGAGGAGTAGGTTTCGCAGCAGCAACAGGAGGGGCAGCAGCGGGGGCTCCATCATCACATGTTTTATACGTCTTTCCCTTCAGACTTGGGATGTATGCTGATCGTTTCTTTGGTCCATCTTCACCCTCCAAAGATCGTTTGAGGGCCATGCGGAGAGACATCGTTACGAGCGTTGGATGCCATGGAAATGTTGTGTGGTGTGTGGTGACGGTGCGTTTCCTGGTGGGTGTGTTGGGTGCGTCTTGTTTTGAGTGTGGATTCGCAGTATTGAACTATTCCGACGCATGTAGATGGCTGCTTTCGGGACTCACAATTCTTCTCAAAAATTATACTATGTAGGCGAGGAGTAATAAGCAGACCTTGGCAAGAGTGGGGGAGCAATCGTTGGATATGCTGTACAGGAGCTTAATATTTGCTTAACCTAAGATGGAATCTAATAAAATTAAAACTAAATCTAGTCAAGTCTCCAAAGCAGAAACACGTTACAGCCGTGTGATGTCTCTACCAAAACTCTTTGTACGGACCCAGTCAAAGGTGAGTAGGGCTTGGTTTCGAGAAGATGCCTGCTTCGCCAGATATACTGTCCTCCACAGCGCGAATGCAATCTTTCCACTATAATTAAATATAGGAACGTTACCAATGGCGACCTGGTTGAGAGCTTCTTCCTGGCCAACATAAGCAAGTAAGCCAAGACTCAAAAAGTCGAATCCTGGCGCCTCCTCTAAACCTCGAGCAGCAAGCCACACACGGAGTAAGGAGAACGCTTCAGATTCGGATAATTCTGGTAATTTTGGTGGAGTCGCTTGCATGTCGTACCCACGGTTCAACATCCGAGCGGCAAAGGCACCTTGCTGACCTGCGACTTGAGCCGTTTGGGGTAACTGTTGCGGAGTCTTGTCGTATTTCTCTTGCGTCTCGAAGCAAGCCACATCACCAAGGACCATAATGGAGCCAAAGCTACTTTCTGAGTAAGTTGGGCAGCGGAGCCACTGATCGACGTTGATTCGGCCAGCAGACCCGGCTGCACTTGGAGGCAATTTTGATAGCAGTTCTTTCACAAACGGCACTGGGGCATTGCCTGCAGCCCAAACTGTTAGACCCACCGGTATTGTCTCTTGAACATCGCTACCCTTCTCTCCTATCGTTATGAAGTCACGTCCTACCTCTTTCAATCGTGTGTTCAACCTAACCTCCACACCTTGGGCATGCAATGCATCTAGTGCTCTCGCCCGAAGCTCTTGGTCCATAGCAGGCAGAAGATCGGATCCTCCGTGGATGAGTATGACAGAGATATCATCTTTCAAATGTTGATACGCCCCATCCGGATAAGCACATATTTGGGCGAAGAAGTCTTTTAACTCTCCACTTAACTCCACTCCCGTTGGTCCACCACCCACCACCGCTATAGTCACTCGCCTTTTTCGCTCTGTCGTAGCCATTTGTTGAACATCTTCGTTTATGTAATAGAACTCTTGCACATCAGGCCGGGAAGCGTATTCTAACGCCTCTCCTATCGCTGTTCGGAGACGTTTTGAATCTTGAGATGTCTTGAGATTGAAGCAATATTCTTTCGCTCCCTTAACGATGCTGCTCCTCGATGCCGTGCCAACTGCGCATAAAAGATAATCGTAGTTGAGTTCAATGACATCACTAGCACCTTGGCTTTCATCCCTTTTCACCATGCTACCATCATCTGAGTAGTCTACGAAGCTCTGAAGTGTCTCCGGCTCTAAACGGCACGGAGCATTGCTTGCCATCCCCATGAAACTTCTCGTTGCTGTGCCCAAAGAAGTGAGATGAACTTGCAGTTTCTTTCCCTCGACGTCGATTCCGACTGCTCTTCCTTCAACAAAGTTATCAATATATGGATTAGTCACTCTGATTGGTTCGGTTACACTGCGATACTCGACTGTTCCCACTGCTGCTGACGCCAGCATGGGACTGTAGAAACGGAAAGCATGTCAATATTTAGTCGCAAACGAAAATTGGTCTCACAGAGAGTAAACACATCTACTCACGTAAAAACAAAGTGGTTCACAGGAGACACAACCACAATCCTCAAATCATACGTGCTCGCAAGCTTAATAAACGCATGACTTGCCCATCCCGTCCCCAAAACTACCACAGTCTTTCGTTCGTCCCGTGGTTGTTCCCTCCCCCGTAACTTACTTTGTCCCTTCACCTTGCCATTGTTTTTCTGTGAGGAATCTTCAATATTATCTAGAAATCTTTGTAGTAGGACGGGAAACTTGATATCAGTGAGAGCGTAGGGGGATTGTCCGAGTAGTTGTTTGTATTCTACTTCGTTCGATACCATGCGGAGGAACTGCTCTTCGATATCTTCTGTTGTGACCGTGTCGATTGGTTTTGGTTTGAGAGAATCAAGTAGTATTTCGGTAGAGGTGGGCTTTTCTTCAGAACCGGTAGCAGTTTCTTCACCATTGATGGTGCTGCTCTCTTCTTCGTCCAAGAGCATTTGTCTACTCTTTATAATCTCTTCTAATAACGCATCAGTCATAGGAAACCAAGACGAAGTATCATCGTCGGCGTCCCAACCACCATATTGATGTTCAAAGCATGTCTCTTCGTCACTTATTTGATATTGCTGTTGATCCTCCTCATGAGAATAGCTCGTTACAAGCAATTGAGACTTGCTGTTACGTGACTGCTCGTGCGCTGCTGCCAGCTGTCGTGCATTATACGATGGCGACAAAGTGGATGTGGTCGTCTGAAATGCACATACAGACTCGTTGCAAATACAGACAAGAGATCCAACCGCAGAAGGCAAGAATAGCCGCCGAACTGCTACTCTTCGGTTGTTACAAGTCTTCATGGCTGGCGAGTGGAGACTCTATGTAATGCTGTTGCGAATATGATGATGCTCGCTACTGCTGACCGGCTTCCTTCGTCATGATCACTGTGGAAGATGCATGCACACAACATCACAAAGCAACGTCACAGGTGGCGCAATATCTATTGTGTTCCATTTTGGGTAGTTTACTCCCTTCTTTGGTCATGAAGACACTTATTCGGTTATATTACTCTGCAGATATTCCGGTCACGAGAGAAATGAAGCATCAACTCACGTGACTATTATGGATCGGATTTTTTGTAGAGACCATGATCATACTTACCGACTCCATCCAACCATGGTTTGCAGGAGTACAATTACCATTCTTTCAATATACAATAATAGGGTGCCCAAATTGAAATCGCGTCTCCTAAGGAACCGATCTAAACCACATTGAAAAAGGGCATCCTGGAAAGCAATCTGACACACTCAAATAATGAGACTCTACTCCTTGAGCCGTGCGTGATGGCACAACCTAAAACTGCATACGATCATCATACAGCAAACAATAAGTACTACTATTGCCTAGTAAAACGATAATATGTAAATTTATGCGATGTATCAACGTCATGAAGGCGCTTGGCTGCTTGACTCCACTGAAATTGCATTATAACACCTCATTCACAAGAGTCAAGATCAAGATGAATATTCCACCTGCCATTTGCCATCTATCTGCCATTCGATTATGTAGCTGCAAGTGTTCCATCCAAGCCACATGAACCTTAGCCCCTTGTCACATCACAAGCCCATATGTATTGTTCATGAGCAAGAATACAGTCCATTGGAGTAGAAGAAGGGCTGCAACGCTTTGTCTCCCACAACAATATGTAAGCATACTTAGTCGCAATTAGCAAGGTTTCCCTTCTGTGGTACAGGACTTCGCGGACAAAATCCTGTAGCAGCGATGCGGATTGCATGGTGATCAAACAAACACACTGAGTTAGTTTAGGCTACGATTTTGGTTTGTTTGTGGAGACATGACAGACCGCATCATCATCCCCCATCTTTGCTGTCAACTGAGGAGTCAAGGTTGGAATACCTTGCGGATAATCGAAGGAGATGCAAAGAACTATGATAGGACATGAAATGGGAAGAAGTCCGTTGAATAGCTGTCAATACATCTGCTTAAATGCCCCTCAGAAATAATAAAATGTTCGACAGGGAATAAAATGTTGTGTGCCATGTCCCCCACTTTCGATAGCAGTGCTCCGTCCACTGGTAATCGAACAAAAATAAAATAAAAATTTTATACCTTGGCCGTTGATCAGACGCCAAGGAACCAATTATGGATCCAATCGACAATTGGTAGGAGTGGTTGTTGTTGGGTGAGAAATCTTCACTTGTGTCGAGCGATAATGAGGTTGTCGAAGCAGGTGGCTCATATCCCCCATCTGGTATTATCGGTGCGTATCAAACTGTTCGAGCAATAGCGGCCTCCAAACGCCATGCAGGAGGAGTATGATAAGTTCACGACGGTGTAATGTCGGAGGCCACACTCCGACGATGGGACTCCTGTGTAGGAAGGGCGGAGGAACAACGATGACGTTGTGAAAATATCTCGGATGCGTTAGCAGTCGACTGCAGAGGAAGTGGCTCGGATCCAACTGCTGCTGACTTCCCCCATACGTGAATACATGGAGGGCAATGGACCGCACGTCTAGCGGAGCGGCTGGTCCAAGCCCGTAGTGGGCTCATGAACCTGTAGCAGCGATGCGGATTGCATGGTGATCAAACAAACACACTGAGTTAGTTTAGGCTACGATTTTGGTTTGTTTGTGGAGACATGACAGACCGCATCCATCAAATCCATCATCACACATCACTCATCACACCATCACCATGCCGTCAGCTATGTAGCATGTAGCCGTCTGGCTCTGATCTGCGTACAGCTCCACAAACTATCCAACTCGAAACCCAACGAAAGAGATCTATCAAGATGGGTAAGAAGAGCCGAAAGAAGGGAGCCGACAAGTCCGCTCGCAAGGACAAGCTACAGTCGCGGCGTGAGCAGCAGTTAGGTCGGCGAAATAGAGCAAATTCTGATTCTGATTCTGATGACGGCGATTACGCTACTCGATTTTCCAACCCAACTGAACGTGAATACTTTGTAGGCGATCGAGTATGGTTCGTGGACGATAGAAAATTCGAGCCTGACAATCCAAATACGTATCGGGGCATTGTGAAAGGGAATTTTAGGGGAGGTATACTGAGAATAATTTCACTGCAATCAATAATTGATGGGGATGAACTCGCCGTCTTTGCTCTTCCAAAAAACAAAGTCTTTCCAGACTTTCAAGATTTTATGCTTCGTTTTAATGTTGGAGATCCCGTCGTATGCTGTTGTCCTCCGTGGTGTACCGCTAGAGTTTCTTTTTTATGGCCCATCCGTGAAATTCAATCAGCTAGCGGTTTGCCCATCGATGCTAGTTCTCCCAATCAAGTGCCTCATTACAAATGTGAAGTAGATTTTGAGCAGCCTGGTATGATTGTGCCATTTGTAAGGGCGCCTGAAGATGATGATTGTTGCATCAAGCTCAGACCAACTTCCTTTCGATTCAAAGTTGGGGATTCTGTAGCTATCAATCCGTACAAGGCAGAACAAATTGGTGTTAGATCTGCTGCTAAACTTGCAAAGTGCACAGCATGGCTGAGTGGTAAAGTCACTGCAGTAGATGTGTCCAAAGCTGAAACCAATTATGCTGTATATGAGTGCTCTTTAGATGGGAAAGACTTTGCTTGTGGTATTTTGGATGACAACGACGAGAATATTGCAAAGGCTGATGCAGATCCGAGGGAGAGGCTGTTTGATGCCATTGAGCAGAATTGCAGCCGTGGGCACCTCAACTTCCTGTGCAGTCATTTTGATATTGATGTCTCAGTATTCAAAGATTTGGTTGTGTCGAAAGCAATTGAGTTCGCTAGCTCACAAGCACTGTCGTGGCTACAACATGACTGCGATGTCGATGTACTCTCGATGAGGGATGACTTTGGCAATAATCTCCTTCATCAGATTGCCAAGACGGCAAATGCTACCCGATTCATCAGGGATGTAGGGAGAACTAGTTGCATTAAGGACGAGGAGTTGATGTTAGATTTGACGGAAAGGGGTAACAATTTGCATCATGAACTAAACAATGGTGGGGAGTTATGGATTCAATGCCTGATAAGAAGGGGTGATGTGAAAGCGCTAGATGCTACACTTTCTCCTCATACTGGTTTTGCATGGGATATCTGTGACGTTCTCTCACAAGATCGCATTGAGTTACTGGAGAAATCTGTCTACGAGTCGGGGAACCCGATCATGCGTTGCGTACTCGCCTCTTTTTTATCGTTCCGTACACTCTATAGACAGTTCAACACATTGTACTTTCAACGTTTTAGTATGAGCACGGAAAAGAAAATACTTGACAGCAATTCAGACTTTTGGGGCGATGATGCAAGCCAATCGGCAAAAGCGCTGGTAAGATTTTGCCGCGATTGGTGTCAGCACTCAAGCAAGAATGTTAACAATTTGTACCACTCCTGCGCTACGAAGTTTGTCGTGACAGGATCCTTCCGACTTTTCAAGCTCTTTTTCGAAGCAGATGAAGATGCTTATAGAAATCAAATTCATAACGTCAAGTCCAAGGAAGACAAGGGGGAATATATTCAGACTGAGCTTTATGAACTCAACGAAGAGAATGACAATGAATGTGATATTGAGGTTGATATTTTCAATGCATGTATAGTCGGAGGCAAAGAGCCCCAACTCAAGGAATATGACAAATGGAGGATGCAATATTATCAAAGGATCATTTTATATCACGCAACAGAGTGCCTCCCTCACAAATGCTCTTCATTACATCAGCATCTGAAGGAATTTTATGAAGACAAAAAGGACAAGAAGAGTTACTCGTTGTGGCTCAAGAGAATAGCACTTCTCGAAGACGACGACAGTGTTGAGGGGAGACGACAAATATTGGACTACCTAGTCGACAAACAACCGAATGTTAAGCTTGACATTCTGCAACCACTCAGACATCGCCAATGCTGGGCACTACGCTTCATGATTGATAAAGGCTTACAAGTGGACAGTCTGGCCAGAAGCAACCTCCATCTGATCAAAGCTACCCCGAATTTAAATTTCTTGCAGGATAGTCGCTTAGGAAATATGACAATAAAATGCTGTCTGTGTTTCGCAGCGGTCCAATACGATGATCTACAGTCCCTTATGTTTCTGTGTGAGTCTTACGGTACTCCTGTTGAGTTGATTGGGGGCTGGAATTTACTTCACTTCACTGCATACATGGGTAGGATAGAAATCATTGCTTGGCTCTCTTCCCAGCCAGTTTGGGACGCGCTCGTTGCTCAAGTATGTATCCGAGAGGCGTTCGAGAACGCATTTGCTGTACATATTGCTGCAAGTGAAGGTCATTTGCAAGCTTGTGAGTTGATGATTGACTTGGGAGTACCACTTGAGGATAGTATGGGTCGTTTCCCCGAGGACTATGCAAAGGCTTCACCTCATGAGTATGTGCTAGATTGGGCTGAAAAGAGAAGGAAACCAAAAGCCCTCAAGGCAGATGTCAAGAAACTCCTTGCACTTGTGACAGATCATGGAAGAGGTGTGGAAAAAATTAAACATTTCATCGAGCATTCAACGTGTCTTGATGTCGATACATGGATTGCATGTGATTATAACCACTTCGACAGTAAAGATCTGATGGGACTTTCATTTGGAGATGTGCTATGTCAATGTTGTGGGAGTTTGGATGTGGAGTGTGTATTATGGATTTGTTTGCGGCTTCATTTTTGCTCTGCTCTTTCATATGCTTACGTCAAGTTTTGGGTCAGTCAGAGAGTAGAGCAGTTGAAGAAGGATATTTCAGACCGGAAAACCTACGAAGAGTCATTTCATAAGGGAAAGATTAGTGCCGAGTTTTATAACGAACTCACCAAAGATTTGCCAAGTGCTCGTGAACTGGAAGAGCAGCTAAAGCAGGAGCAGGAGTGCAAAGTGAAGGAGACATTGACACAGAACGATCTTGTCGACTTTGCCACAAAACATCAGTTTGACTTTTTATCTAATGCACTGCCAAAGAAATGGCTCAAGGAATTGTCTTGCACTGAACCTTTGATCAAAAATATCCTCGCGTCAGCATTGGATGGAGATGAACGTCTCGAAATTGTTAGAGCAAGAATTCTTCGTTTCAATGTATTGTTAGAGGTGGCGAAGATAAGCCGCGAGGAAATGAGAGAGGTCCTTGGTCGAGGGGGACGTGTGGAGGAACTGGAGGAGCTGATCAGCATCCAGTCTGCTGCAAAGGAGGCTTTGATTCGGGAGGGCTTTGACACATCAACAACAATTTATGATCCTTGGTCTATGGAATCATATGATGACACAATTGTTGAACCATTGGACATGGATGAATTTTTGTTAGCTGAGTACGATAAAGGCCACCCTTTGAGAAAACTTCTGATATTTTCGAGTAATCATCATAATGTCGGGCGAGTCCGCACTGTTCTTGCAACAGAGGGCTATTCAGAATTGATGAGCTTTTGCTTGTCCAATTTCAGTGGATGGACAGTATGCATGGAACTTGAAGTGGTCAGAATTTCAACCTATTTAGGCCATACAACCATTGCCGAGATGTTTCTGAGTGAGGCTCCCAAGAGTCTACTCTCTAGCGCCTATGACCGACAATGTGAAGCAATGCTTGGTGCTGGCGAGGCCCTTCGTTACCGTGATTTGGAGGCTTTGGTGGAGAGATTCGGTGCTCCTTCAGATCCAATTAACGATCTTGAAAATGAAGAGGAGGGCAAATTGGAGGTGGAGGAATTGAGCGAGTCTCTTGTTGTCACGGTTCTCAATGGTTACATGAGACAAACTATTGATAATGATGATGACGACAACAGATCAACTCTCAAGACATTGACCTTCATTGTGAACGATCTTGAATATTCGCATGATGAAGTGCTTCTGGCGATGATATTGATCACAAGAACCCTTTACACTTTCAAGGATCTTCATCGCATTACAGTTATTTTTGAGAACGTGATGCAAACGATGGGATTGGAGCCAATTCATCATCACGGGCGAGTACGGCAACTCTGCAAAGTTGTTGTAATACAATCTTTTCATTTACTGCAGTTCTACCTCCAGAAAGTAGGGGACAATAAAACAAATGAAGAATCAAGGATAATTTTGCTGTGGCTGGGTAGAATGGCTGATTTAGGCATTGATATTCAACATTTGATGAAGGATTCCGTATTTGGTAACTTCACCACGTTCAATCCTCTTAGGGAGGTCTTCGAAGATCTACAATTTACATCTGGATTGCGAGAGTTGGAGCAAAAGCAACAGAAAGAGTTGTCCAACTTCGCCATTATAAAGAATGGCGGTGCCCTTCATGATGTTCAGGAGGCTGTCGACCGTGGTGATTTGAAAGTGCACTCAAGAGATCAAGGTGGACTTTTGCTCACTCATCTGAGCGCGGCATACGACCGAGTGGATTTACTTGAGTGGCTTGTCAATACGAAAGACATGCAGCTAGATTCAAAAGACGCCGACGGGAGAACTGTGCTAGATATAGCAAAAGCTTCGAAAGCATTGCGTGCAATGAAGTGGATTACAGAGCGGAATGCGAGGAGTACAATCGCATCATTCCTGCGACGCAATTATCACCATGCTTTGCAGAAGAGAAGGCTACAAAGGTCAAACAACGCAGCTACTGTCGTTCAGAAATTTGCTCGAGGATACTCTACCAGAAAGTTGTATTCAGGCGCTTTATCGGATAGGTTGGAAGAATCCAAACGTTTTCACGTCATTTGGGGGCACTTGCTTGACGCATTACCTAATTTCTCGTCTAAATGTTGGTCATCTATACGAGAGAGACTTCTCGACATAAAAGTTGGTATTGACGACGACCTTTTCGACGAGACTGATAAAAGACTGAGGGAGGCGATTGATGATGCTGTCGAAGATGACAGAAGAGACGAAGATGACATCTTTAGCGATGAAGTTGATGACACTGTCGACTTGATAACGAAAGACCATGACGGTGCAGTTGCAAATGGGAAAGATAAAGATGTGGAATGCGTTGGCAATGAATGGCTGTCTTTCCAAATGACTTCACATGTCGTCAAATTTTTGCAGCGAGGCGACAAGAAGTACAAATCTTTCTTTGTTCGTCGCATGCAGCAGCTGGCTCGAGGGGAGCGGAGTCGAATATTACAGAAGCCCCTAAAAGGATCTCAGAGTCACATCTTTGAAACTTATCTGGAGCAAAAAAGCGGCCATCGAATCTTGTGGACTGAAGAAGAGGGAAATACTATTGTGTGGTATGTTGCAAAGCATAAACAAGTCAGTCGATTAATGCAGCTCATTGACGATTCCAAGAGTCGCAGCGCACGGCAACGCATGCCGCCGGCTCTGGCGAATGAGTTGCAAAGCGAGTCTTTGGTGACAAACAATGAGCCGAAGAGAAAAGTGCTGCTTGACATTGCTGGCAACGTGCCAATGAAAATTTATGACGTCAGCGTCAGCACAATCAGTGAGATAACAAAGGATTCGTGGACTCCTCAGTTGCATTTGACAGAGGAAGAGCGTGATATAGTGGAAGCAGTAGGCACAGTATTAGTACTTGCTCGATCGGGAACTGGGAAGACAGTGTGCATTTGCAACCGCATCGAGTACGACCGTCAATCTAGAGCCGCCCGCGATCCAACGTTTACACAACTATTTGTTGCACGGTCAGTGAGGCTCTGTAGATACGTAGAAGGTGCGGTAGGCGAAGATCATCGGACATCCTTTTCCACTTATTCGAGGTTGCTGAACGACATTGAGACCTCGTTGCCGGTGGGGCATCACAAAAGCTTCAATCCAAGTCACAAGATGGACTTTCGTCGCTTTAAGCAAGAGTTGTACACCAGTAATTCGACTTCGAATGTAAGCATCAGTGCATTGACATTGTGGACAGTGATTCGGACCTTTCTCAAAGGATCGATTCAGGCATTCCAAAGCCCGGACGGGATTCTACCGCGAGAAGAGTTTGTGGAGGTAGAGAGACTTGGCAAAAATCGATGTCGAATTCCTGTTGAGCTGCGTGATCAGGTTTATGATGAGTTTCTTCGATACGAATCTTACCTGAAAGAGCACAGGTTGTGGGATGACTCTGATCGTGTGCGCCACTTGCTTGTTCAGATGAAGGAGTCGCAGGAAGTAGACCCAGATGCCTTTGGCCAAGTTCAAAAGAGTAAAGTCTACGTGGACGAAGTACAAGATTACACCCAGCTGGAGATGCTTGTCTTCTTTTATCTCTGTGGGCCGAATGGGCTCTTCCTCGCTGGTGACCCAGCTCAAAGTGTGGTAGAGGGGACCGAGTTCCGATTTGAGGAAGTCCGTAGTGTGGGACATTTTGTTGGCTCGGTAATGCAGAAACCAAAGACAGTGAATATCAATTTTCGATCTCACTCCGGCATACTGAATTGTGCAGGCGGAGTGCTAGATCTTATGTTCACTCATTTCCCCAGTAGTGCCAAGCAACTGAAGAAGGATGAAGGGTTGTTTCAAGGATCCAGACCAGGCGTCTTGTTGGGCGCTAATGTCGATCAATTGAACATCCTCTTGAGTGACAAGCTGAAAGGGGCAGTCGTTCTCACTCATGATGAGTCTGCTAGTCACTGGAGACGAAGGCTGAATGACTACAAAGTGAGCTACTTTTGATATGATTGTGTATTACTTCCTACGCCCTTTGTCCTCTCACGAATTTTCCCCATTCTCTGTCTCTTTCCAGCGCGTGTATGGGGTAAGGGAAGCAAAGGGTCTAGAGTTCAAGACTGTCATCATACTTGACTTCTTTCAAGAGTTACCACCCTCACTGCAAAAGCCTTGGCGAGAACTTGTGTTGAATAGAGCTGGGCAAGACTTTGATTACGAGCACCCTCTCATAGGTAATGTATTGAAGCTGTTGTATACGGGTATAACACGTTGCATTGAGAAGCTCTTTTTTGTTGAAACGAAGTCGACAACAGCTGGGAAGGCTACAATTAGATGGCTGACAAAAAAGGACCCTGGCGGCGAGGGAAGTTTTGCATCACTGAATAATATCGATGATATTGAAGCGATGTCCATGACCGCCGATGAGTTTGTCGGCGAAGGGATCAACAATGCAGAATTATCACAGTCTGTCGAAGATATTGACGAGGTCTTGCTGCTTTTGGAAAGGGCTGTGTGGTGTTTTGAACAGGCCGATAATACCAATCTTGCAGCAAAGGCGAGGATGCAACACAGTAGTGTTCTGTTTCGACGAGAGCTGTCGAAACAAGACGGCGCGCAGAATCACGGTGTTATCGAGATGAAAGCTGCAAACATGATGGAATCACTAAGTAGGGAAGGGCTCTTCTTTGAAGTGTTGAATACTTTTCATGCAGTCAGACCTTATTTGTCTGCTTATGCAGGGGAACAGTTGGAAAGACAATTTATATCTGCGATTATTCTAGCAGAAGCTGAGGACAGATGATAGAGGTGATCATTGATCCTCTCTCTTCATTTATCATATATTCGTGGAGTGGGACATAACGCTGCTGCACCAAAGATCTTTATTACTCATCATAGATAATGTTGCCTCAGAGAGGACCCATCTATCAGACGTCTTTAAATTCTTGTTTTATTTGGGGAAATCTTAACCTGCTGGAATAAGCGGCTTAATACTATGTAGCTTATTCCTAGCATTAATTCGTAGATAATTACTTCTATGACTTTTATATCCGTAGTAATTAAAAGCTTAAATAAGTCCAATCTTCGCTCCATAGGCGCTTATTCCTCTTTTGGCACCTAGGTACCGTGCCTACATTCATCATTCACTCTCCTGCCTCTTGATAAGTAAGTATGGCTTCAGCTGCTCTCAAATTGAAGAGACAGTGACCATTCTATTCCTCAAATAATGAAGTGTAGTCCAAGTCTACTTTGAATACAATATTCAGGATCAAGGAATCATTTATGTTACTTGCACCGACTATCCATATCCATAACTCCTCGGCTCAACATCACTATCCAGATCCACTCCCTCCACTCTTCTTCTTTCCACTCATAATTCTCTTACTCAAAATCTCATAATCCACATCCTCCTCCCCCTCAAAATTACTTGGACTACACTCATCCACATCATACCCCTTCAACTTGTGCAAATAAAACCTCATTGCCCCCGTATTACACTTGAACACTGTAAGGATAACTTTTGTCATGTCGAGTTGCATCGATAGTAATTCAATTAAAGTCATGAGTGTTCGTCCTAGACCGTGAGAGGTGAAGCTGTGTGATATTTGGAGTTCGTAGAGGTAGGTTATGGGGGAGAGGGGGTTGTGTGGTGAGTCTTCGTCTGGTTCGTAGCGGAAGTGGGCGAAGCCGATTACTGCTTCTTTTTGTTGTGTATCATTCGTATCGTTAGTGGCGGTTTGATCATTATCAGCATTGTCGTTTGCATCGTTGTCATTTGACGGTAAGGCAGTATGATTCTCCCCACAATCATTACAATCATGATCATCGTCCAAAATGATGATCAAAAATCTAGCATCCTCATGCAGCAACTCCTTCCTCTTCTCTTCCATATCCAGCCCCCACTCGCTGTTCCGATACATATCGCCCATATTCGCTTCAAATAAAACGAGACACTGCGTCAATATCGACTCGGGCAGTGGCGATTTGTAATAGTGGATTGTTGCACTTTTGGTGGGTGCATCATCGTCATCATTATTATTAGTAGTTTCGCCAGCGCTATTTTTATGAGGTGCGATGTTAACAGTTCGAAATGCAGATGGTAAGGCTGTCAACGGGTTGGATTGAGCATTGGCATGGGCGAGGATTCGTTTGAGTTGCTTCTTGGCCGAGGCGCCGGTGTTGTTTTGACGGCGCTTGCTTGACTTGGCCATGGTGAAAAAAAAATGACAGGAGGAGGATGTTGCAGCCAAAAGTGGAATAAGCGCCCCTGGAGCTCAGATCGTTCTTTTTTAAGCTTTGTAGAATTTTAAGCTTTGTAGAATAAAGGCCGTGCAGGTCGATTTTTTGCACCCGGAGCCTTTCCCGCAATTTTTTTGTTAGTGAAATGCTCTAGCTTTGGGCCATGGTGGCCAAAATTAAGTTTCAGGGAAGTGGTTTACATGCTTGTCCCGAGATACTATCCTTTAGGTGACTATTATGTAAGTATATATACTGAGGGGCAGGTGGTGAAGCCGTATATTTTCGTCGAGATATGCATTTGAAGGTGCTCTCTAGCTTGGTACTAGCTTTGATGGCTGATGGTCTGCCAAATTTGTCTAGCAAAAATGCAGTGGACTCTCACATGCATTTCTCAGCGGAGCATTGGAATTATCGGCCAGTCAACACATGTATAGAACCCCCATTATGGTCGACAAAAGGATGGTGCTACTGGGAAAGCATATTGGGCAACTCTCCGAAATATAATTTTGGCCATTGTGGCCCAAAGCTAGAGCATTTCACTAACAAAAAAAATTGAAAAAAGGCTCCGGGTGCAAAAAGTGAAGATTTTGGCGGGATGCACGGCCTTTATGGTTGTATTTAATTCTAGGAAGAATTAGTGCACAGTGGGTCTCGATAGCTTTGTTTAAGCTGCTTATTTTATCACGATAAGTTGTGGAAATTATTTTCATTATTTTCTTGGCTGGTGATGGCCTCGAGCTCAGGCTGCGTTAAAGATCCAATCAAAGGCGGCAAAGAGACGAAGAAGCGCCAGAAGGTTGACACTGATGCACTCAAAATCGATTTGGATGGCGTTCCTCTACAGCCGCCAATACCAAGCGTGCCAGTCAAATAAAAGAGGGGGCTTCAAAATATACATACTGGTGTCACTTTTGATGAAAAGACCAGCAAATGGAAGGCACGAATCATAATCGACGGAAAGAGCAAAGAGCCGATTCATTGGTGTTTATGGGAATGAAGAAGAAGCAGCAACTGATTATGCAAGAGCATTCTTCAAATACAGAGGTCAAGGGGCACTAGACAAAAAGATTTCGAACATTTATTGATTTGAGCGATGTTCCTTGTTACACATGTTCCTTAACAACCGGGCCACAGAAGCGGCTCATGCGCAAATTGACGACGATTGATACGATATGATACCTTGGCGCTGCTGGCCAGCCCACACTGGACCACTCATATTCAGCCACGAGGCTGTAGCATCGCTTCTGCTCCATCTATCCGTCTGCGCAGTGCTAATGTGCTTGTATAGTATCGCCACCGAGTATAATGGGCCACTAGAGAAGCGACTCATGCGCAAATTGACGACGATTGATACGATGTGATAGCTTGAGGTGCTACTGGCCAGCCTACACTGGACCTCTCATATATCAGCCACTAGCATCGCTTCTGCTCCATCTGTCCGTGAGCGAGGGAGCAAGATTCGTCTGTATAGGTTCGGTCTGGAACTAGTTACAGATCCTGAGGGATCAAAACTCGTCTATTAGAGAATCAGTCTGGAGCTAAATCGATTTGAGCTTGAGCGATGCTCCACTGCAATCACCACTGCCATTGTTCAAGAGCAAAGGGGAAATTGAAGTTGAAGAGGTAGGAAGCTTGAGATAAAACATATTCATCATCATGGAGATGAAGTAACTTCTTGTCAAGAAGTATTGAAGCTTAAAAGTTAAAAGGAAGACAGCGTTGATAGGAGGTAAATGCAGATCATTTTGCCGGCCTGTGCTGAGTCCTCCAAGTGACTCAGGCAGACAGTCTGAAGATCCTGAGGGAGGGGTGCCGGCCACCAGATGACTTGGGTTGCGCACTTAGGTACCACTCCACATTTACTTCTATCACGAACCCTATATAACCCTAACTAACTAAACGAACTCCTACATAAGTAGTCATTTTGTTCTTGAGACGGGAACACTTTTTCCTTTGTGATCGTGGTTTGTTTTGCTGTGACGTGAGCTGTGAATCACGTCACATCTGAACTGCCTTCATTCATTCTTGCAAATAAAGCAAAAAGGCCTCTATCTCTAGCTCGCAGCTCGCTGCTCGCTCACAAACAAAGCAAAAGAAGATGATGATCATCTCTGCGGCGGCTTCCTCCTTCGCAGCGGCTGCCATAGCCTCAAGCAGCCTCTTCGGCAGCGCAACTGCATCAATGGTATCCTATAATCCGCTATCCTGCAACATCGATATTCACTCGTGCGATATTGCCTCCGCAACACCTCTCTCAACACTCATTACGACAGCCGGAAATGATCCCTCTCCTCATGTGACCATCCCGTGCAACACCTGCGCATACGTCGACTACACAGATGGAGAGGTTGTAACACTGCCCAATGGTATGGATGTTGTTGGCAGGTTGATCTTCCCTCCATCTGCAAATGTCGAGATTCAACTCAAAGCACTATTTGTGCAGGGTATGCTCGACATGGTAAAGCCGCACGAGGGCAATCAGGTAGTAATTAACTTGTATGGGGAAGAAGAGGTGACATTTTATCCCCATGAGTCGACAGGATTGGAGGGGGTGAATGTTGGTTTCAAGCCCATCGTTGTAGCAGGGGGTCAACTCAATATTGACGCGGTGGATACGGATTGCCCAAGCTGGACAAGATTACTGTACAAAGTTTCGGATACGCAGCTCAAGGTGGATCCGGAATTTGCTTCGTGTGTCAATCCGGGAGATGAGATTCTTATTACATCTAGTACGACCAATTGGGATGATGATAAGAAAGTAATCATTGCGTCTGTTGATCCAATAACTGGGGTGGTTGATATCGAAACTCCTATTTTGGATGTGTTGCCTGGGGTAGAGAAGACTGTCATTCCCTCCTGTTTCAATGGTACGTGTTTTAGCATGTTTCAGTTTGCATCTTTCCATTCTACAACTTTGATACGGCATGGTTATTAATGATCTATTTCTGTTGTCCTATGCACAGGGATTGATAGATTTGGAACGCACTGCTGCGCAGCCTCTTGTGGTACATGCGGAGGCTCTGGGTGTAGTAGTCGGCCAGGTGGTGGCTCTAAATGCTGCACCGGCTCAATGACGAGGACGTGCACCGATGTATATGATACCGCCTGCCAACATGGAGGTACAGATGACTTGGAGTATACTGCCAGCGAATATGCTGTTGAAGTGGCAAGCTTGAGCAGAGCAGTTACTTTCACGTCCACTGTAGAGAATGATATCGGTGGTCATTTAATCATCTTCCACACTTCTGCCAAGCAACACATCGCTGGTGTTAGGATTGAAAACTTTGGTCAATCTGGAATCCTTGGCAGGTACCCCATCCATTTTCACATGTGTGGTTCAAGCTCTAGCTCTGTTGTCTCGAAGAATGTAATCGTAGACTCAAATCAGCGATGCGTCTTTATTCACAGCACCGACGAGGTTACCGTGGAAGACAATGTCTCGCACAATACCCGTGGGCACTGCTATGCAACTGAAACAGGCGATGAGCGGAACAACAAATTTCTGTCTAACTTGGCCGTGCGCACGCGAAAGCTGCACAAGTGGAATGGTCAGTCAGATTCCCCCGATTTCATCGATAACACCCATATCGCCGCAAGTTTTTGGGTCAGGTCTGCAATGAATGAGTGGGCTGGAAATGTGGCGGCTGGATCGGAAGTGCAGGGTTTCTGGTTTGAGATGAAAGACAAGCAGGTGAGTGTAGATAAGTTAATCTTCCTTTTCATGTTCTTTTGGTGTAGCTAACAACTCGTTGCGTTGACACCCCTCACACTACACTACACTGCAGTCGAATCAGCTCTTTGAGATGGCGTTTAGAGATAATGTCGCCCACAGTAATGCAGAGCAAGGTTTAACGACGTACCGCCCTGGCTGGAAACCTGAGCTAGGTGCAATTTTGGATGGATTCAAAGCCTACAAAAACGGATGTAAGTGTGCTTGTGGCTTGTTTCACTGTCTTGCTCTTTTGCTTTTGTATAACAATGAACTAATTTTGTCCTTCATTAGTCGATGGATTGAAGTTCCATAACACAGGCAAAGTCACTATACGAAATTCGCTCATGGCAGATAACATGTTCCATGTGCGATATGGTGCATTCAATAGTATTGTGACATTGCAGGACTCAACCATCGATGCAATGTCAGATGACTACAAGTATCGACTCAATGGAGGGTCTGATAATTACCCACATACCAGCAGAGGGGTGTATGCATCAATCAATTCAGATGTGAACGCAGACGATGCTGTTCCAGATTCGTTAGCACTTCATGGCGTTATCTTGAAGAACTTTAAGAATTCGAAAACATTTGAATTCTACAAAGATGATAGGAATTATAATCAGAGAGGTTTTGGTAATCCTATCAATGCGACTGATGTGAGCATTGTTAACAGTGCGAGCACCTCCTACCCCTACTTCAAGTGTGGAATGTCGTATTACCATTCGTATTTGGAGGACGATACTGGGACATTGATAGCTCCCCAGGAGCCTTCTCATGGCCAGCCAGGCTTTATTGTAGCAGGGCGAGAGGGTATGGTAGCTTTCTTGCCCGAAGGAGTGTGCGATCCCATCTCATACTCTGGAAGTAATGTGTATCAACCAGATGGCTGTTCCTACTACTGCAAGGGTGTATGTTTAAGGTCTGTTGAAATCGAGCCAAAGGGTGCTTACGCCTCCAAAATGAGTTTGG
Source organism: Skeletonema tropicum (assembly GCA_037178625.1). Lineage (NCBI taxonomy): Eukaryota > Bacillariophyta > Thalassiosirophyceae > Thalassiosirales > Thalassiosiraceae > Skeletonema > Skeletonema tropicum. The sequence continues at coordinate 2,506,983 of CM074138.1, read as the reverse complement.
TCAATGAAGATGGGAAGGAATGGACGATGTCTTACAATGGCCGTAACAAGGTAAGGATATGAGATGAAGGTCCATCTTTTCCTGATTTACGAGATGTTTTGCAGAGAGATTTCTAACTCGTTTCGTTCTCGCCATATCGATAAAGGCTACCGAAAGGATCTTCTTCTTAGTCCTCCCTCCCGGCAGCTATACTGGTGTTTTCTACAACGACAATAACGAAGTTGTCATCCCCGAGTGGGTGAATGTAGCAGCACACGGAACGCCCAAGTGCTCAAACTACATCTCCGCCGATGACTTCACCTTCAACCAATCTGGTATGGCAACTGACTACTGCCACAAGGCTGCATCGAGCGGTGATATTTGCTGCTCTAGTCAGTGCGGTGGGAAGTGTGGTGGTTCCGACTGCTGTAACCATGGCCCCGGTGGCTGTGATGGATGCTGCGCTGGAGCTATTCGGGACTCGGGACGAATCTGTGAACACTTTTATGATACCAGCTGCCTTATCCCCCCAGAAGAGAGTGAGTAATTTTTTGGTCATGGCCTCGTCACTGAAGGAGTTTTTGAGATGATGTGTGTATTGCTTTTTGAGAGTTTTGGATATTTCTCATCCTGTGATGTGTTGGGTTTGGCTTGAGTTTTGAGGTGCTTTATACAACAGTAAATGCTTTTGCTTTGTAGAAAAGGCTTCCAGCCTGCCCATAAGACATAGTTTGTACAGATTGTAGTCGACTCTCTGTTATGATGTAGAGGAGGAGGAGATCAATCTCAGGCTACTTATACTTTGTGTAACTCCAAGCTCTTTCCCAATGAGAAAGAGTTCGTTCTCTTTCACGTGAGAACTCCGTTACTTTTTCATTTTTTCTCTCGCTCAACTCCTCAAAGATTCATTCCACTTTATTTCAACTCGCTGCTGGGAGTCTTGTTCTATTGGGACGTGCTCCAAGTGCATGCGTTGGATAGCTGTAGATTCATGCCATAATTTGTTTAAGAGATGAATTATCACAACAATGATGCACTTGATCGATGCAGCCCCGATAAGCTGATGCTTAGGGCTTCCGCAGTGCCTTTAAAGAGTTTATTAGACCCACACATTCGTTTATTTACTGCGTTTGTGGTTACGGAAGCGCGCTACTGGCGAGGCTGAAAGGTGCACAACTGATGTCGAGGTCGTGAGTCCGACCGATTGAGATACGTTAGATGCCGGCTCCCTTTGTGAGTGGAGTATAAAGATTGGAGCTCTCGGTGACCTTGGTCACGAGCCACTACGGTGTTCGTAGGTGATGCGGTATATCAAACGCTGTCATAGGCGGGTTGGTCCGTAGAATATTAAATGCTCACAAATAGAGAAGATGACTTATATGCTACTCTGTTAATATTCTTAAAATCCTTCTTAAGCAGGCGCCACCGTTTGGACACTATGATCAGCCCTATTGGGACGGGTTGTGGCCCTGTAGCACCAAGCCCCGTTTCGCGGACGGAGTATCAAACCAATAATGCTTGTGTGAAGTACACCGTGTACTTGTTTTGTATTGGCAATTCATGAGTTAAGATTAGCTACCTTACACTTAGATGAATAGGCCATATCCTATAGCCCTGTGGATGGACATACTGCCAGAGCGTGCGCTATGACTGAGCATGGCCGGCAGTGAGTTAGGGGAGACTCAGCCTATGAATGATGCGGCATGGTCTCGGTAACTCTACTCGATCGTCTTGAAATCATCATATTCAAGCAATTCACCGCCGCCAGGCGACTCAGACAGATGAGTGCCAGTTGGAGGAGCGAACCCTGAATTCGGCGAAGCGTTAGCCGTTGAATCAGTTGGAGATCACGAGATCAGAAACTTTCTGGAAATTGAATGTATATTTCGCATTATGGGGAATGGTTCTCGCCGTTTTGTTGGCGATGGTTCGCATTTTCTTGTGATTTTGTTTTTTGATTTTTGGCGAATCTTTGCTCTCATTTTTGATCTGAACCCATCAATTTCCTGCACTCATTCATCACCAATTTTGACAGCACCAACTATTCCACCATGAGAATCGCCGCTTCCGCCGCACTTACCTACTCTACATCCATCTACCAACCTGGAGACAAGCTCACGGATGAGCAGCGCAATCTGTGGTTCACCGATCAGGTTGATGGTCTTTACCTCACCGAGACCAATGTTGTGGATGCGCTCAAGGCCGAAATTTCCTCTCCATCTGATTTGCTCGGCATGAAGGCCGATGACATCGACTCCATTAACACCACCATTTCTACCAGTACCACTGATCAACGTGGTCGTGGCCAGCCGAAGTACCGTTTGCCCCACCGTACTGTCATGCGGTTGAAGGGAATGATTCGGGTGGTCAACTACTTGTCGCTTGTCCGTCGTGACATCACTTGGGACAGCATCCGCTGGACCAGTGTTCTGCGCTTTGACCCCGAATGGGATGCCTTGGTTGCGTTGAGAAGCATCGCCGTCAGTACGCTCTCTATGTTCAGGCCGGTGAGCATTGTGTCCTTCAGGAATACACAGACCGTACTCGGGTCGGGTGGCTCCTGAAGAGTATCACGTCAACTGATACTAACATTGCTATTCGTAAGAATGCCATTTTGGACGATGATTCCTATATGGATAATTTTGAGAAGGCTGCTATCTACCTGGCGAAGACTGAGTATGAAGGTCGTGACAAGAAGGGAGCGAGGAGAGTTCGACTTCAGGAGGGAGAGGTCTCAGGTTTGGATGGGGATGATACCGTGGGGTCACCGCGAAAGAAACCGAGGGGTGTGTCCAGCAAGCTGTTCAACAAGATGCTTACGCTGAATGAAGGGAAGGGTCCATCTGGTGTTGAGTATCGTTGGCATGAGAAGAAGGAGTATGACAAACTACCTGCTGCTCAGAAGAAAGATTTAAACCAATGGCGTGCAACAAAGGGTATTAGCATCCCGCGACGCGGTAGCCGTGGAAGAGGTAGTGGAGGTGGCGGTGCTGAGAAGACTACGAACGTCTCTGCTACTACGACCTCACGCCTTGACCAACTTACCAACTCGGTTGCAACACTTGCCAGTGTGGTTATGGGACTTCCAGGAATCAAGGAGCGTGTGGCTGCTGAAACTGAGAATGCGGAGCGTCAGAAGGCTGCTGCTGCTATTAAAGCTCTCTCTGCTCAAGCGCCTGGCGCAGCTGGTACCGTTGGCTCCGTCACCGTGGCTCCGCCAACGGCAGGGGAGACATCAGCTGCTGCTGCTACTAACACTGCTCAGATCTCTGACACTCAAATTTCTGAAGATACCAAAGCGCGCATGCAAAGTGACATTGCTGCTGCTACTTCTGTTGGAGCGCAGGCTATCCTATCTCTTAAGTCGATTTGTGGATTGAAGAAGAATGAATGACTACGTTCTGATGATAATACGAACGGTAGTAGTGGTGGAAGCCTCTGGGAGAAGCGTGTTGACGATCGCATGCGTACATCAATAGCATCGGCGGTAGACGTTGGCAGCGCGAGGAAGGCCCGAGGGACAAATTATCTTCCCGGAACACAAGCTGAATTAGATTCACATGCCAATATGGTATGCCTTGGGAAGCATTGCACAGTATTAAGGTACACTGGGAAGACTGTCAAGGTTAATGCATTTGCTAGTGAGGTGGGATCGCTGAACAATATTCCTGTGATAGACGCGGTCGTGGTGTATGAAGATCAATATGATAATGGGATGCTATATCTCTTGGTAGTGTACAATGCACTGTACATTCCGTCGATGAGTCATCATTTGATACCGCCATTCATCCTTAGGGAGGCTGGTTTGATGGTTAGTGACGTGCCAAAGATACAATCTCCGAATCCAACTGCTTCGACACATTCCATTTACGACGCCAGGACAGAATTGAGGATCCACTTGCAATTGAATGGCATCTTTTCCTACTTCAAGTGTCGGGCAATGGCTCCAGATGAATTACAGCGGTGGAATGAATTTCCGGTAGTCCATGCAACTCCGAATGGGCGGGAGTGGGACCCATATAATGAGGTCTATGCTGAGGAAGAAGCCAGTTTCCTTAACCATAGAGGTGAGCTAATTGATGATCGGCTGCCTAGCAAGAGGGAACGGCCTCATCTCATTGAGGATGATGAGGACATACGTTGGCGCATGAGTAACCTCCAGAATACTTGTGTTGAAGGGCTAACAATCCAGGAGTATGATGATATGATCGAGAGCAACTTTAGCTCTGCTTCCGTCATGAACGATAGTGCTCCTGTACAGGACCAGCGTTGGTTTGGCGTGATTGATGATCCTATAGCTCGTGCAGTTAGCAGTGTTAATTCTCTTTTGAATGAGGATGATCTTGCTGACGCCCTGGAAGATTTGGATATTTCCACTGCATATGGTGTTGCCTCTGGGAGTGCAACTACCGCAGGTGATGAGGTTGAGGACCTATTTCTGAAAGATTTTGAAGCCATTTTGTCTGCGGCTGCTGGTACTTTCAGTGCGTTGGCGTCGAACAATCCTACTGGTGTTTCTGCCGAGCGTTTGTCAAAGCTGTGGCGCATTTCAGAGGAGGATGCTCATCGGACGATCCAACAAACAACGCAGCTTGGGAGGAATTCAGCAAACACCACCTTGTCGAGAGAGTTTCCTACGAATGATCGAGCACTACGATACAAGCGGTTCATTGACACTGTTTTCTACACTGACACTATGTTTGTTACTGGAAAGGCTAAGAGCACCCGAGGCTACACTGCTGTCCAAGTCTATGTCTCTGATAAGGGGTACATTTATTGCCACCTGATGAAGGGCATCAATACTGGGGAGTATATGGCGGCTCTAAAAGCTTTCTGTAAAGAGGTTGGTGTGCCTTCGACTATCGTCTGTGACCCGCACAGAACTCAGACTAGTAATGAGGTGCGGAAGTTCCTGTATGAAGTTGGCACCACTCTGAGAGTGTTGGAGAGGGGAACGCAGTGGGCTAATCTGGCGGAACGTTTTATTGGGTTGCTGAAGAGTGGGGTTCGCGCTGACCTTCGTGACAGCAATGCTCCTATGGTATTATGGGATTACTGCCTTGAGAGACGTGTGCACATTATGAACCTGACGGCTCGTAGCACGCATAAACTCGGTGGATTGAATCCATACACAGCAACTAGACACGAGCCCGCAGATATCAGCAACATCGCCACCTTTGGTTGGTTTGAATGGGTGTATTGTTTGGAGGATCACAACTCTTCACTCCACAAGTTTCCACACGCGCTTCAGGTGCTGGGTAGGTGTTTAGGCCCGTCTAAGGACCACGGCAATGAGATGAGTCAGTGGGTTCTAAAGCAATCTGGGCAAATTATACCGTTGAGGTCGCTCCGTCGACTCACACCTCATGAGTTATCTGTGACAAATGAGGATGAACGCAACAAACGTCACCTTTTCATGAATAGAATTCGTTCCAAGTTTGGTGATTCAGTCAATCTGCCCCCTCAAGGAGTTGTGGAGTTACCTACAATTGAGGAGGAAACCGAGGAAGACTTGCTCCAGAACTGGCTGGAAGATCCGCACGAAATGGAAGGCTGGCATTATGATGATGGCCAGGCTGAGACACTGGCGATGTACGTCGATGAGGCTCTAAGACACTATCACATTCCTGTGGCTGATATATGCAATGCTGAAGGCAAACCTATCGCGGACCGATCTTTGACGGATTTGTTGATTGGAGTAGAAGTCTTATTGCCTCATGGGGAGGAAGGACGACATCTGTGCAAGGTTTTGAGAAGGAGTGTGGATGCAGAAGGTAAAACTACTGGCGTCTTTCACGAGGATCCTAGCCTGAACACATTGATCTATGATCTTCAATTTCCTGATGGTCACGTCGAGCAGTATGCAGCAAATTTGATAGCGCAGAATGTCCTTGAGCAAGTCGATGACCAAGAGGGTCATTACACTGAGAAGTTGAAGAGGATTCTTGACCATCGGCGAGAAGGGAATGCTGTCCCAAAAGGGCAGATGTATTTCACTACGCGATCGGGTCAGAGGAAGCTTCGCCAATCCACCGTGGGTTGGAAGTTCTTGGTTGAGTTTACCAATGGTCGCAAGCAGTGGATGCAATTAAGTGATCTGAAAGAGTCCAATCCTGTGGATGTTGCAGAGTATGTCACGTCGAGGAAGTTGGAGGATGAAGTAGCATTTGCTTGGTGGGTCCCATATACTTTGCGGAAGAAGGCTAGAATCATTGCAGCAGTGAGGACTAGAGTCAAACGCAAGACGCACAAGTATGGAATTGAGATTCCGCAGTCTGTTGAGGATGCATTTCGTCTGGATCGAGAAAATGGCAATACTCTGTGGCAAGATGCACTAGCGCTTGAGATGGGGGAGATTGGTGTGGCAATCCAGTTCCTTCGGAATGGGGAGCGCCCATCTCCAGGTGCCACCAAGGTTAGTGGCCATGTCATATTCGATTGCAAAATGGATTTCAGACGGAAAGCACGCTGGGTGCTCGATGGCCATAGGACGCCTGAGCCCACTACTGCAAATTATGCTGGTGTTGTTAGTCGGGAGAGTGTTAGGATTGCCTTCACCTATGCAGCAATGATGGGTCTACCAGTGATGGCAGGGGATATCAAGAATGCGTATCTCCAAGCGCCGACGAGTGAGAATCATTACATTGTTTGTGGACCTGAGTTTGGTGAGAAGAATGAAGGACGTTATGCCAAAATCACGCGGGCTATTTATGGTGGCGGAGTTAGTGGAAGAGATTTTTGGCTTCATCTTAGGAAGTGCATGGACTCTCTGGGTTTCAAGTCGTCGAAGGCTGATTCTGATGTATGGTTTCGTCCTGCAAGGAAGAGTGATGGCACTGAGTACATGGAGTATGTATTATTGTATGTTGATGACGTGCTGGTAATCTCGGAGAATGCTGAGGCTGTACTGCGGAATGAGATTGGTCAACATTGGAAGCTCAAGGAGGGGTCTATTGGCAAGCCTACTTTGTATCTTGGTGGAAAGTGCCGGGAGGTTGAACTGTCAAATGGAGTAAAGTGCTGGGCATTTAGCTCGAGCCAATACGTCCAAGCTGCGGTCAAGAATGTGCAAGATTGGTTGGCGAAGCAAAATCGCACCTTGCCCAAGAAAGCCGAAGCGCCGTTCAAGTCTGGTTATCGCCCTGAGATAGATGTTAGTCGAGAGCTTGGTCCTGTGGACGCTTCATATTACATGTCATTGATTGGAGTCCTGCGGTGGATTGTTGAGTTGGGTCGCGTTGATATTTGTTTGGAAGTTTCTATGATGAGCAGTCATCTTGCTATGCCGAGAGAGGGTCATTTGGAGTGCTTGTATCACATGTTTTCCTACTTGAGTAAGTATCACAATGCAGAAATGGTCTATGATCCAACTGAGCCGCAGATCAATGCAGAGACTTTCAAGAAGCAGGATTGGACTTATTCTACTATGCTGGAGGAGGATAGGACGGAGGTTTTGCCTCCTGATATGCCCACGCCGCATGGAAAACCATTTATCATTCGTTGCTTTGTTGATGCCGATCATGCTGGGGATGCCATCACGAGGAAGTCTCGGACTGGATTTATTGTCTACTTGAATAATGCTCCTGTTTATTGGTATTCCAAGCGACAGGGGAGCGTTGAGAGTTCGACTTACCAGGCTGAGTTCACCGCGATGAAGGAGGCTACTGAATATATTCGTGCGTTGAGATATAGGCTTAGGATGATGGGAATCCCAGTGGAAGGGCCTGCGTACGTCTTTGGAGATAATCAGAGTGTTCTTGCTAACACAATGAACCCTGGTTCTGTCTTGAAGAAGAAGTGTGCTGCGGTGGCTTAACATTTGGTTCGTGAGGGCGTTGCACGAGGAGAATGGGTGACGGCGTATATCAATACACACGACAACATTGCTGATCTCCTTACTAAACCAATGACTTCGGGTGAGAAGAGGAATGGGTTTGTCATGAAGATCCTACAACATCTTTTTCGGAAGGAGAAGAAGTGACTAAAGAGTACGCGGGAACGCCGAAATTGAACACTTAGATATGGTTTGAGTTCGTCGGCCTCTGATGCAAGCCGCTCTGACAATTCCATTGGGGTGAGAGTAGCTTAGGTGAACTCATCCTCCCTCGGAGGGTTAGGTGATGAATGGAAAGATCTTTGGGATCCGATATGTATATATTGTATAGAAAGGTATAGGAACACAGCGAAGTAGCAATCTAGCACCAGGGGGAGCTAGCTTGAGGGGAGTATTTCAACTCGCTGCTGGGAGTCTTGTTCTATTGGGACGTGCTCCAAGTGCATGCGTTGGATAGCTGTAGATTCATGCCATAATTTGTTTAAGAGATGAATTATCACAACAATGATGCACTTGATCGATGCAGCCCCGATAAGCTGATGCTTAGGGCTTCCGCAGTGCCTTTAAAGAACTTCATCATCTTCTGTCGTGCTTCATCAACGATCAACGCAACCAACGAACACTCTTTGTTCATCGAGCGAGATTCGTTGCTCATATTTCATATTGCTTCAAATACATGAACCAAAAGACAGCATCGACAAAAAAACAATAATCATGATGTCCAAACCCCGCCTCCTCGCCTTAATCAACACGGCAGCCTACCTCCTCAGCACCCTCGAAAGCTCCGGCTACGGCCCCTTCTCCTCACACTTTTCCCCCGCCCAAGACAATGCCACCATATCCGACAAATATCAAACCATCATCACCCCCTTTGGCTTTGCCTTCTCCATCTGGGGTCTTATATTTCTCATGCAGGCTGCCTTTTGCTACGTGTGCATCATGTGGGGAGAAGAGTACAGTGCCCATCCATTGGTAGTACGGGGCGTATCGTATTATTATCTAGTGGCGTGTCTTGCTCAAACGGCATGGTCACCCGCCTTTGCCTACGAACACATGAACATGACTCTCTCCGCTGTACTGATGGGATGCATCCTCCTCCCATTACTCATCATTGCAGTGCAACAAAACAATATATTTCAAGAGGCCATACAGAGGAATCCGCGCTTATTTTTATTATTTCGAGGAAAGTATTATTGGCTATTGCAATTTCCATTCGAGTTGCATCTAAGTTGGATTATGGCGGCGTTTGCGCTGAATGTTAATGTGGTGTTGGTTGCGAATAGTGAGAATGATAATGTGTCGAGTTCGAGTGCGGTGCAAGTTGTAGCTGCGGTCATTTCACTGGGAGTGTTGACAATGGTTTCACTGTGGTGTTTGTTTCAACTCAAGACGCCGAATTATACAATTCCATCGGTGGCAATTTGGACGACGTTTTGGATTTTTGTTGGATTGCATAATCCCAAGGAGCTGATTTTGGATACGTTTAGTGAGAGTGAAATTAATGGGTTTTGCTATGGAGCTATTGGGTTGTTCTTTGCGTTGATTTATTGCTGTATTTTGAAGTTGTTTACCTCCTAAATATAAGTAAGAATGCTGTTTGTTGTTGGCTGTTGGTGCGGAAATGATCTGATTTGAAACGTGTTGTGATAGAAGATGATAGACAATCGAGTTAGATAATCTAACTAATTATATCGTACACTGTTCACAGCTACTGCTGCTCTTCCCCCTTTCACAAAGCCAAAGCGCCAACCTATGTGAATTATTACCATCGCATCCCATCTCATCAGGAGATGATTTTGGTACCAATCGAAAGCTCTCCTTCTGCTCTATCGAATCGAATAGAAGCATCCTTGTCCTCCTCGTACAATATTCCTACGCTCAACAGTAACAGTATATATCCAAATCAGTAATCCTGTATAACTTCTCTACTACTCGGCCAATCAAGACGATCAGTAGTGATTTAGAATCCTCTCATCAAGCTCTATCGTTTTGTTGTAGTTGTAAGGTCAAATATCGACCCTTTGTCAATCGACTCAACTAAATCGACCCCTAGAAGTTCAAGTCGAGCGCTGTTCTCAATGGTCAATGGCAGTGCTCAGCTCGTTGCGCTCCGCTCGCTTCGCAGATAACAATATGAGACGAGCATTGGAATCGTCAATTCATGCTATCGAATTCGAACAGTCCAATAACCACAGTTCGGCCGACCTATTCGCCCACTAATAGTCACAGTCACAACTCGATCTCAAAAAGCGACCCTTAACTTCCATCAGCCTTCCATCTGCTAATCCAGATCCAGACAGTCGGCACGGGCGTGTTGAAATATCCAACGCTGCGCTGAAGACAGAAGCATCGGTCAGCAGTCAGCACCGTCCATGAAGGTTGGTACGTTGCACTACACAGCTCGCCCGGGGGGCTCGCCTAAGGTTGGCACGGCAGTAGGTGCTACTACTGATTGTTCCATTGCCATTGTGCTTCGCTTCGTGCTTCGTTGAGGTTCGGTGTCGCTCGGTGTGGGTCAAAAAGTGAGAAGCTGTCAATGTCACAACTCACTGGAAGATCCAAACCACGCACCGACCACTTCAAATTCTGATGCTGCCATTGCCATTGTTGCATGTAGCATGCTGCATTCAACTCCACCACCTCTCCAACAATCGTCAAAGCGAGCCGTCCGGAGGGAGGGGAGCCAATAGAACAACAGCTAGTTGGATGATGTTGCTGGGCCTCCATGATGAAGGATCTCCTGCTGGCTGCTGGACGGTGCACCTCCCACAGCAGTGTCGAGTGTCGAATCCACGAAGCCGTCCCCAGTGATTACAGAGATATCTAATATAATATTCGACCAATATGTGCCAATCTATCATGACATACATCATTTTGACGGTAATGCTGATTATGGTAGCAATCGATGCAGCTTGAGCAGAGCTTTCGTACGGTGGTCAAATTGTCAAATTTATGTAACAGAAACTGTCAAGCCGGATTGTCCATTGGGCCGCCCAAAACTAACCCCGTTTTTGACCGGATCGATTGACAAAAGATCGTCCAATCAAGTTGATACCACAACCAATCGATAGATCTCGATGAGAGCTTTCCAAAACGACACTTATATTGAGCCACTATTTCGAACACTCTTTGTGTTCATCGAGCGAGATTGGTACAGTGCTCATCGTATTATTATCTAGTGGCGTGTCTTGCTCAAACGGCATGGTCACCCGCCTTTGCCTACGAACACATGAACATGACTCTCTCCGCTGTACTGATGGGATGCATCCTCCTCCCATTACTCATCATTGCAGTGCAACAAAACAATATATTTCAAGAGGCCATACAGAGGAATCCGCGCTTATTTTTATTATTTCGAGGAAAGTATTATTGGCTATTGCAATTTCCATTCGAGTTGCATCTAAGTTGGATTATGGCGGCGTTTGCGCTGAATGTTAATGTGGTGTTGGTTGCGAATAGTGAGAATGATAATGTGTCGAGTTCGAGTGCGGTGCAAGTTGTAGCTGCGGTCATTTCACTGGGAGTGTTGACAATGGTTTCACTGTGGTGTTTGTTTCAACTCAAGACGCCGAATTATACAATTCCATCGGTGGCAATTTGGACGACGTTTTGGATTTTTGTTGGATTGCATAATCCCAAGGAGCTGATTTTGGATACGTTTAGTGAGAGTGAAATTAATGGGTTTTGCTATGGAGCTATTGGGTTGTTCTTTGCGTTGATTTATTGCTGTATTTTGAAGTTGTTTACCTCCTAAATGAAAATAAGAATGCTGTTGGTGCGATCTGATTTCAAACGTGTTGTGATAGATGATAGACAATCGAGTTAGATAATCTAACTAATTATATCGTACACTGTTCACAGCTACTGCTGCTCTTCCCCCTTTCACAAAGCCAAAGCGCCAACCTATGTGAATTATTACCATCGCATCTCATCTCATCAGGAGATGATTTTGGTACCAATCGAAAGCTCTCCTTCTGCTCTATCGAATCGAATAGAAGCATCCTTGTCCTCCTCGTACAATATTCCTACGCTCAACAGTAACAGTATATCCAAATCAGTAATCCTGTATAACTTCTCTACTACTCGGCCAATCAAGACGATCAGTAGTGATTTAGAATCCTCTCATCAAGCTCTATCGTTTCGTTGTAGTTGTAAGGTCAAATATCGACCCTTTGTCAATAAACTCAACTAAATCGACCCCTAGAAGTTCAAGTCGAGCGCTGTTCTCAATGGCAGTGCTCAGCTCAGCTCAGCTCGTTGCACTCGCTTCGTAGATAACAATGAGACGAGCATTCGAATCGTCAATTCAAGCTCTATGCTATCGAATTCGAACAGTCCAATAACACTACAGTTCGGCCGACCGCCCCATAACACTAATAGTCACAGCTCGATCTCAAAGATGGAAGGATCTTCTAATCCAGACAGTCGGCACGGGCGAAATCAAACATCGAACGCTGCGCTGAAGACAGAAGCATCGGTCTAGATGTAGCACCGTCCATGAAGGTTGGTACAATGTGTGTGAATGTGTGTGTGCTAATGATCGGAGCTTGGGCAAATGCCCTCGCACAAGACACTTCCTTTAATGCTGCACCGTCCATTGGTTGGCACGGTGTGGAGTAATGATTGTTAGTTAGGAGCAGTAGGTGGCTTCGTGCTTCGTTGAGGTTCGGTGTGGGTCAAAAAGTGAGAAGCTGTAACTCCAAAGATCCAAAGCACAGAAAAGACACCACTTCAAATTCGCCAACACGACATCATGCCATTGTTGCATTCAACTCCACCACCTCTCCAACAATCGTCAAAGCGAGCCGTCCGACAAGAATGACGTCGATACTGATAGTTCCATAGAACAGAGGTAATAGTGCAGTCGCTGGGAGGAGGTGGATGATCCTGCTGGCTGCTGGACGGTGCACCTCAGTGTCAAATGTCAGAGGGAGCATAGGTCGCAGCACAAACGAGCGTGTAAGAAGCGGTCGGCTGAATTAAAAGATGAGCTGCTATTCAAGCAGCCCGAGAGTACACATATCGGCGACTGTCCGATCTGTTTGCTGCCGCTGCCATTTCCTACATCGCAAGAAGATCCATCGATGTATTCTAAATGTCGTGCTGCAGTAAATTGGTGTGCAGAGGTTGCATTCATGCCAATGCCAATGCGATGCGGCATGAAGAAGAAGGGCGTTCAGAAACATGCCCATTCTGTGTCGTAAAACAGTGCCGATAAAAGAAGCAGAAAGCCGTCTAAATACAAAGAAGAGGGCCGAGGCAAATGACCCAGTTGCTTTGCACGATGTGGGCACGCATCATTTTAATGCAGGCGAATATGTCACTGCTATTGAGCCTTTGGAGAAGGCAGCTGGATTGGGTCACGTTGATTCACATTATCTCTTATCATGCGTCTATCGTGAGGAGGGTGTTTTGCAAAGGATGCAAACAAGTCCTCATATCACGCGGAACAGGCCGCCATTGGTGGACATCCCATAGCAAGGCACAACCTTGGTTTGTGGGAGATAAAAAATGGCATCATGGAAAGGGCAGTGAGGCATTGGATCATTGCCGCCAACCTCGGCTGCGATATATCAATAGAAGCGGTGAAGAAGTTGTATGCAGGTGGAGTGGTCAGCAAAAGAGGACTTTGCTGCTGCCCTCCGTGCATATCAGGCTGCAGTGGCTGCAATGGAAAGTCCCCAGAGGCAGAGGGAAGCATCAAAGGTTTCGATTTATGTTTATGATGTGATTATGAACCACAATCTTGGAGTGGAGGAGTTTGAAAAAGGCAACTTTGATAAGGCAGAGTGAAGCATTTTGTCATCACCGCCAATCTCGGCAGTGATTTAGAACTAGAAAAGCTGAAGGCGTGTTATGCAAGGGGAGTAGTCAGCAAAGAGGACTTTGTTGCTGCCCTCCATGCACATCAGGCTGCAGTGGACGCGAAAAAGCCCCAGAGGGATGAAGCAGAGCCAGCAAAAAAGCGATAGACAGGGGGCGTCTGAATTTTACAAAAATGCAGAGCAATTGAGCGAGCGTGTGTACATTCAGTCCAACAATTGATTATCAATGACGCATAATTTTTAGCTTGAATAATCGGTTCCGTGTATCGTACTTTCACAGCCCAGACAAGTTCAAGTTCAAATAACTGAGTGAGCTGTTAGAGTCGGGGAGACACAAGTCGAAGAAGTACTCAATTGCATTTATGCCATCATTTATTCGAACAATTGGAGAAATGGCAATACATTCTTGATCACAAATCACAATGCTTGCACCAGACGTAACACAGATCTCTTTCCTTGCTCTCTTTCGACTTTCTTGTTGACCGAACCCACTCACTCTCAAAAAATCGACGTCCCTCGTTGTTATCAAGATTGGCCTTCCACAGAGTAGATTCCTTGTAGTTATTCTAGGTAGATGGCTGATTTCATCCACTGGTGTATTGTTTTCTGCCTTGTTCCTAGCTAGCGGCGCCAACAATTGAGATATCTCAATTTGGCTACGTGGAACTTATTTGAGACAAAAATAAGAAGCAAAAGCTAAGTAGCGAGATGAGCGGGGTCATCAGAAAGACGTGAGGCGATACATATGTACTTGTTGAACACCCAGACCCAGACCTAGCTTCTCCGTATGTAGCTTGAGGACTCACGTGATGCAGTGACAAATAAATAATGACGTGAGTCCATCGGATGACGCGATGACGTCATGTGTTTCGTAACGTGAAACTCGCCCCGCCCGACGAACATACAGCCCTGTGATTTATCGTGATCCTATGTACATACTTGCCAGAAGGGAGTAAACTCGGAACAGTGTTGTACAACTCACATCTCACTCCTCAAGGCATCATCTTTAGGAGTACAACATAAGTACCCATACTTCTTTGTTGATCAGGCATCTATCTGGTTTGAGAACTCTGTCCCAACATCATTCAGCTTTGTCCACGCACATAGGAATAGATACTTTCAATCAAACTTTCAATCAAAATGACCCTTTATTTACTGACGTCAGTTGACAGGCATGTTCCTCGCATCCTTTGTTTACGTCACTTGACACTTGAGGAACCAGGATTCTTTATGTATCTACACTGTTCCCTCCGCGAGGAGGCCTCCACATCTCCACAGTGAACATTGAACGCTCAAAGCATCTGTTAATTCTGGCATCTCATAATTACTTTTTTTGCGTTCACTTATTGTACAACAACTGCCAACAATGGTCGATCAGCTCATCGTAGACTTCCCCACTCACCGGAACCGATCATCCAGAAGATCGGTGCAGTTTGCCGAAATGAGAGAGATTCACATTGTTGCCCGTCACGAGAACAACGAAAACGTTGATCGGCATGATCTCTGGTACAACGAGTCAGACTATTCTCGCATGAAGATTGCCATGAAGAAGTCCGCCCGAAAGGTTCGAGCGATGACCTCAGCTGGAGTTCCTGTTACTTACTCTGATTCTGGAGCTGGTCATGTCTGCCTGGTTGGCATCGAGCATCTCCTCACTCCAGCGACTGTTCTCGAAGTTAAGACCTCTAGACGACGATGCACCCTTGCGGTACTTCGAGAACAAGCGAGGCAAGAAATGAATGCATACACATGTGGATGGGATGATACCGCAATAGCTTCATTAGTTGAGACGAGAAGGACTGCCTTCAGAGCACGGCAGCTTGGGAAGCTTCACCATGACTCCATCTAATGGCCTATTTTCGCGATGCAGCCGATACAAGATTCTTGCGGTAACATCACAATTATCGGCCGTGCAATAATAGCATATATACATAACTTTCATTTGAGCCACTGGTAAAGTCATAGTGTTGTATTCGCAAAGTTAAGACTGTGTAGTCACAAAATACCGCTGTCGCTGCACCACACGATTTATGCAATTCAGGTGATGGAGGCAACAACGCAACAAATTATTACAAACTATGCCGGAACTCTATGCGCAACTATCAATGGGGATAATATTTGATGCGTTCCTTCTCATGTTCAGCCAAGAGTAATATTCCTTCATCTTTCACATCTTCGCCCAGCACAGAACCAGCAACGTCTCACAATAGTCTTGCATGTTATCGCGTAATAATTATATGAAGGACACTCAACGAGACAAAGTAATCTAACTAATTATACACTGTTCACAACTACTCTTCCCCCTTTCACAAAGCGCCCTCTGTGCCATTCTCTCCCCATCTTCCACGCAACATCACGGAGCTCTGTCTGCGGATGTCCTGTACTCAATATACCCGGGATGCCATTCACTGATCTGGTTTGACCTAAGATGAAGGGATGTTCACACGAATTGTGCCAAGGTACTTGCGCTACATATCATCAGAGTAACAATCACGCCGGTCGGCTCAAAATGCCATGACCTTAAATGTCATAGCTTTGCTCTAACTGTAAGCGTTCAAGCATTCATCTTGTGTTTCAGTTTCACATTGCTTATATTCATGTCTTGAGATCAACCTCTTCCCGGCTTCCATTTGCAATCGGCTTCTCATGCAGAGCAGTCCCGAATACTATTCTCGCATTTATGCCCTCAAAAGGATTTTTATTCATACTTGTCGTGGTTTAACGTTTGATCTCATTCTCAAGCAGGGATGCTTGTATATCAAGCAGGGATGCTTGTATATCTCATAGTATCTTGTCTCCGATTCCATGTCAGATCTCTCCATGAGGTTTTGGATAGTGTACTTGACATCCGTGACGTGCAACCTATTATATTACCAGCCCGTGTTCATTACCGTGAGCACTCTCGTTCTGGTCCGATAAGTCAGATCTCTACGATCTCTCAGAGTTTATGTGCATCTGTTGGTTAACCGCTGTTCTTGCTATTCATCTGTCTCTTAGTCCTGCTCAATTTTCTTCGGTATTCTACTCCTCGAATACGGCAGTTGTCCTCTATCGGACTGTCTCCCTGGATATCAAAGACTTCACGTTGATTATCGTGTTCGACATCTCTCCTTCTAGAGTATCTCCCCTCAGCTTTCGTCAGAGGTGCGTCCACTCTAATCTAACTAATATCACATAGTTAACGGTGACCCTATCTTCTGGGTGCACATTAGTTTTCGTCTATTACTCTGGCCTTTTCAGCTCTCTTGTCGTCTCTCATACGAAATGTTTCTATCTCTCTTCCTGGTCAATCACGGTCCCTATTCTTTTTCATTTACCAACATTACAGGCACTCCGGCCGTCTCACTTTACGCCGGCACTTCGGCCATCTTTTCTCCGTCAGGCACTGCGACCATGACTACTACTATTTATGCTCTCCTTCGGGTGTTCGCCTCACTTACTCGGTGATCTATTTCATTCCTTCCTATTCTAGTGGTATTTCTCTTTCTTTTCGAAGACGATAGGCTCTACTGGCCCCGCCTCCTGGTGGTATTTTTCTTTCTTTTCTATCTCCAACGATGACGCGGTGGCACTTTGCCACTTACGTTTACTTTTCCTTTATCTCTCCAAGAATGTGTCGGCACTTTGCCATTGACTGTTACATCGTTAATACTCTCTGGTATCCCTATTCCTTCCGTGATTCTGCTGGCTCCTTGCAGCGATATTCTTTAATATTCCCTATCTGCTGGCTCCTTGCAGTACCTAATTTCTCGTGTTATCGCTGGCTCCTTGCAGCAATTTCCGTCCGTCGCCCTTGGCTCCTTGCAGGGTCTATACTGGCTCCTTGCAGTATTTCTTTCCTGGGTTTCTATTTCCTATCTATTTTCTAACTTTTCTAACCTTCTGCACCTCTTCTAGGTGATCTGGGTTCTAACCTTCTGCACCTCTCCTAGGTGATCTGGGTTCTTAATATGTTTCTAACCTTCTGCACCTCTTCTAGGTGATCTGGGTTCTAACCTTCTGCACCTCTCCTAGGTGATCTGGGTTCTTAATATGTTTCTAACCTTCTGCACCTCTCCTAGGTGATCTGGGTTCTTAATATGTTTCTACGTTCGATTTCTGTTTCCAGCTCCACGTCTCTAGTGGTGCCTATCCGTCAATAGTTAGTTTGGGCCAATTCCTTTTATGCAGACGGGGGCATTCCTCCCCAGCAGGGCCGATTTATTTATCGCCGGCATTCCTCGGCGATGGTTGTTGATATCCCAGGTGTCCTTACTGGGGGGCCAATTATTATGCCGGCGTCCTCGGCAATTCATTATATCGATATCGAATCTCTTTCCTTCTTGGGGCCAATTATTATGCCGGCGTCCTCGGCAATTCATTATATCGATATCGAATCTCTTTCCTTCTTTCCTCCCGCATTCCTCGGCAAATTCTTATCGCTCCTCCCAGTCAAATATAACCTCAGTGAACTGGTTCCATTTCCTCATACTTATTATGTCCGCGTTCCTCCCCGTCGGAGAATAGAATAAATATTGTCATCATTTTCTCCCCGTATTCTATTCTTTTCGAACGCTGCCATCGTAGATACAGCCGTGAGAATGGCTGTCTGATAAACCGATTCGTTTCTCACACTACGTTAATGATTACGTAATATACAAACTAATCAGTACTACTGCGATAACATCAACTAATAATATAATTACATGGTAAGGATACATAACAAGGATAAAGATTGGTGAGAAGTGAGTGATCGTCTAAGGGAATGAGACGTTCTGTGCTACACGAAACGCTCCCCGTGAATTGTAAGCTTACGCTTGCGATTCATAAAGCTAAGTCTCATTGGAAATCTTCTCATCCACTATCGTGCACTGATTTGGGTAATATAAAGTTGAATCCTCTTGTATAAAGGTGATATCTTCTTGAGTGTGTCCGAGTAGTTGGCTCCGTCCGGGAGGTATTATCGACATTGTAAAGTTCCTGTTGCGGTGTACTCCCCCTTGATGATAAGGTGTCTGACTGAGGTTTGTAGCGGATGTTGGAGTATTCGTAACCTTCACCATACTGTCATTGTCACAAAAGAAATCAGGTGTTCAGTCAATTGGTACCGCGAATGTGCTCAGTCAGTTGGTACAGCGAACATCTTTAGGTTGATCTTCAGTGCAACTGTCAAACCTCTCGCGAAGCGCATCGTTACCATCTCGGTGTCGGCTCCAAGATTTGTAAATTCAACCGTACTCTGCTTCTTGTTTATTGAACGATAAGATTCTGATCCTCGCCTTCTCTCCCAACGGAACTGGTATTTCCGCTGGGTCTTCCTCAATCGTCTCCCGTAAAAATCCTTCCAATCTGTGCTATGCTTTGGGGCTTCTTCGACATGCATTGTAGACATAGCAAGTCTCCTATCTGGATACCTATCCAGGTAACGTATAATTCCGTAAACAGCTTTCGAGGTGTCCAAGACGAAGTGCGGTCAAAATGATCCCTACATACCGGCTGGATCAATCTTCACTAGCCTCTACGGTCTCCCCGTAAACGTAAATACCTTTCAATGTACATCCTTTTAAAGTAACTCCTCATATGCATCGCGGTTCTGTATGCCCGAGTGCATCCTTTCAATGTAACTCCTCATATGCATCTCGGTTCTGTATGCCCGAGTGTCACGAGATGCTTTGACCACATCGTAGAGACGGTCCAAGTCAAAATTGATCGTCGTACAGAAATGAGTTGCTGGTATCTTTACCTCTTTCACCGCTGTAGTCCGGTGTCTAGTTCTATCGTTCTGGATACTTAATTGATTGAGTTCTCTCTCCTACTTCTCATTCATCGTGTTGTCTCAGAGGCTCTTGCCATGTCCTTCTTCCTGCCCGAGGTCGTTTGTTATTTTCTCAGAGCTTAATCATCACCTCGTTCGGGTTCTTGGTTCTTGGTAGGATGTCATCTACGTCGACCAATATTATCTCATAATGGACGATGGATGGTGTCCCTAATCGCGTGTCTTGAGAGTGACTCTTCATCCTGTATACACCTTTGGCAAGCATAGTTCTGTACGTTGTAAATCATGTTGCGCATAGTGACGAATCTTCACTTCATTCCCTTTATCTTCACTATCTCAAGTGATTCTAGCTTCGAGCCACGTTCTCACTTAAATTCAAGCGTGCGTTGCCCATACAAAAATCCGTGGCCGGTACGTCTAATGGCAGTTATGTAGATGAGGTAGGCATTGTCCCGTGGGTGACAGATCTGGATCTGTATCTGTGCTGTTTTATGAGCCCAAACCTTGATGCGCCTGGATGTTCTATTCGCGGCAATGATGCGTCTGGCTGTTCAAGGAATCATTTCCTCGCAACCTCTTCTATGTTCCGATATGTGTCGCCTGTATTGCTTGTGTAACATGTGGGATGTCGTGTTCCCAGAGTCAGCGTGTGACTTCCTTGGTATGTTGGTGTTGGCTCTCCTGCTATTGCCTCATCACCGCTCGCATATCTCTACATCTTTAAGTCGGTCTCTTGTTGTCGTGGTTATATCGCCTCGTTTAAGTCGGTCATATCGCCTCGTTCCAGTCATTAACATTTGTGCATCAAATTGTCCAGTGCGCCTCTAGTTCAACTCGCATTAGCCTGCCTATATCTCGTGTTTCAGCATCACGAGCGAGGTATATCACTCATATTCTCCCCGTATGCCGAGTCTTTTGTTGGTCGAGTTGGTGATTGGTCGAATCAGTCTCATGAAGTCTGTGGTGGCTTTACTCCGTCTACCACAATCGGCGTCTAACCGTCCGCGATAACCTATCGATGGCACCCCGTACTCTGTCAGACCTTCTCGTGCTGTTTGAGATTGGTCTCGCCTGATATATTCAAACTCATTTGCAGCTCCAGTATCGTTTGATAATATGAATTTGCGATCCCTAGTCTGAGTGTCCTACTACAAGTAGGTCGATGCAAAGTCTAGTTGTTGTTGTCGTCTCATACTAAGAAGGCTTGTTGTCGATGCATCTAGAATCGTCTCCAAATGTGTTAGGGCGCTCCCGCAGTGCTTGTCATGCAATTGCTCTCAAGTATTGTCAGCAGTCACCTCAACTGCGGGTCCTACGCGTGGTCTTAACGTCCTAGTTTCATGAAACTCACTGACAATAATCACTAAGCTATCGAGTCGGCTTGTCGGAAATGTTTTGCTCTGCTCTGCTAACGCAATTATGCCCATGTAAGGTATCACTGTGTTCACACCATAGTTATCACGATACAAGGTCAACTTGATGCTATATAGCCGCTCTGTGGGTCATCCAATCTTTCTCATGTTGCTTCCATTCGACCCGACCAAGGCCCAAGGCGTTCTTCAATATCATTTCTTCATTTGCGCTCTTCTGCCGATATCTTGGTCTGTACTACCTCGTTGATTTCCTCTGCCATTATGTCGGGTGATAAGACGTGCATCGCGTTCTTCCTAGCTTGACATCTGGCGTTTAATCCACATTCATCAGTAGTGTCATATGTACCTTCACGTCTTGCACTATGATTAGCGTGAGCATCATTAGCAACTGTTATGAGGGCAGTTCCTTGTCACATTGGTCTCTGTCTCTCTTATCTGCCTCGTCTATGCCATCTCTTTTACCTGCCTCTTCTTCTCTGCCTCTTTTATCTGCCTCTTCTTCTCTGTCTCGTTTATCTGCCTCGTCTGTGTCATCTCTTTTATCTGCCTCTTCTGTGCCATCTTGGGAATGTCAAGTATCAATATTCTCCCCTGCTTGACATTCAATTATTGGTCTACACGAGGTATTGCTGCCCCTATTCTTGATCATATCGAGTGTCTCCCGGTCTTGGATGTCAACCCGTCTCCAGTTCAGTGCGCATTGTTTTCACCATGCTGTTCAATCGTCCTTCACTCTGGACTCCTCATTGGTCAGATGCTATGGAGTATTTCGTTATGCCTTGGTAGTCACGGCTCTTACATTTGTTCGTCCCTTATTCTCGTACATTTGTTCGTCCCTTGTCCGCAGGGCGTTTCTCCATCTATCTATTCTCTTCAGCTTTGTTTCCCCTTTGCCGCAGGGCGTTTCTCCATCAATTCGGATTAGATTATCATCCGCTCATCATGATGGATAGTAACGTCCTTGTCTGCGGTCCGTTCTTCAAACTACCTCCTCGGCTCATCATGATGGATAATAACGTCCGCGGTCGTGTTGTTCTGGCTACATCCAATTTCTTGTCTCTTACACATTGTCATAGACTACAGCTTGTATTCGCGCCCGCTGTTATCAAAGCGATATAGCTTGTACTATATATTTGCTACGCTTATACTGAGGGATCTTTTGCCAAGATGAGGTCTTCCTATTTCTTGACATCTCAACCACATCAAGCCTGCGATTCAAAATAAGAATGTTTGTCGATTGTTAATATTTGTGTTCGCTTCCGATTCACTTTGAATGCCCGTGCACCATTACACGCATCTAATATTTGCTCCGTCATAAAGTTCCAGGGTAACCAACTCTGTTGCTACGATCTTCTGTACGCTGATCCCAAGGTATATTGTATGTACAACATCATGGAATTTGTCTTTGTCCCTGTCTCATCACATGGCATGAAGCTACTCCCTATCAGTACTTGTTGACAAGCCGTTATTCTTGTTATGATCGAGTTGCCACCTATTCCTTATTTTTACAGCAAGTGCTGTCCATTTCTCTCTTTCTCTCCCTCTCCCTTCCTGGAGGAGGAGTTGTTAGATGACACACTCTGTGCCATTCTCTCCCCATCTTCCACGCAACATCACGGAGCTCTGTCTGCGGATGTCCTGTACTCAATATACCCGGGATGCCATTCACTGATCTGGTTTGACCTAAGATGAAGGGATGTTCACACGAATTGTGCCAAGGTACTTGCGCTACATATCATCAGAGTAACAATCACGCCGGTCGGCTCAAAATGCCATGACCTTAAATGTCATAGCTTTGCTCTAACTGTAAGCGTTCAAGCATTCATCTTGTGTTTCAGTTTCACATTGCTTATATTCATGTCTTGAGATCAACCTCTTCCCGGCTTCCATTTGCAATCGGCTTCTCATGCAGAGCAGTCCCGAATACTATTCTCGCATTTATGCCCTCAAAAGGATTTTTATTCATACTTGTCGTGGTTTAACGTTTGATCTCATTCTCAAGCAGGGATGCTTGTATATCAAGCAGGGATGCTTGTATATCTCATAGTATCTTGTCTCCGATTCCATGTCAGATCTCTCCATGAGGTTTTGGATAGTGTACTTGACATCCGTGACGTGCAACCTATTATATTACCAGCCCGTGTTCATTACCGTGAGCACTCTCGTTCTGGTCCGATAAGTCAGATCTCTACGATCTCTCAGAGTTTATGTGCATCTGTTGGTTAACCGCTGTTCTTGCTATTCATCTGTCTCTTAGTCCTGCTCAATTTTCTTCGGTATTCTACTCCTCGAATACGGCAGTTGTCCTCTATCGGACTGTCTCCCTGGATATCAAAGACTTCACGTTGATTATCGTGTTCGACATCTCTCCTTCTAGAGTATCTCCCCTCAGCTTTCGTCAGAGGTGCGTCCACTCTAATCTAACTAATATCACATAGTTAACGGTGACCCTATCTTCTGGGTGCACATTAGTTTTCGTCTATTACTCTGGCCTTTTCAGCTCTCTTGTCGTCTCTCATACGAAATGTTTCTATCTCTCTTCCTGGTCAATCACGGTCCCTATTCTTTTTCATTTACCAACATTACAGGCACTCCGGCCGTCTCACTTTACGCCGGCACTTCGGCCATCTTTTCTCCGTCAGGCACTGCGACCATGACTACTACTATTTATGCTCTCCTTCGGGTGTTCGCCTCACTTACTCGGTGATCTATTTCATTCCTTCCTATTCTAGTGGTATTTCTCTTTCTTTTCGAAGACGATAGGCTCTACTGGCCCCGCCTCCTGGTGGTATTTTTCTTTCTTTTCTATCTCCAACGATGACGCGGTGGCACTTTGCCACTTACGTTTACTTTTCCTTTATCTCTCCAAGAATGTGTCGGCACTTTGCCATTGACTGTTACATCGTTAATACTCTCTGGTATCCCTATTCCTTCCGTGATTCTGCTGGCTCCTTGCAGCGATATTCTTTAATATTCCCTATCTGCTGGCTCCTTGCAGTACCTAATTTCTCGTGTTATCGCTGGCTCCTTGCAGCAATTTCCGTCCGTCGCCCTTGGCTCCTTGCAGGGTCTATACTGGCTCCTTGCAGTATTTCTTTCCTGGGTTTCTATTTCCTATCTATTTTCTAACTTTTCTAACCTTCTGCACCTCTTCTAGGTGATCTGGGTTCTAACCTTCTGCACCTCTCCTAGGTGATCTGGGTTCTTAATATGTTTCTAACCTTCTGCACCTCTTCTAGGTGATCTGGGTTCTAACCTTCTGCACCTCTCCTAGGTGATCTGGGTTCTTAATATGTTTCTAACCTTCTGCACCTCTCCTAGGTGATCTGGGTTCTTAATATGTTTCTACGTTCGATTTCTGTTTCCAGCTCCACGTCTCTAGTGGTGCCTATCCGTCAATAGTTAGTTTGGGCCAATTCCTTTTATGCAGACGGGGGCATTCCTCCCCAGCAGGGCCGATTTATTTATCGCCGGCATTCCTCGGCGATGGTTGTTGATATCCCAGGTGTCCTTACTGGGGGGCCAATTATTATGCCGGCGTCCTCGGCAATTCATTATATCGATATCGAATCTCTTTCCTTCTTGGGGCCAATTATTATGCCGGCGTCCTCGGCAATTCATTATATCGATATCGAATCTCTTTCCTTCTTTCCTCCCGCATTCCTCGGCAAATTCTTATCGCTCCTCCCAGTCAAATATAACCTCAGTGAACTGGTTCCATTTCCTCATACTTATTATGTCCGCGTTCCTCCCCGTCGGAGAATAGAATAAATATTGTCATCATTTTCTCCCCGTATTCTATTCTTTTCGAACGCTGCCATCGTAGATACAGCCGTGAGAATGGCTGTCTGATAAACCGATTCGTTTCTCACACTACGTTAATGATTACGTAATATACAAACTAATCAGTACTACTGCGATAACATCAACTAATAATATATAATTACATGGTAAGGATACATAACAAGGATAAAGATTGGTGAGAAGTGAGTGATCGTCTAAGGGAATGAGACGTTCTGTGCTACACGAAACGCTCCCCGTGAATTGTAAGCTTACGCTTGCGATTCATAAAGCTAAGTCTCATTGGAAATCTTCTCATCCACTATCGTGCACTGATTTGGGTAATATAAAGTTGAATCCTCTTGTATAAAGGTGATATCTTCTTGAGTGTGTCCGAGTAGTTGGCTCCGTCCGGGAGGTATTATCGACATTGTAAAGTTCCTGTTGCGGTGTACTCCCCCTTGATGATAAGGTGTCTGACTGAGGTTTGTAGCGGATGTTGGAGTATTCGTAACCTTCACCATACTGTCATTGTCACAAAAGAAATCAGGTGTTCAGTCAATTGGTACCGCGAATGTGCTCAGTCAGTTGGTACAGCGAACATCTTTAGGTTGATCTTCAGTGCAACTGTCAAACCTCTCGCGAAGCGCATCGTTACCATCTCGGTGTCGGCTCCAAGATTTGTAAATTCAACCGTACTCTGCTTCTTGTTTATTGAACGATAAGATTCTGATCCTCGCCTTCTCTCCCAACGGAACTGGTATTTCCGCTGGGTCTTCCTCAATCGTCTCCCGTAAAAATCCTTCCAATCTGTGCTATGCTTTGGGGCTTCTTCGACATGCATTGTAGACATAGCAAGTCTCCTATCTGGATACCTATCCAGGTAACGTATAATTCCGTAAACAGCTTTCGAGGTGTCCAAGACGAAGTGCGGTCAAAATGATCCCTACATACCGGCTGGATCAATCTTCACTAGCCTCTACGGTCTCCCCGTAAACGTAAATACCTTTCAATGTACATCCTTTTAAAGTAACTCCTCATATGCATCGCGGTTCTGTATGCCCGAGTGCATCCTTTCAATGTAACTCCTCATATGCATCTCGGTTCTGTATGCCCGAGTGTCACGAGATGCTTTGACCACATCGTAGAGACGGTCCAAGTCAAAATTGATCGTCGTACAGAAATGAGTTGCTGGTATCTTTACCTCTTTCACCGCTGTAGTCCGGTGTCTAGTTCTATCGTTCTGGATACTTAATTGATTGAGTTCTCTCTCCTACTTCTCATTCATCGTGTTGTCTCAGAGGCTCTTGCCATGTCCTTCTTCCTGCCCGAGGTCGTTTGTTATTTTCTCAGAGCTTAATCATCACCTCGTTCGGGTTCTTGGTTCTTGGTAGGATGTCATCTACGTCGACCAATATTATCTCATAATGGACGATGGATGGTGTCCCTAATCGCGTGTCTTGAGAGTGACTCTTCATCCTGTATACACCTTTGGCAAGCATAGTTCTGTACGTTGTAAATCATGTTGCGCATAGTGACGAATCTTCACTTCATTCCCTTTATCTTCACTATCTCAAGTGATTCTAGCTTCGAGCCACGTTCTCACTTAAATTCAAGCGTGCGTTGCCCATACAAAAATCCGTGGCCGGTACGTCTAATGGCAGTTATGTAGATGAGGTAGGCATTGTCCCGTGGGTGACAGATCTGGATCTGTATCTGTGCTGTTTTATGAGCCCAAACCTTGATGCGCCTGGATGTTCTATTCGCGGCAATGATGCGTCTGGCTGTTCAAGGAATCATTTCCTCGCAACCTCTTCTATGTTCCGATATGTGTCGCCTGTATTGCTTGTGTAACATGTGGGATGTCGTGCTCCCAGAGTCAGCGTGTGACTTCCTTGGTATGTTGGTGTTGGCTCTCCTGCTATTGCCTCATCACCGCTCGCATATCTCTACATCTTTAAGTCGGTCTCTTGTTGTCGTGGTTATATCGCCTCGTTTAAGTCGGTCATATCGCCTCGTTCCAGTCATTAACATTTGTGCATCAAATTGTCCAGTGCGCCTCTAGTTCAACTCGCATTAGCCTGGCCTATATCTCGTGTTTCAGCATCACGAGCGAGGTATATCACTCATATTCTCCCCGTATGCCGAGTCTTTTGTTGGTCGAGTTGGTGATTGGTCGAATCAGTCTCATGAAGTCTGTGGTGGCTTTACTCCGTCTACCACAATCGGCGTCTAACCGTCCGCGATAACCTATCGATGGCACCCCGTACTCTGTCAGACCTTCTCGTGCTGTTTGAGATTGGTCTCGCCTGATATATTCAAACTCATTTGCAGCTCCAGTATCGTTTGATAATATGAATTTGCGATCCCTAGTCTGAGTGTCCTACTACAAGTAGGTCGATGCAAAGTCTAGTTGTTGTTGTCGTCTCATACTAAGAAGGCTTGTTGTCGATGCATCTAGAATCGTCTCCAAATGTGTTAGGGCGCTCCCGCAGTGCTTGTCATGCAATTGCTCTCAAGTATTGTCAGCAGTCACCTCAACTGCGGGTCCTACGCGTGGTCTTAACGTCCTAGTTTCATGAAACTCACTGACAATAATCACTAAGCTATCGAGTCGGCTTGTCGGAAATGTTTTGCTCTGCTCTGCTAACGCAATTATGCCCAGGTAAGGTATCACTGTGTTCACACCATACATGAATGCCAATGCGATGCGGCATGAAGAAGAAGGGCGTTCAGAAACATGCCCATTCTGTGTCGTAAAACAGTGCCGATAAAAGAAGCAGAAAGCCGTCTAAATACAAAGAAGAGGGCCGAGGCAAATGACCCAGTTGCTTTGCACGATGTGGGCACGCATCATTTTAATGCAGGCGAATATGTCACTGCTATTGAGCCTTTGGAGAAGGCAGCTGGATTGGGTCACGTTGATTCACATTATCTCTTATCATGCGTCTATCGTGAGGAGGGTGTTTTGCAAAGGATGCAAACAAGTCCTCATATCACGCGGAACAGGCCGCCATTGGTGGACATCCCATAGCAAGGCACAACCTTGGTTTGTGGGAGATAAAAAATGGCATCATGGAAAGGGCAGTGAGGCATTGGATCATTGCCGCCAACCTCGGCTGCGATATATCAATAGAAGCGGTGAAGAAGTTGTATGCAGGTGGAGTGGTCAGCAAAAGAGGACTTTGCTGCTGCCCTCCGTGCATATCAGGCTGCAGTGGCTGCAATGGAAAGTCCCCAGAGGCAGAGGGAAGCATCAAAGGTTTCGATTTATGTTTATGATGTGATTATGAACCACAATCTTGGAGTGGAGGAGTTTGAAAAAGGCAACTTTGATAAGGCAGAGTGAAGCATTTTGTCATCACCGCCAATCTCGGCAGTGATTTAGAACTAGAAAAGCTGAAGGCGTGTTATGCAAGGGGAGTAGTCAGCAAAGAGGACTTTGTTGCTGCCCTCCATGCACATCAGGCTGCAGTGGACGCGAAAAAGCCCCAGAGGGATGAAGCAGAGCCAGCAAAAAAGCGATAGACAGGGGGCGTCTGAATTTTACAAAAATGCAGAGCAATTGAGCGAGCGTGTGTACATTCAGTCCAACAATTGATTATCAATGACGCATAATTTTTAGCTTGAATAATCGGTTCCGTGTATCGTACTTTCACAGCCCAGACAAGTTCAAGTTCAAATAACTGAGTGAGCTGTTAGAGTCGGGGAGACACAAGTCGAAGAAGTACTCAATTGCATTTATGCCATCATTTATTCGAACAATTGGAGAAATGGCAATACATTCTTGATCACAAATCACAATGCTTGCACCAGACGTAACACAGATCTCTTTCCTTGCTCTCTTTCGACTTTCTTGTTGACCGAACCCACTCACTCTCAAAAAATCGACGTCCCTCGTTGTTATCAAGATTGGCCTTCCACAGAGTAGATTCCTTGTAGTTATTCTAGGTAGATGGCTGATTTCATCCACTGGTGTATTGTTTTCTGCCTTGTTCCTAGCTAGCGGCGCCAACAATTGAGATATCTCAATTTGGCTACGTGGAACTTATTTGAGACAAAAATAAGAAGCAAAAGCTAAGTAGCGAGATGAGCGGGGTCATCAGAAAGACGTGAGGCGATACATATGTACTTGTTGAACACCCAGACCCAGACCTAGCTTCTCCGTATGTAGCTTGAGGACTCACGTGATGCAGTGACAAATAAATAATGACGTGAGTCCATCGGATGACGCGATGACGTCATGTGTTTCGTAACGTGAAACTCGCCCCGCCCGACGAACATACAGCCCTGTGATTTATCGTGATCCTATGTACATACTTGCCAGAAGGGAGTAAACTCGGAACAGTGTTGTACAACTCACATCTCACTCCTCAAGGCATCATCTTTAGGAGTACAACATAAGTACCCATACTTCTTTGTTGATCAGGCATCTATCTGGTTTGAGAACTCTGTCCCAACATCATTCAGCTTTGTCCACGCACATAGGAATAGATACTTTCAATCAAACTTTCAATCAAAATGACCCTTTATTTACTGACGTCAGTTGACAGGCATGTTCCTCGCATCCTTTGTTTACGTCACTTGACACTTGAGGAACCAGGATTCTTTATGTATCTACACTGTTCCCTCCGCGAGGAGGCCTCCACATCTCCACAGTGAACATTGAACGCTCAAAGCATCTGTTAATTCTGGCATCTCATAATTACTTTTTTTGCGTTCACTTATTGTACAACA
This sequence comes from Skeletonema tropicum, assembly GCA_037178625.1. Taxonomy (NCBI): domain Eukaryota; phylum Bacillariophyta; class Thalassiosirophyceae; order Thalassiosirales; family Thalassiosiraceae; genus Skeletonema; species Skeletonema tropicum. The sequence goes on along the minus strand of CM074138.1, from coordinate 2,477,700 downwards.
ACTGCCAACAATGGTCGATCAGCTCATCGTAGACTTCCCCACTCACCGGAACCGATCATCCAGAAGATCGGTGCAGTTTGCCGAAATGAGAGAGATTCACATTGTTGCCCGTCACGAGAACAACGAAAACGTTGATCGGCATGATCTCTGGTACAACGAGTCAGACTATTCTCGCATGAAGCTTGCCATGAAGAAGTCCGCCCGAAAGGTTCGAGCGATGACCTCAGCTGGAGTTCCTGTTACGTACTCTGATTCTGGAGCTGGTCATGTCTGCCTGGTTGGCATCGAGCATCTCCTCACTCCAGCGACTGTTCTCGAAGTTAAGACCTCTAGACGACGATGCACCCGTGCGGTACTTCGAGAACAAGCGAGGCAAGAAATGAATGCATCTGACACATCATGTGGATGGGATGATACCGCAATAGCTTCATTAGTTGAGACGAGAAGGACTGCCTTCAGAGCACGGCAGCTTGGGAAGCTTCACCATGACTCCATCTAATGGCCTATTTTCGCGATGCAGCCGATACAAGATTCTTGCGGTAACATCACAATTATCGGCCGTGCAATAATAGCATATATACATAACTTTCATTTGAGCCACTGGTAAAGTCATAGTGTTGTATTCGCAAAGTTAAGACTGTGTAGTCACAAAATACCGCTGTCGCTGCACCACACGATTTATGCAATTCAGGTGATGGAGGCAACAACGCAACAAATTATTACAAACTATGCCGGAACTCTATGCGCAACTATCAATGGGGATAATATTTTGATGCGTTCCTTCTCATGTTCAGCCAAGAGTAATATTCCTTCATCTTTCACATCTTCGCCCAGCACAGAACCAGCAACGTCTCACAATAGTCTTGCATGTTATCGCGTAATAATGATATGAATGGACACTCAACGAGACACAGTACTCTAACTAATTATACACTGCTTCACAGCTACTCTTCCCCCTTTCACAAAGCGCCATCCTAGGAGGATTAATACTACCATCTCCAACCAGGTCCTCAACCGAATAAACATTCACCCCAGCACGTCCCACATCATCATTCAACTTTTGAAACAACTCTTCCTCCTGCAACGCATAACACTCATACACTTCCAACAAATACTCATTCCTACTCCGCCTTCTCGTAGCAATACGTGCGCATACTTACCTCTGTTCGATCGGCAGTGGCAACACGTACCGCTGGTCGATCACACATGACCTCATACCATGATATCAGGTCCGTTAACGAAGGAGGGATCCAAAAATTACGATAGGTGGATAGTACCACCACTATCCGCTTCAATTGTTGGAAATATGGAAATGTCAGCTAGTGTGTATTGATCGCCGCAGAGGTATGGACCCGATGGGAATAGTTGTAGGTCGGAATTGATCAGTTTTAGGAGTGTGAGTAACTTTGTGGATAGTTTGATCCGATGTGTGGGTGATTGAGATGTAAGTAACGAGTGAAATAAATTGGGTAATGCCGCGTGACGTTGAATAAACAGGTTCATGTTGTAGCTAATCACTCCACCACCACCATCATCACTGCCTGCCGCCGCTCAAGATGTGTTTGGCACCAATGGATTCATCAATGAATCGTGGTAGTAATAAGTCCAGATGATAGACCATTCCTTGTTACGTTCTACCTCACTTGTCTCTCGTAATATATTATTTTCATGTAACAGTACTGGAATCTCGGGATAGGTCGTATTACTTCCCTTGTTCAACTTTTTGAGAATTCTCATTCCAGCATCGTCATGCTTGATCAGTGGTTTACATGCGTGTACAACACTGAACTAACTTGGGATCCAATGGCAGCTCATCATGTTCTGTATCACCACTGCCACCACCACCATTCCGCCAAAGAGTTTTATTGTTGACAGTATTGTAAACCTCCTTTTCCAACAAGCAAATGTGAGCAATGGCAGAATAACTATCATTATCCGAGAATATTAGACATGGCTTGTCATCAGTGGATGGGATGCTGTCAACAATTCCCTGAGTGTTGGGAAATAATGACCCGGTGGCTAATTTGGATGCCGTACCGTAGTAAGAGGTGGCTGAATCGCTGTGTTGTTGTTGTGGTGGTAATGGATCTGGGAAGAGCGATTGCGGCGGCGGCGGCTTCTTCTTGGAGACTGAAGATACAATGGATGAGGCTGAAGAGTGAGCATCCCGGAATTCTTCATCGTCACTGTCATCGTCTGTTCCTGCCAAGAGTGGCTCGTTGAGGGGGCTGCTTCGTATGTCGTCCATTGCTTACAGTGTAGTGTAGTGTTGTGTTGTGACTCTGTTTTTCATAGGAAGGCTTTTGTGTAATGCTTTTATGTCATGGTCAAAAGATTCTGTGCGCAAAAATTGAGATAGATGTCTAAAAAAAACATCATTGTCGGTCTTTCCACGACGGTTCTGGAACGAATTGATTGCAGGCCAATTCTTAGTGTTTTACATCACATTAACATACCTAAAAGAGACTAAAACCGACAAGAGACGTTAATCTCAACACACTTAAGGCGTGAACCGTAGTGATGTCGTGTTGCACTGCTAGCTCATGATGTCTCATAGTACGTAGCGTCTTAGGTAGGTTGGCAAAAGCAGCCGACGGCAACAATTCAGAATCCCAATATCATGGCAACAATAACAATCAAAATATTATTCTTTGCATCAGCCCGAGAAGCGGCGGGTGGAATAACATCTACAAACTTAGAGTTGAATGCGGATGGTGCTGATACACAAGTTTTACGGTGAGTGATGGATGGATAGATGATGATGATGGATGTGTGGAGACATTCGTTATCAGCTATATATTGTCAGTTGTGTTTTGTTACTGCTTTGATGAGAGTTTGGAGGCTGCGCCCTGTTTAGTCATGAAATTTGGCATCTCTTACTTGGGTGGGTGGTGGGCCACTTATTATATTATATCTAACACATCACCGGTTTCAAACATCATACGTATCTGCAAAATCAATCCAACAATCCACACAAAAAAAGAACAAAGCTAGCATCACTCTATCCAAAACTGGCTCCGCTAGTACAAGACGAAGAGAATCTAACACTGGCATTGAATGAGGAATATGTAGATATGGGAGAAGTGAAACAGTTGTCTTCTGGTGATACTGTGGCTTTGATTCCTCCTATTAGTGGTGGATAACGCAGTAGATACATAATATATCGGCATATTATCATGTCTCTATGGAGAGCAAATGCGGATATAGAGCTGTTCATAGCAAAATGTCGGTCAGATAGATAACTTACTTCGCCTCTGAGAGGGCCCACCAAACGTACTTTAAGAAGTGGATAAGGGAAGAGATGTAGCGCTAGTATCATGTTGCGTGTCGTCCTCTATCATGATCATGATGCGATTAGCTTGACTAAAAATGCTTTTGCTTTAGCGAACAGTGAATTGTACAAACATCAAATCCCCGCCATCTCCGCCTCCTCCCGCTCCTTCTCTTCCGTAGCCCTTCCTCCACCGCAACCACGCCCCAACAAACTCCTCCAACGCCGCTCCACCATCCAACACACCATCGACATCACTAGTTTCCCATTCCGATCTTCCATCCTTCACCATTTTATACGGTTGCATCACATAATTCCTAATCTGAGCACCCCAACTTGCCTCCACGACATCTCCCCTTATCGCATTGATATCTTGCAATCGTTGTTCTTGGGCAATCGCCAACAATTGTGCCTTTAATCGATTCATGGCCAGATTTTTGTTCATTAGTTGACTCCGTTCCTCGGTACACTTTACCGCTAGGCCACTTGGAATATGCTTAATTCGCACTCCTGTCTCAACCTTGTTGACATTTTGTCCACCCTTCCCCCCACTCCTCATGGTACTAATCTCCACTTCATTGTCGGGTATTTCCACCGTTTTCACATCGTCCTCATCCAACACCGGTGCAACATCCACCCCTGCAAAGGTCGTCTGCCGCTTATTATTCGCATTAAACGGACTCAACCGTACCAACCGATGCGCTCCCTTCTCACCCTTGAACCATCCATAGGCATTGGGACCATCAATTTGTAATTCTACCGATTTATATCCCACTACATCCCCGGCACTTTCATCGACTACCTTCACGGTATAGTCCATGTACGTTGCGTGTCGGGAGTACATCCGGTAGAGCATGTTGACCCAATCACATGCCTCGGTACCACCTGCCCCGGCGGTTAGTAGGAGTCGACAGGAAGAGTCATCATACGGACCCGAAAGTAACGTGGACAATTCGTACTTTTGGGATAAGCTGCAGTAATTGTTGATGCGGAAGATTGACATTCTTCTTGAGTCAATGCAATCATTTCTTCATCTTCCTCCTCACCATCATCTTCCTCTTCCAACAACTCCAGCGCATCAGTCGCATCTCTCCTCAATCGATCCCAAAGTTCCATCTCCTCCTTTAATTTACTATACCGTGCAATTTCCTTCGTGACCACATCATTGCGTGCACTATTCGAAGAGTCCCAAAATGAAGGATCGGACGATTCAATTTCAAGATCGTGTAGTCGAGAGGATATTTGACTTAGTGGGATGGTGGAGGCGAGATTTTTATCATGAATTGTAATGGCAGGACGGAGAGGAGTTTACGGAGGTTGGTTAGTTCTGTTTCTTTGGTGGTGGCGCGTAGTGTATTGCGTGATGATGGTATTCGATTGTTGTTGACCTTTGTTGGATAGGATGTAGATGGATGATTATAATGGCAACTACGATGATGATGTTGTGAGAATGATGTGTTGCTACTGCCAGCCGATAAGAGCGCGTTGGATTGATCAAGATGAGCCGCCAAGACAGCAATTATGACCGCTGAAGAAGAGACAAGACGGCGAATCATGACAATAGTTTGATGATTTGAAGCTATTGTTAAAGCTGACGGCGAGCTGTTCTCGACGATACGTACTACTTATGATGTGCACATCTTCATGTTCATGTTGCAACACGCAAAAGAGTGTTCGTGCGTAAGTGGGACTTGAGTCGCGATGTGACTCACCAATCACCACTTCGAACTTACTTATCTTCTTCACCACAATCTTTAAGCATGGCCATGGCTTCCCTTGGGCGGCAAATGACGGCGATGAGTAGCGTTTTGGAAAGCTCGTGATCTCCTCTATCGATTGGGCGTATAATTAGCCTCATTGGAGCCAACTTTAGGAATTGATCGGGCTAGAAACGCGGGTTAGAAAGTGGCCGGCAGGGCGCAGCTAGAGATTTGAGATGGCTTTGCAGCCAGAATTTCAAAGCAGAGATTCAAACTTGACCAACGGCATATCCATTGGAAAGACCTTTTGAAGCTGAATTGAAAGGTACCATCGATATCACTGTAATCTTCAAAATGTTTAACATAAAATTGACTTTCACTTTCATGATTGCAACAGTAAGTTTGCTGAGCTGTACCTGCACAAGTCGGTCTGTTCCAAGAGACCAATTTGGCTTATAAATCTGACAGTACTCTAACGCAGACCAAAGGTTCTCCTCCTCCGCCAACAGCAGGGTTCTCACTTGCCAATCCCAAAGCAGGAGCAGGAGCCCTGTACCTGAATATATCATCCCATCCAACCTAATTCAGGATCTCCTCTTATTCCTCCTGATTCTCTGAACCTCCATAGCGCATCATGAATCGCATCACCCATAATCTCTTGCACTGTTTCACTTTCATATCCTCTTTCTCAAATTAAGCTTCAGCCACCATTTTCGTGATTTTTGGGGTGGCGCGGAACATCCACGTCCACGGCCTTACAAGAACGAGTGGATGGCTTACAATTACAATAATTTTTACTCATACATAGGATAAATTCTCTTTAACATTTTGACATTAACGTGCAGCACCGTTAGGCCTTTGATCCTGCTCTTCATAAAGTTGGACAAACCATATCAAGCCTGCAGCCTACCCGGCCTGTTGGACTTAATTGATCGGCAGAATTATTCGCTGCATGTTTCCATCTCAGCTCCGTTATCGTTATCCCGGCCTACAAGAATTCCTTTCTTATGCTGCCGCTTGATGATCTCTCTCTGAGAGAAACTCATCTTACTGAATTGATCCCTGAAATTGTTCGACAAGGTTCTATCCAATTCAAGCTTAGCTTTGCTCTTCTCCGTTCGTCTCGTGATCAAGACAACTAAAATCACCAACCAAACTCCTGTCACACTACCTGCCACAATATATGGTAGACGAGGCAATATACCAAAAAGCAATGGGCCTGTGATTGCAGTTACTACAATTGAAACTTCTCCTAACGCACTGGCCCATTGGGCCAATCGAGCTGTAGCTGTAGGATTTCGAAGTGGTGATAGTGCCTTGGATTTCATTCAAAATGACGGCACCCATATCATTGAAGGCCATAAGAAACAGAAGCCCGACGATATAAACAGGAAACAAAGGAATAGCTGCAATGAGCACAGAAATGGATATGCCTGCAAGTGCAGCGAAGAGATCATTCGGCGACGTGAAGTATGACTTCAAATTCAAAAATGATTCACCCTTCTTTGAAAGTGTGACATAGACACTGAAGAAAGTTCCCGCGGCAGCGCCGGCAGCGAGAGCGATTCCAATAATTGTAGTGCTCTTGTCAAACTCTTCAAGAATGAATACTGGCGATATGGCTAGATTGTATCCGATTGTGATGGATTCCACTCCGAAGGTGATTAGAAGGATATAGTTGATATAATTCGCTCCAATTGCAGAGGTACTGAAAGAGTCTAAAGCTTGCTTGACCTCATGTTCACTAAACTGGATATCATCGGCTGGACTTTCGATATCGCTATCACTGCTTTCTTTACAGTCTTCGTCGGTGCTTGACGTGGAAGGAGACGATGCATTATCACTATCAACATTGGGCGATTTCTCATTCTCATCCAATGAAGGGGCGTCGGCATGTAAGATATCAAGTAGCAAGTAAACTACAAGAGAGAGGAGCTCACACACACTCATGAAATCCCAAAGATGGCAATGCCGTCAATTCCATAAACATCGTATACTACTCCTCCCAATAGGAAGGCAAAAGTAACTCCAAACATGACTTGAGTGCACACAAAGGAGAGCATCGCAAAGTCAGTAAAATGATAATGAACGATCAAAAGTTCAAACTCATATCATATCGATATCGTATGACTATCCTGTATGATTCTATCTCACCTGCAGAATATTGGACCTTGATCTGACGTGAAATAACATCAATATCTTTATTGATGGAAGATTTGTTCTTCAATAACATCTGCGATGAAGAGAGTGTTTCGCTAAATCCAATAGCAATGGTCCCAAGTAAGAATGACATCTTATCATCATTACTCTGCACAAGTACGACGATGCTCCCAACTAAACCGAGACTAGTACCGACAAAATGAGATAGCCTGGGAACAAAGATAGTTGTGAAGCTAACCACAACTCGAGCAGCTTGGTAGGATCCAACAAAAAGGCCAATTTCTTCCCATGATAGATTGAAATGGAATCTCATATGAATCACAAAGTAGATGAACGGAAGCCTCGTGATTGCTCCGTAGAAGAAAGGCAAGTAATAGACCAACAGATGGATCTTGGCCTTTTCCATCAATGCCAGTGCCAATACATCATCTTTGTTGGCATTAGTATCATTAACCTGATCAGCGACGATGTCACTAGCAGTAGCAGTCAGTGATTGACCCGCTGGTTTGTATTTGCACATTATGGATGCTCAAAGTGATAGTATGTACACGATGGGAGGAAGTGTAAGATTGTCTGGGACAATGGGTTTGCAGAGGCAGAGGGATCTGTGGAACAATGTGTCAGCTTGTGTGGGACGAACGGCACTGCGTAGCACAGGTCTGAAGCAATGACCAAGATATCCAAATCCAATTGACAGAGGATTCCTTCAGCACTTGAGCAAAAGCAAGGCAATTGATCAATTGTTGGTGAAGAAGAAGTGATTACTTAGACTTAGTTAGAAAGCTACTCGCTCTCAGATCATATGCGTTGGCGTTGGATCGCCGATCTTTTGAGCAATTGGAATGAGAAAAGACGAAGACTGGTGGAGTCAAATTGGCGAAGTACGATAAGTGCTCGTTTGTGACTTGCAATGTGAGAAAAAAGCCGATACGACTACGACTTCGCACGAAACTTCTTCGATCTACGAAAGTGTATGTGTGTGCATGGCTGACATACCTATGTGTATTTCGCGTACTTTAAAATTTCTGTTACATAGTGTGTATTTCGCGGCCTGGCTGTGGCTGTGAATCCACGCAGCCCGCCGCTAGCTATTTAGCGGGCGGAAAGTATGTACACAAAGTTGTGAATACTTCTATCTAATAGTATTTAGAACCTTCGCGCGTGTGCGCGTGTGCGTGCGTGCGTGTGTGTATATCATGTCCGATGTCCGTTAGTTTCTTCTCAATCTACACAAAGTGTTACGTAGGAATTTTTACCTAAAAGTCTAAATTGGCGAGGCATGCGACAGCCAGTCCCAGTGTCACATTTTGAGGGTATGTACCTAACCGAAGAGGATCCAGTCCCAGTGTAGGTGTATGTATGTACCTAACACGAAGAGGATTGATTGAGTTTGGTAGTGTCACATTCAGGGGGTTGAGTTTGGGAGTGTCACAAATAATTATTATAAGCCCAGACAGACCTCAAATCCGTCCGGGCCCATTTTTTTTAGACCTCCACCATGACGGCCGCCTAATAAGCCCCTATATTTTATTCTCGATAACTTTTATTATGAAGCAGATATATACTATACCATTGATACTTACCTGTAGAGTATGTTTAGGAGAGCATATGGTATCAAAGAATCGTAGTAATATCTTATTTTCTCGCCGAGATATGCATTTTGGGGTTTACTATGAGCTTGTCTAACTTTACTGATGGACAAATTTGGCAGGCATGCCCATAGTAAACCCCAAAATGCATATCTCGGCGAGAATAAGATATAAGTACGATTCTTGGATACCATATGATCTCATAAGTATACTCTACAGGTCTGCATCATTGGTTTAGCATATATCTCCGTTACAGTAGAAATTAAAGTTATGGGCTAGTCAGGCGGCCGCCATGGTGGAGGTGGAGGTCTCTAAAAAATGGGCCCGGCCGACGAATTGGTGGCGGGAACGGAGACTGTCTGCTGTCTGGGCTTATCACAGTGCACAATCGTACTTAGTGGATGCAGGTGCCCAGTAGAAGCGTCTTTTCTTGCAGCGGCAACGAGTTCAGGGTAGGAGCAAGAATAGATTGGACGGTGGGTACAAGCAACATAAGCATTCATGAGAAGTGGCTTCTTGAGGTGCAGCTTCTTCTTTGGCAGCAGCGAGTGGTAAGCATGTTGCAAGGGAATACAAGAAGTGACTTGAGAGAGTAACATTTTTTGTGCGTACTGACGCGGGACGCGCTAGCACGCGAAGCGGCTAGTTCCACAAATACAAAGGGAATCCGAGCGAAGGCGATACCGGAAGAGAGTCATTCCCTGTGACCTCGTGACAAAAAAGTAAGAACATATCTTTTTTGTCTCTGTCTAAGTACATAAGACATATCTTTTTTGTCTCTGTCTTCCTCGCTCTTCCTTCGCTTTTGCCCGCACTGTCTGAGCTCCATATGTATTTAGAACCTTCACACATTCCACAAATACAAAGGGAATCCGAGCGAAGGCGATACCGGAAGAGAGTCATTCCCTGTGACCTCGTGACAAAAAAGTAAGAACATATCTTTTTTGTCTCTGTCTTCCTCGCTCTTCCTTCGCTTTCGCCTGCACTGTTTGATCTCTCTATCTCTAGCTATACTTAGAGCTCTAGAGAGAGAGATCGAGAAAGAGAACTTCATATATAAGTAGAGCCTTCACACATTCCACAAATATAAGGGAATTCGAACGAAGGCGAAATCGAAGTAATTATCGCTCCATGTACTGTGTAGAGTTATTAGAGTTTGAGGTAAAACATGTTGGCATAAGTATGTTTTTTTTTAAGATTAAGATACACACTGTGAACTGTATCTGTATCGTAAGTACTCACACTCATCCTTCCACTTCCACTTTCAAGTTCAAGCCAATAGCAGTAGCAATAGAAAGTTCGCTCAAATTTGGAACGTTCCCAGTCCCAGGTAACGACCTTCATTTCAGTGTAGGAGTAAAAATCAGTGTAAAACCTGTGTAAAACCTGGTCGCTGATTCTCAATACTCATTGTATCCTCCATAGTGATAGTGATAGTGACAGTGACAGTGACAGTGACAGCAACTACAATCCCTTGTCACCGTTGTTGGACATCATGCCTTCTATTGTTGTCGCCATCATTTTTTTCTTCCCCCCTCTCTGCACGCCACCACAGAATTTATGGATAGAAGTCCTGAATCATCCATCTCATTCAATCATTATTTCGAGAGCGAGAGGAGCAATATGAATATGTAAGGCTAGAAATCTGAGAGCACACATCATTATTAATCATTATCATTATCATTATCAGACAATAACAATACATCGCAACAGAGAGCTCGACATCATCGAAAGGAAGAGAATCATGGTCATGCTACTAATTCGGACGCTCAAGATCAAGAGAGTCATCAGATCGTCGAAGCCGCTTCTGCTCAGGGCTAAGTGTATGGTCAGGCTCCCCAGCAAATCTGTTCTCAATGAGTATTTGACTTCAAGAAGTGATCAACATAGCGTTGGAAAGCTGAGAGTGAGAGGAGTTCAAATCCATGCTTTGCTTGGCAAGGTTTTGAATCGTGGTGAAATGAATTGTAATATGGAGCTGAAGACCAAGGGAAATTGGAGATGGGGCTTCTTTTTTGGGGTTAACCCCCAAGGCAAGCCAGGGAATGGGGCTAACAAAATATTTTTTTATTTTTGGAAGCAACTCATTGATTTGCAACAAGCTCATCGAGACGAGCATTTTAAGCCTATAAAAGGGTAGGTTAGCCCCAGTAGCGGCTGAGAACAGATAAATTAGCCATTTTTAGGGAGCCTGGCCTGACCATACACTTAGCCTCAGCAGCGAATCTTCCAAGACAAAGATTGCGATGGTACTAGCACAGCCTCCTCCTACTCCTAACATAAATCGTGATTCCACTGAAAAAGGCAGCAGATATGGCGACTGATGCTATCAAACTATACAACAACGAAGAGGAAGAGAGAGCTCCCTTAAAAAACACATCAGAAAATAATGCACCACAACATGCTTCTTCCACTGCTGATACTTCTGATACTAGATCTACGGTAGAGAATTCGAATGAAAGAAGCAACCAGGCACAATCTGATCGAAAGTGAAAGTCATCATCTGAAGATGAGGAGCTGACTCAAGCGAGAGTTGTAAGAAAAAGTGAAGGATGTAGAGATATAGTTGTCGAAGAAAGAGTGCGCGAGAGGCTAAGTCTATGGTCACCCTAGCCAGGATGTCTCTTCTCAGCGAGTACTCAACCTCAGAAAATGGTCAACATAGTGTCGGAAAGCTGAGAGTGAGAGGAGTTCAAATCCGTAGAGATCTAAGCAAGGTTTTGAATCGTGGTGAAAACAAAAAATGATTCCAGCCTGAAGACCCAGGGAAATTGGAAAGAGGGACTATTTTGGGGGTTAACCCTTAGTTTTTTCTAGGGGTAGGGCTAACAAAATATTTTTTTATTTTTCTTAGATCTTCACGGATTCAAATGCAGCTCACCGAGAGGAGCATTTTAACACCCTTACATGGCCCGTTAGTCCGTAACGGCTGAGAGCGGACAAATCGCCGTTTTCTGGCTAGGCTGACCATAGACTTAGCCGAGAAGCAAAGTAAAAAGGTCTATATCTATATATGCTCGAGCGATGGATGTACAAATCAAGTTGTACAGGAGTGTGCAGCAAGCACGGGGCAAAGAAGAATCGCAAGCCATGCAGTATCAATGGGTGTCAAGCTCAAGCTCAGAGGAGAGGAGTTTGCACCAAGCATGGAGGAAAGGCCAAACGATGCAACATTGAAGGATGTACTAATGGTGCTGTTAAAGGAGGAGTGTGCTGGAGACATGGGACAAAGATAACATTGGCATTGGCGCAGAGGCCAAACGATGCAGCAGCAAAGGATGTTCAAACTATGCTGTCATAGGAGGAGTGTGCAAGAGGCATGAGGCAAAGGCAAAGAGTAAATGATAGGAAGACTACACACTATCACATTAGTCATTGTCTCCTTCGTGTTTTCTTTTGTGGCACGCAGTGTTGTGATGATTTTCAATTTCAAAGTATCCAGAACTGTCCAGAACCAGAACCGCTGGCAATCTTCCGGCCATGGATTTTAACTTAGGAATCAGTATTTTTTGGAGGTGGGTGCGTCGTACATCATTCAATCAAGTCAAGTTGAAGTGGGGAACAGACAGAAGTAAGAAATATCCAATAACCTTAGTGAACTAAAGAAGAACGTGAAACCGAGAGTTGGAGTTGTCTCTCGGAGCCATGAACCGCAGAGCATCGCAGCAACTAGCGATAACTCTGAAAACTATTGAGGGGGGAATTCGCCCAGCCCGAATTCCTATCTTGATATATCTAGATCAGTGAGGCCTTGATCTAGGCATTTGTATAAGGGATTTGCCGAATCTTAGATTGGGTCCTTGACTTGTAGAGGAACCAATCTCGCTTCGATCCTCGTTATTCACTTCGAAATTTCAGAGAGAACCTTGTATCCCAGAGTGCAATCCAACTCAAACAGCACTTCAATTTTTGCACTCTGTTTTTATCGTGGATAAGATACAAGGGCCCGCTTACTCGATCAAATTTTAGCCATACCTCAATGAGGCTGTATGGATGACCACAACAGGTTTAACGACAGACCATCTTCAGAACACGCTCTCTGAGCTGCCCCCTTATAATTCATCCCAGATGTAAATGGTGTAACCATCTGGGGGAGTGAAACCATACCTACGTATTGCTTTGATTGCTCATACCTCATACCCCGACTATGCTCGGTCATAGTCTCAAGAGCGTAGGAAACAGCAACACCCATCGCACTGCATTACAGTCAACAGTTTGATGTAGTTTTTAGCCTCAGCATTCGAACCATCTATTGTCCGAACCTGAGCTGAAGAAATTAACTCCCATGAGTCTGACTGTTCATTTCTTGGTAATTGGCAGAGACTACAGGTACCTGCCCATTTCCATTTCCGTCCTTCATCCAGCTGATTGCATCTCAACAACAAATCAGCACCACTCGGGTGACCATCTTGGTTGATGAAGTGCACTCATACACCGCTGGATAGAATCGCAGATCATGAACCTTTAAATACCTTCCCTGATAGCTGTTACTCTCTTCCCCAGAGTAACTCATTCTGTACATGATGTGGCATACCGTAGAGATCGCTGAAGTACTTGCAATCTCTTGCTGGAAGTTCTACTCATCCCCGATGACGAAGTACATGGAGGGAGACTGTAACCCCCATTGGATCTTCCGCTTGACGTGCCATCATTCCCCGGCCTATTGAGAACTGGATACTTGAATCCAATTCAGGGCTGTGTCTCCGTGAGAATACAATTCTCCCGAGTACTCAGCAAAAAATGAGAGAATTAAACATATGTCTCGAGATGTATGTGCCAATCCAATCGCCACAATACAATCAACGAGACAAATTGTTTGATGCGTCTTGCGACGCAAAGTGTGACATTAGAAGGAATGCCATAGTGGGGGAGCCTTTCTGCAAAGTGTTCGTGATGGGTCCACAGCTGTCGGACACATGCCCTATACTCTTACGAACCATCTTATCGCATAGACGATGAAGTGCAGAACAGACTTTTAGTGTTTGACAAGTTTTGGTACTGCTGCAAAGTGAGAAGTATATCGTCTCACAGACCCAGTAGTAGTATCGATCAGTGCATCAAACCGCGAGGTATTGAAATGCTAGATCCAACCTTGCCCCCCCTCTACCAATCCCCAAAACATTGTCGAAGAGACGTCAACCAATCAAGTCCCAACAGTTAAAGATGGGAATGATTTTCCAAACGTTAACATTTCCTCCAACAATCAGATTGGCACTGACTTCCTTGCATCTACATGCTACGACAAAATAGCTGTCCATGGTACTTCGATGCATCTACCGAAGAGGTATTCAAGGTAGAAGTATCAAGCCGAAGAGCAAAACTCTTTCGTCCGACTACCTCCATCTACTTTGAATAAGTGAGAGTACGTCCCTGGCGTAGATGGGAAATTTCTACCCATCCACGACCCGAGTGCGAGAGTCATGTAGGTACATGTGCTCACATACCCCCCCTCAACATTATCCAAAGCAGCATCCTTCTTTTCCAAAGTCACTTGCTTTGATACTCTCACCATGATGAAGAAGTGCATTGCACCCCCAGAACTCCCCGTCGTTGATTTATCCCCCATGCAGCATATAACGTAGAATGCGCAGAAGGAGGGAAAGGGCTCTTGAGGGAACTCGTAGACTACACTTATCAATTCATGGCGGTAGGAAGAACAAACTCAGCTTGGTCTTCCACTATTGTCCTCCACAATAGGAGAGTACGGTAGAGCGATGCATGACCAATGCACCATCCATCAACCCAAGCTCAACGCGGAGAGCATAGCTCTCAATCGACGAATTAATAGTATTCCCTCGACGTGATGGATTTGCAAATGTTCATTGTTCATGAGCGCATCACTCATCAGCGGACTGCACGGAAGTGATAATAATAGATATCATCCCGTGCACCCACACCACCGTGTAACCAAAACCAACTGCTGCATAAATCTCTCAAGCATAGATGTCGCTTTGATACTCTTAAAAACTAGAGAAGAGTATTCCATTGTGTTGTGAAACCAACCAAACCATTGACATAGAACATATTGTTGTGTCATTAACAAATATCTAATGTCATCCAACCCCCGTCAAACCCACCCAAAGTGACGGCAATCGCTTCAAGGGACGGGTACAGATCGTAGATGAACCAAACGGGCCACTGCATGAAGAATGTTGCATGAAGAATATTGGCCTGCTGTTCAAATCACGTTCTTCATACACAATCTGTATTATTTCACCGTTTCTACCAGCACACGCAAAATCCATGTTATCCCTGTTCACATCCCATCTAAACCCCCTTCAAAGCTCCCGTCACAAAGACGGTTGCGTGTGGACACTGCGAGACAACGGAGGTCATGTCGATAGACAAGGCGGTAGCAAAACTCCGGAACGTTATATTACACGTCATCACGTCAAGCAGCCACGAAGGAAATAAAGACAAACAGGAACCCAGTGACAAACTTTAGTAAGTAGCGCATAAAAAATCGACTCTCTGCCACAAGCAACGCTATTGATGATCAACTTCGACAGTGATTGCTTCGACAGTAGACTGGACCGATGAATTTGCTGACAAACAAAGTTGTTAAGCTTGCTGGATCATTGCTTGCTATACATCCCAACCATTTTTTGAAAACGGCACTTTTGTGCCGTTTTCCGTAGAGCTCTGGTATGTTTCTACGTGTGAGGCAAAACGGCACATTTGTGCCGTTTTGCTACTCCGACGAAGGCCTCGTGCAATTGTTAGAACAAAGCATGAGCCATTGTGTGGCCTTAAGGTTACTTTCTTGCGTAGAAGGGCTACAGGTTTGTAATGGAAAACACAAAAGGAGCTGTACTTTACTCGCTAGCTTTGACACTAAGTAACAAGTCGGAGTAGCAAAACGGCACTTTTGTGCCGTTTTCATGCCCTTGCGGTGCTGAGCCCATTGGCAAAACGGCACAAAAGTGCCGTTTTCAAAATGGTTGGGATATGCTTTCTTCACAGCCAAATCTTGTACATCCATCTCCTTTTGAAAGGAGATTTGCTGTTAGGCTCATAACCCCTTAGACCTGAAATCTCCTTTCAAAAGGAGATTTGCTACTCCGACTTGTTAGTGATGAAAGCTTACAAAACATCGCCCGTGGAGATTGTACTTCCTCTCACGGTAACATCTGTCGTAAATCCTGCTGCCACACGCCACACTAGACTGTCTGCAGCTAACCCCCGAAATGTGTACCTAACCTACAGAAATAGCACAGCTAACTATCTATTCTAAGCACAACCGATATCCCGAAGGCGCGTACTTGTCACTCGTGTAGTGACAAGCCGTCTTTTGTTTAGTATCGTTAAACGTTACAACAGATTATAGCTGCGTACAAGCCTCAAAGTACACAGTAAACCAGTATTCAGTCTAACTCAACGCTAACCATTGCGCATCTCTTGCACAATGCAATGTGAGTATGAACCCTTACATCCTACACGAGAAAGGCCACGGTCTGACTTTCCTACCAAGTCACGGGCGAACTTTTCTAAGCTAGCGAGTAGAGTACAGCTCCTTTTGTGTTTTCCCCTCACAAACCTGTAGCCTAGTGTTGAAAAATTTCTAAGGGAGAAATTTCAGCACTGAAACTTACTGGAAAATTTCAGGGTGAAATTGTTGATAAATTTGGCCAAAATTGAAATTCTCAAAAGTTCTGGCGGGAAGGCCAATATCGCTCCAATATCGCTAACACGAAAAACCAAAAACTGATCCCAGCGGATAGAAGGTTGGCTTACTCGATGAGCATCACTTGATGGCTTTCCTCTGTGACCCCAAGTCTCGTGCCTGGAGGAATGTATTCCACCTGCAGACAAACAAGGCCGCACTTGTGAGAAAGATGATTGAGTGGTATGTGGCCTTGGGTGTTGATGGTTTGGACGAGATGCAGAAGAGAGTGCTCAAGGATTTCGAGAACTTTGATACTCAGTCGAATGACTGGTATCATTCTTTTGCAGATCCACTTCCGCTGCTTCCATCTTCTGAGGAACTGGAAAAGAGTAACAAGTCTTTCAGTATCAAAGAAGTGGTAAAGTATGCAAGAGGACTGGTGCTATTTCTGGACGCTTGGGGTGGTATGAGTGTTACGCAGGAATGTCCGACTTCTATCAACTCGTTGCAAAGCCTCTACTGTCCATGGGAACGGTGGGGTCTATGGATTGCGAACATCGGGCCAAACCTTTGAAGCACACCATTCTTACTAAGGTCCGGAATAGGATGAAGGATGGCACTGGAATTGCCCTTCTGCGAAGATATGAAAACCTTCATCATATCAATGCATGCGAAGAAGGTGCTTGGGAAGAGGATTTCTGAGACGCTTTGAGAGTGTGGTGGCTGGTTGGATTGTGAGTGTTCGTACAAGAGAAATTGTGTGGTCTTAAGTTTAGAATAAGCTGTAGTGAAATTTGTTTTTGAAATTCCCTTGAAATTCTTGAAGTTTCACCCTGTAACTTTCACAAATCTCAGAAAGGGTGAAATTTTTCAACACTACTGTAGCCCTTCTACGCAATAATTGACCTAAAGGCCACACAAAGCACTGATATTAAGCGAGGACATGTTACTTATTTGCACGAGGCCTACGAGTATATTTGAAATCTCCTTTCAAAAGGAGATTTGCCTCTCACGTAGAAACATACCAGAGCTCTACGTAAATCTCCTTTCAAAAGGAGATTTCAAAAAATGGTTGGGATATGTATGTGGTTTTCTCACAGTGCTTAATGACACATGACGCCACAAAGCTTGACAGACCCGTCCAAATTTCCAGCTGCGCTGTTCTCTCTTCACCTTGGCTTTCATTCACTCTTCTCTCCCCACCAGCTTAACTTGATTGAATGCAGTACGAGTAGGGGCTGAAACGCAGGCGAACGGAATGGGACGGGCCCTGTCGTTTGCTAAGATTTATGAGGCAGTAAATGTGAATGCCTAGATTGAGAAATATATTTGGTCTATTGTACACCTACACCTACACCTACACTCCTCACATAATATACAGATACAGAGAAATAGACCTCTAGCTGGAGCTAGGGATAGAGTGATCGATACCATGCAGCTTGCCTTGTTCCTGTCACATGGCCAGCTTGCCACAAGCCTCATAAGTATTAGGAGTGTCATCATCTTGTCCATTCTTGAGGTACAGGCTTGTGCGTGTGTCAGTTACAGTTGTGTGCGCATCAAAAGTGGTCAGACACGCATCTCCAGCCACACACACAACAGTCTCATCCAACAACCAGCTTCAACCATCCAAAATATCCAACTTCACACCCATTCGGACACTTCCATCTCGCGCTCCAACGGTACCCCGCCTCCTTCCCCTTCTCTCGTATTCTATCGGATAGGGGAGCATGCATGCAATAGATTACTTGTTGTGGAGTAGCTGGCTATTGGATACGCCAACAAGGGAGGCGGGTACTTCAGACTTCGATTACAGTGGTCATGATTGAGGCAATGGTATCAGCATTGTGAAGCATTGTTCATAGAGCCCGTTGTTCGACAAAATACTGGTGACCGCATCTTTTGAGACTACAGCTACAGCTCACAGTGTAAAACAAGACTCCTATCCAAAACAGAGTTATTCAGTCATGCAATATTCTCTGTGAGTCGTCGTGCTTTTACCAGCCAAGAGAATGAATATTGGGTATGTTGCAAATTGCAAAAGAAGCAAGCAAGTACAAATACAAAGTAGCGAGTCCAACGCAACGATGTCGTCCTCCTCTCTCTAGCAAGGCGGCAGAACATTGACCACGGTACATCTCTTGTTTGGTTTGTTGCTCAGGATGATATTGATGCTGCTATTAGGCGAGATGGTATGTCGATAAGTAGTAGAGGCGAGCGATTGCTAGAAGCATATCTTCGTTCAATGTCTTAGCAACAGCAAAACGAGCTAGCTTTCCCGCAAAAAAGTGATGGTTCCCGCAAAAAACACCGACAGACGCAAGCCAACCATCAACATGAGATTTTGACGATGGCGTCGTCGCATACTACATGTAGAACAAACGCCAAGCATCATGTCGGCATGGTAAGTGGACGACTGGCATATAAGTGGTGGCAATAGTGGACTGTTGTGTTCATGGCTAGAAAGTAGTAGTTGGCTGAATGTGCTCTCATTTCACGCTTCTTGATTCATCATCATCATCTGATGCATCCAAGAAGAAGATGCCATCATCGGTTGAAAGGAGCATACACTTTTGCACTCTGCTGATGGCGTTCGATGAAGTCTAGAGAGCCTGACTATATCGGCCAATCTTCTTCTTCCGGATGGCTTGTCTGAGCTGCTTGTGGAGATGGAGATTAACTTAACGTCTCTGTGATCTGCTTTTTCATTTGACCATCTTTTTCCTTCTGTAGTTACTGACATATCATCCTTTCATGTAAACTTGCTATCTGCTTATATTCCTACCTCTCATTCAATCTACAACTCTAGAGAATTAGCAAACGAGCTGAAAGAATAGAAATAAAAAACAAATAAGAACTAAACAAAACGAATATCAGCTAACAACATCACTACTGAGGCAAACTGACATAACAAATATAACACAAAACAAAAAGACCATCATTCAAAATGTCCATGTCCAATCTAGGCGATCAACTCGCCGCCCTCTCCTCGTCCACCAACAAATCCACCACTGCCGGATTCACCACCTCCACCTCTCGTGACAAGACACAATCCATCGGACGTGGATTTCACCACTTCCTCTCTCCATGGACATTCTCTCGGCATCAATTCCAATAATAATGTCAAGGAGAAGGTTAGTTTACTGTACGATACGGCACGTGAGGCTGCTGCAGTCAATTTGATTGATTTACGAGAAGGTGCGATTGCTGCATTGGATGTTTTGAGTGTTGCTGCATGCCGAGGCATACTGAGAATGATACTACTACTACTACTACAACGGCGGCATTGGTACGAATGTGGAAGAGTCCCGAGTTTATGGGAGGATTATTCTCGCAACAAAATCTATCGTATGAACGGGGTATGGCAACATCCCAACAGAATCAAGAGGTGGATGAATCCATTGAAAAGATGCTTCGTTTGATTGGGACTATGGTTATGGAGATTCCACCCAAAGAATTGGCACAAGGCGGTGATGATGATGATGATAGTGGTAGGTGACAATAATGATCCAATTGTACTAGCCTGCCTTCAAATCATCGAATACCTCCTACGACGATATGACATACACGCTCGTCCCAATACAGCATCCATGCTCCTACAAACGTTCCTACCATTGCAAGTATGCTACCCAACAAGTACTACAGCCGCCATCTTTTCACGAGTCGTGGCATTGATCGATTTGCAAACGGTACCAACATGGACATTTTTACGTCCCTTGGCGGCACGGGGTGCACCACCGTTAAGTCGGGTGGGGTTGGCGAAAGCGTGTTGCCAAGGATGATGCGTTGGTGAGTGTGATTGTGAATATTGGTAAGGTTGGACGGGATGTTTGTGTGGTGGAGGCAGAGGAGATGAGGAATGAAATGATGGTGGATGATGGAGAGAATGATGGAAGAGGAGGAGGAGGAGGAGCATGTGTGGTGAGAAGGGGGATTAGTACATTGATATTCCTTCTCGGCATCTATTTTGGTGGAGGCATTATATCATCAGTCCAAATCTCAAGAGGGGGGTGTCAAAGTCTGGTGGTGCGATTACTCCTGGTGTTCAGGAGAGTATGGTGCGGAAGATCCTTCCGTTGGTGTACTGGCAGCGTTGAAATCTGGTAGGAGGTAATAGTGGTGATGACGATGTTGCGATGTATTATTGTCCTGAATGGAAGGAGTGGGGTAGACTGTTGGCATCTACTTTGGCATTGCTATCACCATTGAATGATACTGTGAAAGAGGCCTTGTGTAATAGTACTGCGGAGGGTATGCCCATTTCGTCGTTGGTAGGAGGGAAGAAACTTTCGTTCGGTGAATTATCGGAGAAATCTAGCTCGTTGTCTGCTGATGAAATTGATGATGCTACAAGTGCTATAATGACATTGATCACAATCATGGACAGTTCTGCCGTTATCGACAAGAAGGCGAAAGATGACGATGATGATTGGGACCACTATCTTCCAATGTTGCCACCCTCCAAAAATCGAAGAAGCAACATTGTTGACTACCTGGGTGTCGACATTGCATCGTCGACGTACAAGATTCTATCCAAGAATTCATCATCGATTTCAGTGGCTATTGGTACCATAATAGATTCTATCTATGGCGGCATTGATGAAGATGGTGGAGACTCTTTCGATCATGATATTTTGGATAGAATGGCGCCGTTTGTTGCATCTCTTGTGATGCATGCATTTCAGAGGATTGAGAAGGAGGGCAAGAAAGCATTGATGGCCGATGGAGGCAAAAAGAACAAGAAAGCGGATGACAAGTTCAAGGCAGGATCGGGATGTGATTCTACTCCTCAGATTGGTAAGTTTAATTATTGTTGTGCTTTTGTGTTGCTGCGCCTTTATTCAGGTCGGCTGACATAGTTCACATCTACGTGCTTGTACAGATCAAAACACCATCTCTTGCTAGATTATGGAATTTCAATCAGTCAATGTTGATTGCCGCAGTGTCAGTTCACTTGGTAAAGTACATTTAATGAATTGCATCAAGGATTATCGGAGAAATCGTCGTCGAACATCTTGACAGAGAGATACAAGTCAATTCTGAAGGCTTTATCAGAAGTGAATGCTTCAGTTAGAGACCAGGGCGTCGCATACGCGATCAATACCACCCCAGAAGGGAAACGGCTGGAGTCTCGTCTGGCGCTGCTTTTGGAGCGTGATGCTACTTCGTTTCAGGTATCAAAGTCTAGTTCAAAGAAAGATGGTCTGGTGGAGGAAGTTGATAACGCCTGTATCGAGCCTTCTCCCACTCCGAGTTGCACTTGAGCATGGTGACTCGAAGATCCGCTTGGACGCCGTTGTCAGGTTGAACGAACAAATTTACAACGAGAGCAGTGATGAGAACGTTGACATTGATGCAGAGATGGGCCAAGCTCTTCTACGAAGATTATGTACCGAAGATGATCCTGAAGTCGCTGTAGCAGCAGGAGTGAATTTTATTGAGCCAGTTGAGAGTTCTCAAGGGAAACTGAAAATGAATGGTACGTGGACGAGCCACCCTTACTACTAGCTTCACTTCTAGATGATTTGGAAAGCTTAGCGAACAAGGCACTGTCAGCATTGCTTCACTGGACATTCATCGGTACAGACACTACATGGTCTCCGCTTAGTTCGTTGGAAGGCATTTAAGCAAGGAAGAAAAAGTGAGCAGAATTCAATTGTGCTGGAATCGCCACTCTACTTCTTGTATTGGTATTTGTGGCGTTGTTGCCAAGCTCATAGGGGATGAAATAAATGTGGAGAGTGGCATGGACGCTCAAGACGACTGATCTTGATCAATTGACTCAGCTGTACTGTAAGCTGTTCCTCGCTGTGGGTGCTCACATCAATGGGATGACAGCAACAGACTAACGACGATTCTGATCTAACTACAAAGATCTCAGAAGTTGCATCGGAAGAGCTTCTCAGCTTTGCCAAAGATGACAGTTCTGCCAGTGTGGAAGATTTCATCACAAGCAATCACATTGCGGAATATGTCCTGGAACAGTGTTACAGTAAGAAATCATTTGATGCACCAGCGCTCCTTCAGAATCGTTTTGTGTGGCTAGCCTTACACGCCCATTCAGAGTTGCATGAAAAACTTTCGTCCCGCATCGATGCAGCTTACAGAGGTGATTGATCTCATTGTATACCAGATGAACTCTTATACAAACGAATCCAAGAAGAGTGAAGTCGTTCGAGATGGAGGCAAGATTTCTTACTGCAGAATTGTGACAATTACTTGCCGGTGTTAAAATCAGAGGACCTTAGACGGATTTGGCAACGCAATCATGAAACTTGCATCTTCACCCTCTACAGTATCTCCGTAGATGCTATTTCCAAGCCTGCGATCTCATCTCAATTGACAGCTGATGCATCAACAACGAATGCAGCTCCCGATCTTGTGCGTCTCATCCACGCTTGCTTACGACCTGAAGCCAGCAAGGATGGGATCGTACATATTCTCAGTACTGCCAAGGCAGCTTTGGAAGGCGGAAAAGTTTCGAACGAGCTGGCTATTGATTGCATCGTGCCTGCATTGGCACTTCTATCAGCATCATGTGCGAGAGGTTCGCGAGAGTTTACTCGACATGCTTGCGAGTATGAAACTGGCGAACAAGGACGAGAAAGTGTCACTTATTTATGACAAAGTCACCGACAAGTCATCCCCACTTCGTTCGTCTCTTTTAATGGACGGTGTTGGCACCCTGCCGCAAGCACTGAGCCAGATAGTGCTAGCCTATGCACAACCATCTGAGCTGCAGAGTTTTTTGATCAAGCAGTGTAAATCTTGTGCTTTGAGTGAAGACAATCAAATCATTGATGGTGGATGCCAAGCAGGCTGCAGTTATTCTATCAGCAATGGAGAGGTCTGGTGAACGTGTTTTTCCTTTGGCCAAACGCTGGGAGTTGGGAGGCAAAGATTTATTTCAATCGTTCCTTAGTTTGAACGTGGAAGA
Source organism: Skeletonema tropicum (assembly GCA_037178625.1). Taxonomy (NCBI): domain Eukaryota; phylum Bacillariophyta; class Thalassiosirophyceae; order Thalassiosirales; family Thalassiosiraceae; genus Skeletonema; species Skeletonema tropicum. The sequence goes on along the minus strand of CM074138.1, from coordinate 2,454,437 downwards.
GTTTGTTGTCAATGCTTCTATTTGCCGCCTTCGAGACTGTGTAGCTACAATGTTAAAAGGAGTTCTCGTGAACACTATGCAGGTTGAAGGTGATGGAATGAGTATTCAAATTTCTGTAGGGCCGTCAGTCAACAGGTAGGACGATCAAGATCTTACTCCATTGGAGCCTCTGATTCATTTTCAGTTCTAGAACCATACCCAGGAAGTATGTTGGAAGCGATTCTTGAGGCCCTCGGTTCTAATTCGTCGCCTCTAATGTTATCAGATTCGGTGATAAAGCAAGCAGTTGGCCGTCAGTCGTGGATAAATGGTGTGTTTCCAAAATTGGATTCGAAGTCAAGGCACGCTGTTGCAGCAGCTTTGCTCAATCTTCGCACCCAACACGAAAATGAGATCGCTGGCGCAGCTCTATTGAGCCTTCCTATGACTGCTGCGGACCTATTTCATCTTCTTGATAACGTGGATGTCTCCCAATCCGAAGATGGTCAAGCTGCTGTCGTATTTATTACCGATTGCGTCCGAGAGAAGTCTGATCTCGGCAAAGTCTCTGACATATCCAAGTTGTCATCGAAACTCTTCGATCAATTGCTTGCTCTCTCTGCTACTGAAAGTAATGAAGGCGATTCTGGTGGCAGGGATTACACGAGAGTATCGATCCTTCAAACCTTGCTAGGAATTCATCAACAATACAAGAGCCAGATATCAGATTTATCAGCTGATGACGGGAAGAAGCGAAAGAAGCGCAGTCGCTCCCACTCAGATGTCGGAAGCACAAAATCACTTGCTACCCAAGCCAATATGTTAGTCGGCATCGTCGGAGGCAATCCATCAACTATCAATCCCCTTAAATTCTGGTCGTGGCAGGTCGTTAGCATTATCATTGCTGACATGTCTTTGTGAAGAATCACCATCAACAGTATCTTCTTCGCTTCTTCCAGCTCTCATGAGTATTGCAGGGAAACACTCGTCTAATGATAGAGGAGAGCAGGCGCGTGATACGGTTGATTCCAGAGTTCTCGCAGATGCACTTGCGGCAATCATTCCTGCCTATTGCGCAAATGCACAGTCTACCGACTTATCTCTGTTCAAACTCATCGAAAGCTTTGTTGGGAAGGTAATTGTACCAGAAAATGGAAACGGAAAGTTGAGAACCCACTTGATTGATCCTTTCGTCAATGCTCTCAAGTTGCTACCAACGAAAGAAGACTCAATTGAGGCAATTGCATCTCTGGCTGCAAGTGTCTTGGCACTGCAGGCTTTTGACCTCAACAACGAGATGGAAACAACCGACGACGAAGAAGATGCTAATTCTGCGAAACTGAACTGCCACGTGCTTGCCACCTCTCCAAGTGGAATCAAGATCCCGACTTCTCTGTTGCTATTGAAATATGCAGAGCAGCTCATGTCTGTCATTTGTGGTGCTTCTAGCTTCTCGGCAAACGATTCATCCTCAAATCTGAAAGCTAGTATGTCTGAAGTAGCTGCACTAGCCTTACGTGGATCCAACGTTGGCGAGGACATTCCTAGCTCCTATTCGGAGTGCAACGAATCGCAGCAGCGATCAATTTTATATCTTGCCATCTGTTTACTCGAAATGGTACGTGATGTCACCGGCACAAACGCAGTGAAGAGGCTTCTTCGCAAGAGTCAGGGTGATGATGCCGATGTTTCGCTTCGATTGTGGCAAGAGCTGTTACAAGCTCATATGCATGCGTTGCGGGCACATGCGAAACTAGCTGGAGAAGGCGCATTGCGAAGAAAGGAACGTAAGTTTTGGACTGCAGTTCCTATTGCAATCAGCGAGTGTCTTGAGAATATCCAAGGCCTCCTCCCTGTGCCACATTTCTTAGCTTCAGTTTCATCTACTCTTACTGATGAATCAACCGAATGCTTACATGAGAAAGAAAACAGTTCGTCTCCTTGCTGATCGTGTCGCTGAAGTAAGTTTGGAATCTGCAGAAGCTTCTCTGTTCCTGGAAATGGTTCCAGAACTTGTAGCGCAAGTAGGTGTTGCACAACCTCGTGTATCAAGCGATGACGAAGAAGCAGTTGCTGCCCTAAAGCGCAACATTATCATGCAACAAGGTGCTCTTGTTGCTTTAGAAAGTTTCGTGAGATCTTTGTGCCCTGCGTCAGAGAAGAGCAAATTGACATCAAAAGCTGCCGATGCATTTGTACCTGCGTTACAAAGCGTCACCAAACTCTTCAGTGGCACTGCAGCTTCCTGGTCAAGAGAAAGTGATGAGGATGATGTTGAGATGCTGGGCATCAAGGATGCAGAATGCCAATTGCTCAGCTCTAGCACCCTCTGTTTGGCATCACTCGTGGCCGTTCTCAAGGCACGTTGTCTCCCACTTCTCCCTTCAATTGTGAAGCCTCTTATAGCCTCCCTCAAATCGATCAATCTCTTGGCCGAAGGCACCCAGTTTCCAGCCGAATCAAGTGAATCAATGTTGCAGCTGGCCATTCTACGCTTATTGGAAGCTCTGGCCGAAAATCTACCACAATTTCTTCCACCATACCTTCCTCTGATTTTCTCAAATAATGCTCTGCCATCAAAAGCTTTGAGGAGAGGCGATCACTCGCTGAAAGAAGCTACAGAACGAGTAGAGTCAGCATTGGCATCAAAAACTCCCATTCGACAACTTACACCAGCTCTCAGCAAGGCCCTCTCGAATACATTGGTCAATTCTGATGACAGTGACTCATCTGATTGGGAGGAAGCTTGCTCAATTCTTGGTGTGATCAATGCATCGGTGGGAACATCTGAGCGTTCCGAGCTGCCTCCTGTAATTGGAAAGATTTTCAATGTGCTCGTCGCGGCGTATTCATACGAGGGCGGGGATGAATGGAAGTCCAGACTTCTCTCAGATGCGAACAAGGTACTTCTATCTCTTGTCATGAAATTATCAGAATCGCAGCTGCGTCAACTTTATGCCAGACTTCGTGAGTGGAGAGGTGACATCAAGGAAGAAGACGACGACGATTCGAATCAGTCGAGCTCTCGACGAGTTGCCTTCTGGACCCTTTCAGCTGCATTGAGTAAATCTCTTCGAAGTATTTTCTTACCTTGTCTGACAAGCGTACTTACGGATGTGATTGATGAATTGGAAATCGCAGTGTCTCTGCTTTGCCAAAGTCCGAAACATGATGGGTCAAAGCGACGTCGCGTCGATTGAGGATTCAGATAGTGACTCTTCTGTGGATGATAACAGTGAAGTGAGCCCATTGCAGCCGCTTCTACTCTGCCTGGAGTCTGCACTGAAAGCAGATGCACATGAAGGAGGTGACTGGACTCGAGGTGATGACAATCAGCGTTACAATATGATTCTGAGTCATCTTGGCAAGTTGCTTATGGCCCACGTCCCAAAAGATCTCCCTGTTTCGTCGGATTTGAGCCAAAAAGAGAATGCCGCAACAAGTTCTTATCAAAAGTTGGTGGAAGGACAAGGTACATTGGAGCATGGGAATGTAGCTGGATGTCTAACAGCTCTTGCCACAGCTGCCGGGAATGAACAGCTGTGGAAGCCTCTCAACTTTGCAGTGCTGGAGGCGTGTTCACACAAGCGGTCTGAGGTACGAAGGGCGGGTATCAGCTGCCTTCTTTCGATCATTGAGACTGTCGGGGAAGAGTACATGGTTCTATTACCAGAATGTTTACCTGTTTTATCAGAACTGTTGGAGGATGGCGACGAAGAGATTGCAGGAATGGCAAAGGAATGTGTTCGTCAAGGTGAGGAGTTGTTGGGTGAGAGTCTGGAAGATAGTTTGAGGTGAAGGTGGGGAGAGTGAAGAAAGAGAGTAATACGATCACAGTCCATCTTGGCCCAAAGAGGATCACCGTAGTTCATCTAAGTCTAAATAGGTAATAGTAAATATTGACAAGTTTTTGATATAGGAGCCCACCGAGTCACTGTGTACAAATAAGCAACGGAGGACACAAACTTACTCTTGACGAGGCGGCAACTACAGAAGATGACTGAAAGACAAAAGTATGCTACTCCATGCTACCCCACGGATCATACATACAGAGAAAGGGGGATAAAAAGTGACAACAGCATTTTTGGATGAACTGTAGCAAGCAACCGCAACAAAACACAAAATGCAATCCAAAATGACTCTGGGTAGTCTACAAGAACAAAAAGTTGACCTCGATGGGATTCGAACCCACGCCCGTGAAGACTACGGCCTTAACGTAGCGCCTTAGACCGCTCGGCCACAAGGTCATTGCTGCAAGTAGTAGTCACGGTAAACATTATAATTTGTCGTGTGATCAACCAAACCTCCAACAAGCAAGAAGCTGCAAGAAGCCAGCATAACAGCATGATCATGATGAATTTTGCTGCGGTAGTACATGCAATATAGTGAAGTTGTAGGCCGACTTGTGCAAGATTATTCATCTGTGACTTGTGTCCGAGCGATAAGCTGCTTTTTCTGCTGTTTTGTCTCATCATGAGTGCCAACAACATCAATCCAAGCAACGACAGTGGTCCAAGTCGGAAACGCAGTCGAAAAAACAACCATCCATCAAACCACAACGATGATAGAAAATCCTGCTACAAAAATATATGCTTCCACGAACGAAAATCCTCAGGTCGGCCGGGTTCTCCTCATCGATATTTTGAGCATTCCTATACTGTGTCTTTTCTGGATTCTGTCGATGGTGATGTGTCCTCATCGTTTTCCAGAACAGCTACGAAGTCCGACGATGATGCAGCAGCAGTAGCAGAGGCATCAACATCACCAGCAGCACCCGACAATGCAGATAATACCAGCCGTCAAAGAATCATAATACCACATAACAATAACTCCACCGGAAATCAAGCAGTCCACAGACACGTAAACGGATTATGTATCATTACTGCCGGAAACATTCTTCAAACTAAACTCCAACAACAACAAACAAAACTCCACAAGCAGCGACGGTACAACTCAACATCAACATATAATATCATCCATCAAATATCTCGTCCAAATTGCACCAGATGCACAATCTGCAAAGGGGAAACTACGTGCCAAGAATAAAAAACAGCGAAAAAAAAAGAACAACAACAACAACACTACTGATTCATCATCAAGTCAAGCACAGGATGCCAATTGTGGGGATGTGTCACCAAATGATGCACTATGTGAGGTTACTCTTGCAAATGGGGATAAGGTGATATTGAAATGTTGTGTTCAGGGTACAATTATTGAATTGAACCATAGGCTTGCTGCTACCGATGGTGCTGTAGAAAAGAAGCAGCAGAGTAGTAACATTGCCGATGTCGATGGTAGAAATATTAATAACAAAGATGGGGACGAGAACTCATCATTAGTTCTAACAGATCCATTGTTGGATGGGTACCTTGCTGTTATTATGCCACACCGAGGCACGCATTTACCTACACTTTGAACACACAAACATGATTCTGGTGCAAGATTGGATGAACTATTTGCTTTATCAAGCACATAAAATTAAAAGCAAGGCTTAACAAGCAAATTTCTTATTATAATATGTGAGCTGAATAGATTATAGTAAGATAATGCACCAGCATAGCAAGCTCATTCTTTGGAGAGAGACTTCTTTCTCATCTCTGTCTCTGTATCCATTCCCAATTTTAACTTTCAAACACCTATCAGCAATGGCAGACCAATATGTAGAGCAATAATCTCCACACACCACAGTTACTTGTATCATCACCGTGGCCTGCAAAAACGATACCATGCCCAGGTTGAGCCAATAAAGTGCAAAAGAGTAACTGCAATCGAACGCTCTACCACTGAGCTATAAGTGCCATATTAGCACCCAACGTGAGTCGAACACGTGACCATTCGAATATTGCTTTTCGCGACTTGCGTGTAAAAGAGTGATTTTTTGTAATATAAAGTTATGATGTGTTTTAGAAGCTGTTCGAAGCTCGAAGATCAAAAATGAAAATGAGATCACAAGCTACAAGCTACAAGCTATCACAAGCCGGCGGGCGCCGCGGACTCTATAGCCGCGGCCTCCGCCACAAGGCCACAAAGTAGATAGCATTGCATGATACTACTGTTGTCGTTCTCGCTATCCTCTTGCACTACTCATTGATCAGTGTCAACTATGAAGCTCACCGTTGAGACTTCTTTCGGCGACTGCAGGGAAATTGATCTTCTTGATGTGCAGCCGTCGGATAAGGTTGCCGACGTGATTGCTAGAATCCGTGCACAGGAGGGCATCGATGACAATATTCATCTGAATCTCTTCAGAAACTCAAGATTGCTCGATGATTCGAAGACATTAGCAGAGTGCGGTATTGGTATCGTCGATGACCGAAACGGAACTTTGATTTTGTCGACTGTAGGACCGCTAGGACGATTTCAGATCAATGTAACAAGGGGGGACAGAAAGATCCAAATCGATGTCAATGGAACCGATACAATCGCAGAGGTCATGAACAAGACCGGGGCAGAAGGAAGCATCCCTCTTGAAGAGGCGCAAGTTCTAAAGTTTGCAGGTTTGAACATGGATTTACGCCACAATTTGTCCTACTACGGCGTTGGAAACAATTCGACCCTTGAGGCTCATGGTGGAATGAAGCTTTTTGTAAAATCTTTGACAGGTTTTACAATCACAATTTCTGGTATGAAGCCTTCCGATACATTTGCAACGCTCAAAGCAAAGATTGAGGCCAGTGAGGGAATTCCTTTTAATCAGCAGCGTCTGATTTTTGCAGGCAAGCAAAGGGAAGATGACCACACCCTCGCACAATGCAACATCTGTAACGAAAGTATTGTTCACCTAGTTTTGAGACTTCGGGGTATGATATCCACATTCACGTCAAACGACGTAGAAAATAATCCATTGGTTGCATTCTTGATGAAGACAGATGATGAAAGATTGCATACTCCAGTTCCCCTTCAAGAATTACGTGATAAAGCGGGAACACATGGTGGTGAAGTCCTCTCTTCCACTTTCAGATTCGAAGAGAGACCCGATCTATTGCACGAGTCCCAACTCGATTTACTTTGTGAGTTTATCGATTTTATGTGGGAGAAGACAGTGTTGCTGACTGGAGATTCAGATAAAGTTGACTTACGTCTTACTTTGTCTGCAGAAAATCTAATTGCGGTGAGTTGTGTAATAGTATCACTCTTACACTTACAATCAGTTCCAATCTAACGCTAACTCTAACGGATGACTTCAATTTCACTCCTCTGCATCTACAGATCATGGATGAGTTGGATAGTTCATTGGAAGACAAGTACAAATTTGAACACGTCTACGAGAACTTCAAGACTGTCTTTGAAAAAGTTACCCCAACTGGTAGGTTTATTCGCCATGGATTCAAAGTGGCTCTCAGGGCAACTCGTGGTCCAACAAACTCATGCATTGACTTTCATTACGATGGTGAATATGCCACGTCAACGTCGCAGATACCTCTCAACTCACCCACAGAGTACAATGGAGGCCAGATTTGTTTCTTTGTGAACGATGAGTTGTACTTTGTTCCTCGTCCCCGTGGATCGCTGGTCCAGCACCCTCCAGATGTTCTTCATGGAGTTACACAGGTGACGGAGGGTTTGAGGAAGAGTCTTTTCATTGTAGATACAGCCAATGGTCTTGGTGAAAGTGGGGTAGTGGTAGTAAGTAAGGAAGATGTGACATCCTTCTTGGCGCACCGAGCGCTGGTTGCATGGTCGGATGAAGAGTCAGACAGCGAGTTGAACGAAGACTCCGACAACGGGTCTGATGCCGATGAAGACTCCGATGAAGATGATGACAATTATCAAAACGATGATAGCAATGATCAAAACGATGATCGCATTGCCATTCAAAACGATGACGGGCGCAAGCGAAGTTGCAGCAGCATGAACAAATGATACAATATCATAGCAATAATGGGAAGAGAAGCAACATGAGACGTTCACCGGGCGGGGCCGGGGCGAAAGAGAAAGATACAGAATCGATAGAGAAAGATACACAAATATACGAGAATATACAACATAACATGGAAATAAATACCATATATATCCATTACATACATAGAACCAATTTCCAGCCATTACACACGATACACGTTCTTTCACACCTCCAACTCATTTTAGCGAAGGTGTAGACGTGTAATGGAAGCATTGTCGGGCTGCCGAGCTCTAAATAATGTCCATTCTATATCCCAGGTAAATTTAACCTGCAATTTTATTGCAGGTAAGAAAATGGCGGTAAAGCGGTCTGTCCCTTACCAGCAATTTAATTGCTGGTAAGGGAGATACTGTTCCTACGTATAGATCGTACGGAGGGGGAGAAGAGAAAAAAGAGAGTTCGCATCTGAGGGTGTAGAACGGGGGCAAAGGTACATAGGAATTAGTATTTTTAACCTAGCAATTTTATTGCTGGTAAGGCATTTCTACGTAGCCTGGTATGTTTTCTACATACGGTAACCAGCAATAAAATTGCTGGTAAGAAATTTACCTGGGATATATTATAGGCACAGAAGGGGTTCTTTTCTCCCTTTTTGTCGTTGCGACTTGAACAAACTTTTTGAGTTATGTGGAACCGTGAACGTAAAATACATACTCCAAAAAAATAAAAGATATCCATGCTTATCATCTTTGTGCATAGGAGTAGACATTGCTGCAAGCTGCAGCCAGTCGACGGCAACACGGGAATTATATAGGTCAATGGCAGTGGCTCCTGCTACCCAAATAATAAGCTTTTTTGCCATCGAAATTGGTTGGCTGGATTGTGAGAACCAAGCACTGAAAAACCCAACAGAAAACTCAACAGAAAAAGATGAAGACGAACGCTTCTCGTCCAACAACACACAGGTGGCGCTCCCTACTCATAGCAATTGCCGTCACGATAACGTCGTTCACACTTGCAGAGGATGCAGAAAATATAGTACCGCAGCAGCAGCCGAAAAATGCAGCAGCCGACGTAGAAGAACAAAACGAACACACGGCAAAAATAATAATTTCACCCTCTCTTGCTGGAGAGAGCAATAATCAGCCGTATCCAGAACGACCGAGCAGCATCATAACGATTGATTTAGATGATTTTCTCAGCATTATAGACATGGACAATGCCACATCATTATCAGACGATACGGATGAGAATAAGTTGCACGATGAGCCGATACGGATACGAAAGAATGAGGTGTCAAGTCCCCTTGTAATTCCACAGAAACGATTTGTAAGTCTCCTTTTTCACCTGTGCGGCAGCCATAGTTATTGCATGTCTTGTTGCTAGATAGTTGCTTATCTTTTCTTCGGTCATTTGAGCGTGTAATGCGGTCTCTGCTGCGTTTTACCCATCGCCATATCTCACCTTTTCATACGTTTTCTCTTCTCACTTCTTGTTACACACTTTCTTACATCTGCATCATGATAATACAGTCACTCTGGTCCGAACTAACCAAATACGAACAAGAAGCAATGAAACTCCTCCGATACGATGAAAACACATGGGACAATCCCATGACAAACCCAATCGAGATGCGTTCCTTTGATAAACTCACTACCTCAATGAAAATTGCACTAGAAGAACTTTCCATATCCCCTCCTCAATGGGATTGCCACGTCAATCATTACTACGGGTATACATTGGGATGAATTGTTAAATGCTAGGGTGCAAATTTACTTTGTAATGTTGGGTTGGACTAAAGAATCGTGGGATTATGGTAATGTAACAAAACCAGATGTCGAGGTGATGACATGGGATGAATTGAGTCATCGACAAAAAGTGATTGCGAGTGAAATTTGTTATTTTAATAGGAGAACTTGGGATGAGTTGCCCTTGTCGACGTGGGTGGTGGAATGGAGGAAGTTGGATGAGAGGCAGAAGTTTCCTGTGACTTCTTCATCTTCTGTGAAGGTTGTGGTGCAATGAAATGCAACATTGACGTGAATGGTGCTGTGACTGTGATTATTAGAGTGTATAATGTTAATAGGGTTAGGGCACCTGTGGTTGCTGTGGGCGAAGGTATGTACTTCATCTCTATCGTCATCTCTATCGCACACCGCACTTCAAAGATTCCAGGGAGATTCCGATGAAAAGAATGCTCTCGTGAAAGTAAAATAATATCTCAATGAAATACGAGATCAATGCTACAAGCCTTGTTGTCCTCTCTCTATTATTTATATCTTTCTTTGCAGTCATTGCCCTTTCGACTCACTGGAGGCAACTTCTGGACTTGATCTTACTTCTTGCCTCCTCATCGTCGTAGAAAAGAAAAATATAAGAGAGGATTCAAAATATTTGAGTAGATTAGAACCAGTACTCTAGTTGATAAAATGTGTGACTATCAGTAAGTTGTTCTGAAGAAGTGAGTGGAGGTAGATGGAAGATGAAGAGATCATTCTATTCTGGTTAATATTATTGGATGTATATTTTAGTTCCATTGAGCATCATGCCCTTGTACTGAACTCATTTTAAGTTCTACCTGAGGATATTTACATTATCGCGCAGCAAGCTTTGTCTACAGAGACAGCAACAGAAACAGCCTCTGCGGCCTCCTTAGTTGTCTCCTCTGAATACTCAACAGGCATTCTTGACCTGTTTTTCTCGTCTGTAGTCACCTTACTATCCGAGATTTCTACTTCAACCTCATTTCCCTCTCCCCTCGCTGAGTCTACCTCTTTCTCGGCTGTGTCATTAGTATGCATGTTCTGTTTGAGCTGCTCTACATCCTCCATCTGTTCCTCCTTGCGCTGTTCTGCACGTTTCTTTAGGGCATTTTCAATATCTTTTTGTTCAGTCAGGGCAGTCCACAGTGCAGTACCGTCTTCTGGATCACCTATTCGCTGTAAACCAGCAAAGTCACCGCTTTTGCCCTCTTTCAAGCCAGGATCATTCTCCTTCATAAAGTCTACAAACTCACGCAGCGACGCACCACGCACTGACTTTTTCTCTCCGGTACCTCCGTTGACTTCTTCATGTACAACAACAAACTCCTCCACTGAACTCTCCTGCTTGAGAAGCTTAACTGATTCTCGAGCTCCTTTTAACAAAGTCTCGGGAAGTTTTGGGACTGGGTATCCACACATTCTAGCCAGACCCGCTACGCCACTGCATAAGGACAGACCTCGCATTCCAACCAGCATCAGAGGTAACAGCTTCGGCACGAGATCAGATGGTATTGTGATTGTTAGTGGCCACCCTTCCGCACGCACGGGTTCACCAGTAAGCTCATCGACGAGATAAAGATACATCTCTTCTCCCACAATAAGGTCTTCTATTGCCTTTTTGATTGCTTTAAAGGCCTTGTTGACGTCGCCAGCAGCAACCTTCAAGCTGATATCTTTGATGTGCTTTGCCCACTTCATGCCAATCTTAACCTGATCATGATATTCCCTCAGTTCATCTACAAGAACAATATCTTGTCCATTGGCAGAGATTGTAACAGACTCATACTTCGTTTCCATGCTTACGCCACTAGCATCCTCTTTCGCGATGATATCAAGTATCTTACCTACTTTTGCATCGGATGCATCAACAGCTGGAGGCAGTTCTTTCTTTAGAATAATGAAAGTAGTAGGAGTGTCAACAGCCGTAGCTTCAAAGATAGCCTTGACGAACACAGAGCGAGTGAAAAAAAATTCGGCCTTGCTTTCGTCTCCCAGCTTCTTTATCACCTGCTTTAACGATACAATGTTGGTATTCATCTTTTCCAGCAGAGCCCTGTCGTCTTGGCGATTCTTCGCTGCTAAATCCAGCTTAACGCCCATATCCTCAAGCTTCTCCCACACAACACCACTCTGGGCATTGAAAAACGGATGATCTTTCAATAGAGAAGCGATGGTTGGCCTTTTCCCTGGTTCGTATTGCAGCAACTTACTGACAAGGTCACGAGCTGCACCATCGTGAATTTTCTTGAATACTTCGGTCAATACCTCTGGCTGTGTCCCCCATGAGTACAAGACATGCATGGCCGCACCTGAGGCACAGTCATCGACAAAAGTGGAAGGGATGAGCGTTTCACCGGTCAGTAGAGTGAATGCCAAAACACCGAGCGACCATGCGTCAATACTTGAAGACGCATTGACCAGCTCGTAAGGCAGGCCGTTGTGCACAGGTTGCCCATCTTTCGTACGAAATGACTTCACGACATAATGAGCTTTCAGAACACCTCGCTCCCTGTATGGCTTCGGTTTCACCTTTTCATAGAGATCATTATCATTTTCGGCCTTCCAGTATTGCGTAAATGCATCTAGCTTGTCTGTTTCAATTCTTTCTATCATCTCAGGCGGCAGTATTGCCGACGAGGACTTGGCACCAGCAAACGACTCTTCCTCCTCACCTATTTGAGCAATTCGTGCAGATGCATCCAAGTCTATCAGACGCAATTTGTTGTCAATACGAAAGCGAACGATGTTGACCATCTTCAGATCACCATGCATTAGGTCCTGATCGTGTAGGTGCTGCACTGCTTCAAAGACTTGTCTGAGCATGTCTCGTACAGCTTCGATTTTTGGCTGCTCCTGGTACAAAATTTGATGCAGATTCCGTTCAGCGGCATTCATGATAATGGCGTATTTGCCTGGCTTCACACCGTCGAGGAAGTTCGTCTCAATAGTACCTAGACCGCCGTCGCCCCTCTCCACAGCTTGAGCAATTTCGGTTTGTGATGGTACACTTGTTAGCGCTGATACCACATACTTTGAACTCAACTGATAGTCCACACGAGCTTTAGTCTCGCGTTCCCAATGATCCTTGTTATGCATGAATTTGATCACCACCTCGCGAGGACCATCGCCCAATTGTCGCTTGCAAGTGGCTATGAACTCCGCCTTTGATATGGTATTTTTGTCTGAACCCTTTAAAAATAGATCAGGGTCCAAGCCGATTAATTTCGCAATCTCAATCGCACTTAACTCCTTCTTATCCAAATTTCCATCCTCATTTTTGTCCGCTTTGTCAAAGATGACGCCGTAGTTAGCTTTCTCATCAAGATCTTGTGCACGAAACAATGTACTTGATGATGTGCGGTGCTCAGGAGGACCAATCTGGAGCTTGTACCTACCGCAAAAGAGTAGGTATTCATAGATTTCTGTGCGTGCCCCAGACGAAGCTGTTTCAAGAGCAGTTCTACCTTCAGCATCACGGACACCAGCTAGGGCATGAATGTATCTACCATAGCCAGTCCCGCCCTCGTCATTGGAGAGAACTTGTCGCACGGCGGCTGTCGCGATTTTAGTGTTGGAAGAAACACAAGTGAACCAACTACCAGAGTGTTCAACTGGCATGCCATCCTCGATTGCAACCGGCATATCATCCATGAGCAGCGCTAGAACCACTAAGTCCTCGGCGTCCTTGTTTTCGAGATACACCTCAATAGGGAGCCTCCCGTCCCTCATCATCTCCTTTGCAGCTAGAGGGTAAGCATTGAGAATGAATTGAATAGATTCAATCGACGCAGCATTTTCGAGGGTGCGATGTAGCGGCAATTCTCCATCTCTATCTTTCTCCATCACTGCATCAGGATATTCTTTGATAAGTAGCTGTATCACTTCCACTGAGGCAACTTTTTCGCAGGCATAATGCAGCGGCAGCCGTTTATACTTATTTTTCTCCCTTGCTGCATCAGGATATTCTTTGATAAGCACCTGCATCACTTCCACCGACGCACCATATCTGACGGCCCAATGCAGCGGCAGGTCTGCATATTCATTTTTCTCCTTCACTGCATCAGGATACTCTTGGATTAGCAGCTGTATCACTTCCACCGATACACCTTCTTTGATGGCAGTATGCAGCAGCAGGTCTCCATCCCAATTTTTCTCCATCAATGCATCAGGATGTTCCTTGATGAGCAGCTTTACCACTTCCGTCGACGCACCTCTTTGAATGGCAAAATGCAAAGGCAGGGCTCCAAATTCATCTTTCTCCCTCAGCGAATCAGGATATTCTTGGATTAGCAGCTGTATCACTTCCACCGACGCACTATTCCAGACGGCTACTTGCAGCGGCAGGAATCCAATATCATTTTTCTCCTTCGCTGCATCCGGATATTCCTTGATAAGCAGCTGTATCACTTCACCCGACGCACCGTTATTGATGGCCAAATGCAGCGGCAGGTCTCCATATTCGTTTTTCTCCTTCAGTGCATCAGGGTACTCTTTGATAAGCAGCTGAACCACTTCCGCCGACGCACCATTTCCGACGGCAAAATGCAGCGGCAGGGATCCATCTCCATTTTTCTCCTTCAGAGCATCAGGATATTCTTTGATAAGCAGCTGAACCACTTCCGTCGACGCACCATTCCCGACGGCAAAATGCAGCGGCAGGAATCCATTTCCATCTTTCTCTTTCACTGCATCAGGATATTCTTTGATAAGCAGCTGCACCACTTCCTCCCACGCACTTCTTTCGACGGCATGATGCAGCGGCAGGTGTCCATAATTGGTTTTCTCCTTCGCTGCATCCGGATATCCAGTAATAAGCAGCTGCATCACTTCCACCGACGCACCATATTTGACAGCATAATGCAGCGGCAGCCATCCATTTCCATCTTTCTCCTTCAGAGCATCAGGATACTCTTTGATAAGCAGCTGAACCACTTCCACCGACGCACTATTCCAGACGGCTACTTGCAGCGGCAGGGATCCATTTTCATCTTTCTCTTTAACTGCATCAGGATATTCTTTGATGAGTAGCTGCACCACTTCATCCGACGCACCATAATTGACGGCCAAATGCAGCGGCAGCCATCCATCTCCATCTCCTCCTTCACTGCATCAGGATATTCTTTGATAAGTAGCTGTATCACTTCCACCGACGCACCAAAATTGACGGCATATTGCAGCGGCAGGTGTCCATTTCCATTCTTCTCCTTCACTGAATCAGGATATTTGTCGACCAGAGCTTCAACATCCTCAATTGTAACATTTTCTTCTTTTTCCCTAAGGAGCTCAATCAGTGGAGGCTCTTCTTCTTCGTCAGATGAAGACCAAAGGAGATCGCTAAGAGGAGGCTCTTCTTCTTCGTCAGATGAAGACATGATTCAGTGGCCGCCCTTTGCAGCACGGCATAATAATATTAGCATACACTGAGAGGGCGGTAAGGGGAAGTTTCAATCATATCCTTGGTGTTGGCCTGAAGAGCTTTTATGTGCCAACGTATTTCTAGACAGAGAGGCAATGTAGATGATCCAAAGATAGTTGGTCGTCTCTCCTATCAGTTCTCTCTCTGAACTTCATTTCAAAGTAACCAACGATTTGGTCCAGCAATGGCATACTTATGAGCCGCCGGTGTTTGGGTGTTCTTTTCTTCATCGTGTAATTTCAAGCTAATAGCTCCCAAAAGAGAATTGTAACCCTGCATGCAGCATGCAGAAGCAAGAGTGAAGAGTGTAAGAGTGCAGAGTCAGAGTGCTGAGTGCAGAGTGCAGAGCGAGCGGGGCTCTCGCTTGTTGGCTTTCTTCCCAGCTCGTTCGCTTCGCTTTCATCGTGACGTCACTTGAAGCAAGATACATAGGGTTCCCGCTTCCCGCCCAAGCCAAGGGTAGCCCAAGCGGCAGCTTCAAGTTGAAGTCACACCATGGACGATGATGTCAGAGGAAAACGTATCCATTATCGGTTCTCCTGCTTTGATCTGCTGTGCATGCATGCACTCGGCTTCCTAAGGTACCACGCTACACCGGCCGCCGGCCCATCACTCCCACCTTTCAGTATGGTCCGTCAACCTCCCGAAGAAGAAGAATACGATCTCCTAATAATAGGCGCAGGGCCCTCCGCAGCCGGATTATTGTATGGAATCTTGCATCGCATCATTTCAGATCGAGGTAGCAGCTCGGATGACGATGATACTACCAGCAGCGCATCATCATCACATGTTCGTATTGCCATTTTAGAACGGGGCGATAGTGTTGACATGTCAAGCAGCAGCAGCAACAGCCAAACTGTCGACGATATTGGAGAGATCTCGTCAAATGCACCAAAATTATTTGAACGCAGTCATACATCCACCTACCATCTCCAAAATTGGTTTCAAACTGCTCACTATAACACTACTTCAGAAATTCCTTCGCATTCTCCTCCGACAATATTGCATACAACTACACCACAAAAACATTTATCCAATAGAATCATCGATGTGCCCACGGGCTCGGGATGGGGTGGAGGGACGAATATCAATGCTGGTTTGATCATGCAGCCTGATAATTTGAGATGTGACTTTGACAATCCTAATTGGCCTGGGAGGTGGAAGGGGGGTGTTTTGATTCAAGAGTCAATGGAAGAGATATTGGCTGTTATGGAGGAGAATGGAGGGTTGACTACTTCTTCAGTATTGTGTAATGACATGTTTCAAAGTGAAGATGTAGATGGTAGGAAGTGAACATCATTGCAGTAAGTTTCAACAACCTACATTGTCGTCAAGTAACAACAGCAAACGACGAGTCAATTACTTTACATCCTTGATTGCACCATTGCTCCAACGTCATCCTGAGTTATGTTCCAATGTAACCTTTCTATCCGGAGTACAAGTTGAGCGTATATTGATTCGCTACCCTTGTTCGACTACTGCTGCTGGAGATGAAGATACGAATGTCAATACGCAAACACAACAATCTCAATGCAGCAAACCTCAAGCTTGGGCGGTGGAATGTGACTTTGGAGATCATCGAGGGATCATTCGATCGAAACGTGATATAATAGTATGTAGTGGGGCTATTGCAACTCCATCTTTGCTATTGGCAAGTGGGATAGGAGCAGAAGATGATTTGAGGATGGCGGGTATTGCACCTTGGTATGAACAAATCAAATGCAGTAGTCATGAAGAAGATGATGACGACAAAGCTCGATTAAAGAATGTGCATCGGAATCTTCCAGTTGGGCACAATCTGCGTGATCACATCGTACTTCCTCGAGTGTTTCTAACGCCACGTCCATTCAATGATGGAGCTTTGTCACACAATTCAATTCTTGGATGGTGGATGATTCATGATCATCATCATCCAACCAGCTCCAGCACTGATGTCAAGATGCAATTACAAGTAGCGGATGGGATCCAAATGGATTATATGATTCCTCATTTTGCTGCAGGTGCTCTTCGACGACGATGGGTACTTCCGTTTGGTGTTTATTTGCCACAGCGTTGGATACAAGGTCTTTTTGTTGGAGCGAGAGCAGTTTTGAGATTATTCTTTCGTATTCCGGTGTTATCCAAGTTGGTAAAGCTACATCTTGCATCGTTAAATCTTTGCCTGTTGAATCCAAAATCGGTTGGGCGTGTAACGGTTAGATCGTCAAAAGGAATGAAATCATGTACAAGGCTCAGTGACTGCAAAGTGAGTATCGATCCAAATTATCTCTCAGATTCATGGGATGTAGAATCTTTATGGAGAGGTTGGACTTCCTCGTCAAGAATGAAACAACGGTGGTTTGGAAGATGTATCGAGATACTTCCGGGTTTTACTTTCTCGATTGGAGTTGCCACTTATTCACTGATAAGCTCTGCATTGCATTGGATGAAGGCATTATTGGGAGGAAAGCTACATGACAATCATAACGAACTTAAATCTGGTGGAACTGCACCACTATGGTTTCGAAGGTATGCTGCTGAATTCTCCAACCCTTATTATCATTGGTGTGGAACCTGTGCCATGGGAGAAGGAGAAACAGACGATTCGTCGGGTGCCACCACATGCAATAAAGAATCAGTCGTGGATGAGCAGCTATGCGTCCGTGGATTGAGCAATCTGCGCATATGCGATGCTTCAGTCTTTCCCGACTCCGTCTCGGCGCCTCCAACTCTAACGTGTGCGGCGTTGGGCCATGCTGCCTCAACGTTCATTATTGAATAGACTACTTAACATGACATGCATGTAGCCAATATTTACATTATCTTCATCTTGAAGAAGGGATGCCCAAGTAACGCCTGCGCCGAAGTCAATTCAACATCTTCATCACCGTCATTCTTGTACCAATCACTAACTTGTTCTCTCGCAAGCAACAACTTCCCCAACAAATCCCACCCCGCCCTTTCTTCCATATCCAACAACGAAACCACCTCACTCCACACATCCTCATTGGCATAATACTCACGAAGTTCATCCACATCCTTTCCAAATATCTCTGAAAATAATCGTTGCAATGTATCATCATCCGTTGCCGGTAATGGAGCACTCAGTGTTGCCGGATTGGCTAGTGTCGTAAACAACATGGACAAAAAGACAAATCCACATGCGTGCAAGTCTTCCGCTTTGGCGAATTGATATGCTGCATCTTCCATTCGGACAGAATCCTCATAGGATGATGCCGTTTGATACTCGTAGGAGCTCAATGATGGTACACCAAACATACGACACCGTCCACTAAACTCCTGTTCCAATACAGCCTCTTGAATATCACGACTAAACCCCCAATCACTCAATACAACTCGCAATCGCTCCACCACCACAGCATAGGGACTCGTGGCCTCTCGTTTATCCTGACCAACCGATGACAATATAAAACTATTCTTACCAATACTTCGATGGACCAAATCGGCTGCATGGGCAGTAGCAATCGACTGAAGCATCCCTTTTAGTACACCTCGAATCATGTAACGGCCACGTTCTCGGAAGGGTGGGAGTGGTGGAGCTTGGACGATGTTTCCAAATATTCCCCGTTTGGGGGGTAATTTGGATTGTTGGATGATGAGTGGGACTGCGTAGGATGATGCTGTGGATAGACCGTGATAGTCGTATACCACCCATATGGATCCAGGCTTTGGTGGTTTCTGTACATATTACATGGAGTTGAAGTGTTAAAGAAGATGCTATCATCACACCTGCAGACAACGCACTGCACACAAATCTCAACCCAACTAACCATTATCACTTACCACGCCCAATGATTTATACCACTCATTCGGGTCCATATCCTCATCATCATAATAATCATTCAGATTCAGCTGACCCAAAATCGACGTAAACGGAGCCTTCTTGGACGAAGTACACTCCAACAATGTCACCAAATGTTCATCATCGGCCGTTGTGGGTGTATCTGTCAACCCATCGACATATCGTCTTTGAGCTGCTTCGTTCCATTCTCCATTTTCCAATTGTTCCAATAGTTGTTGTGCGTTGTTTGCAGTCATGCAGTATCCCTGTAACCAATTGGATTGTAACTTGGCCAAAGACCTTTGTTCATCCTTTGCCAAATTCAACAACATATCATCATCATCATCATCAATATCCACTGCAAACTCTTTAAGTATCACTCTCGAATCCAACCCCCTCGACCGTAACAAATTCCCAATCCGTCCAGTAAACTCCCCCCGAAACAATCGTACCACCCTTCCACTCCTCGACCGTGTCCGTGATGGTTGATTCGGATCAAATGGATTGGCCGCCCGATCCTCACGCTTCCCCGTGGCCAAATCGGTAGTGTAATATTGCCAATCGGTAACTTGATCAAAGCCAAGTGAGCCTGCGTAGTCGGAGAGGAGGAGGTCACGTCCTAGACTGAATTCGCGGGAGAGTGCTCCGGTGAGATCGATTGTTTGGGTGGATGGCTTTGGGAGGGGGATTGAGATTAGATCATCTTTGGTGTTTGGTGATGATGATGATTCGTTATCGGTGAATTCTGGTAATTTTTCTTCTTCGTTAGCTTGTTGCTGCTGCTCTTGATTAGTTTGTAGTGCAGCAGATGATGATAGAGATGATGACGATATTACATCACCTATTGGACCTGCAAAATCATCATAAAATATTTCGGCAGTATTGTCATCATCACCATTATTATCATTCGATGAACTGTGTAAAATTGTCGTCAAAACGTCATGATTTCGTGTGTTGATTGTCGAGCTAATTGCAGTTGAGCGGGGTATTGTAAATGCATCGCTACATCGGAGCAGATTTACAAAACTTAAAAAGAGCACATGTTGTGCTGCTGATCGAAGAACCATCGGATGCTGCCTGAATTATTATGTATTGTAGCTGTAGGTGGCCTTATGATGATGTTCAGAGACCAGAGACAGAGCAAGCGATCCAGATGTGATTATTTTTATTCCTCAACACAAAAGAACAGCTCGACTCGACCAACACTTCTCCGGGCTATTTATTATAGTCAGGGGCGCGAGTTCTTCACTTCGAATCGAGACTGCCCAAGTAATCATTCGGCGCTCACAACTAATCGATCGATAGCCAACACTTCTCAGAGTCTGGTTATGTATTGTATCCGCCGCCGCCGCGCTGCTTTACCATATGCTGACATGGTTTGTACCGGTGCTTGCCTGGTGCTGGTGCTGGTGCTTGCTGTTCTTTCTTTGCTTGGAGAACGTTGATGGGGCTCCCCGCTCCCCGCTAGAGTGACCCCTGAGATGCGCGCATGTCAAGAAACCGACACCAGATGCTTTTCTTCTTTACAACACCAGTGATACGTAGTTTACCGTAGCACAGAAATAACCTAAAGCAAGCCCCACACACAAAATCTACCAAAATGTAACTCGATTTACATAATGTAACCTTTGCACGCTTTGTTCTCCGTCAATATCGACCCGATTAGGTCGCCAGTTGGACGTGAATTGAAGACCACTACCTCAGCGCTGCAGTCAGCTTCAATGGATGGCTTTATCGGTCCAATATATTGACCGAGATCGAGTCATTGAAAAATAAGATAGGCGCAAATAAAAAGAGCTAGGGTAATTTATAAATATTTAGCGCCCTAGCCTGCAGGACAAATTTTACCCTAGCAACTTTTGTTTGCGCCGGTCTTACATCAATGCAACAAAACTGCGGTGTATAACAGGATGTTCAACAGAGTGCGGACATCAGCTAGGAGAAAGTTTGGACTCCATCAAACAAGTTCGTTCGGAGTGGTATTTTTCACATGTATCAGTCTAAGGTACGTCTGATGTACCCTCAATCCTCAGCCGGCATCGTTCATGCTAAGTGACAGCTATGTCTTCCTCAGTATTGTACTTGCATACATCATACCGTCACGCTCCGCTCACAACGATGGAGATGGGGGGAATCGAACCCCCGACTTTTCGCATGCGAAGCGAACGTTCTACCACTGAACTACATCCCCGTTGCTGTGGCCGGATTTCTCCACCATTTCCGAACTTGGAATCGCCTACCCCTCCTGCACGGTTTCCCAAAACGAGCGAAAGTGGCCAAGACCAGAAACGCGATTTTCTCGTGACCTGTCTTTTTTGCGTGGCGCCAATTTTTTGACACGCTGCTCGAACACAACCGCTAACAAGCCCCTAACTAAAATAATCTGCTTTTAGGTCCATAGGCCGACATCAGCACTTTGGGCTTTGGGGGCACAAGCCATATCATATCACTTAGGAAATTAGGTAAATGTTGCATTATCGCTACCTAGACATCATTGAACCAACAATTGGAGTCTTCATACGCCGAGGGCAGAACCAAACAGCGTCGCAGTCGGGACCACGGGAGAGGGTTGTCTCTCCTACCACAGCTCGTTTAAAAGCCCGGGATATATTGACGTGGATGTCAATAAGCCTGTATACAGGCGAGGATGGCTCTAAGTGATGCTACTACTCCGTATGAATCCAAATCCCGGCTCATCATTTGATGCCCCCAGAGTTCTGACTATGAAATAGCCATTTCAATTTTTTTTAATGTGGTGGACGGGCTACTGTGTTCCATCGGGTTACTGTGCTTTCACAACCATCGGTCGATCCGATCAAGATCTGATGCCTCGGCCATTCGAATCTTTGGCATCGGTAGTGGACGTCCGAACATTATCATATGTTTTCGAATGAATTATACATTCCTATGGCAACCATCCTTTTTGTCTCTGAGTGAAGTGCCACTGAAGGGGGTGTGGGTGAAAGAGCATCACAACTTTGGGGGCGTAAGCCAAAGATGGCTCATCTTGACGCTGCTATGTCTTCTGATTATGATAGGCCCTTGAAATGAGAACGCCCCTCGATTTCCGACTATGATATAGCCATTTCAATTTTTTGGCTTTAATGGGGTGCGGTAGGAGGAGGGATTTAACATGAGTCATGCTAGATGGAAAAATATCAATGGAATGGAGCCGCCGATCTCGTCCACCCCTTCTATAGTGCAATTGGCTGTGTTCGGATCATTTTCATCATTCGCAATGAGTCATTCGGCATGTTTCGGACGAATCAACAATAATTACTGTGGAGGAGTCCTCAATTACATGATCTCTCGACGATAAGTTACGATTTAAAGCGCATCCTTGAAAAATGCATCAAGAACGCATTCAACATACTCTCGAGAGCACTTTGTTGAGTCTGTGCAGTCGCTATTGGTACCTTTCTGCGTGTCTTCGGACAAGAGAGAACGATGTCATACAAGAAGGGGGAAAGATGAAAGGCTGCGTTTCAAGTATATGACAAAATAATTGTGTTATGATTGGAAGTTGGCAGCAGAATTCCATTGTGCAGTCTCTCCAACAAGGTGTTCTTGTCGTGCTTCGGCTAAATAATGCATTCGCTCTATCAATACGCTACCATTTGCATTCGATGAAATATAACTGTTGTCTTCCTTTGGCCAGCTTGGCTCGTGAATTAGCTCGAATTCAGGGAAATGAACACACGGAATCGACAAGAAACGAATGGACATGATGTAAATTTTCAATAACGAGTAAACATTATCGCTAATTGATGGCAATACTACTATTTCTTCCCCCGAAAGGAAGAGTCGTTGCTACAGCTCTTTGTGGATGGAGGGCGGAGATTTAAAAATTCACACTTCAGGCCTCGTCTTGCCTCATCGTCACAACGCCCTGGTCTTGGCCGCGCGTGGGAAACCGTGCCTGTGAAAATTCCGACGGAGCTCGACCGAATTCCAATCAGAGGATCTAAGCTGAGTCTAAAAACTAAGCTAAGAACATACTAATTCCTATGTATAATTCCGGCTGTAGCCGAATGCTGGAGATTGATTTTGCAGAAAACAATCATGATGGCCGCTGTTTCCCCTACGTTTCCGCTAGTATTTCGATGTCAATAATACCACCTCCACATCGATACCATGGCGCAAAACTCTCACAAAAAGAAATCCGACGCAGCATGGCTAAAACAATGAAAGAATTCGCACTATTTAGGGTGAGGAGGAGCTCCTCGCAAAGGAGACACAACAACATGGTACACAATAGGTACACAATCTACAAAAAGATTCTTGAATGCCCAATCAGAGTAGAGAAACAGCTCAGCGCTGGTGGATCTACACTCGGATTTGTCAAACTACTGACATGTACTTGTGCTATAATCACACTCTGCACGAACATCTGCCGCATTCAAGAGTGTGAGTCGCTACAGCTCTAAAATGAATTGGCAGGCCGTGCTGGAATTGATACGAGTTCAAAAAGGTATATCTATGAGAGACTGCTTCAAGAAGCAGCTGGTAAAGAGTACGAAGCTTTGCGTCTGGGGTTGATCCAGATCCAGGATGCATATATTGCCGGAACGACTGTGCCTCCACTTCACCGTGTGGGTTTTGAAAGTGCAAAAGCATTGGCAAATAACATCATGAAAGCTGTAGGGAACGCGCCTTTGAGATGTGGAACCATCGATGAAATGAGCCAACAATTTGCTACCCAAGTGCAATCTCTGTTATAGATAGCACTACCCATAAAGAAAGAATGTCTTGACATTTCAACGCGGTGGAATGGGGGCCGCCATCGGTGCTACCTCTCTCTCTCTCTGTGTGTATGTTCCTGCTGCTGCGATGGGTAGACGAGTGGTTGAAGCTCCGACATTGGGACAAGTAACAAACGAAGTAAGAGACGAATTGGCAACAAAGCCGTCACCCAAGAAGAAAAGAAGAACTAATGTACCAAAAGTTATTGATCCGGTATTGGAAAGTAGAAAAGAGGCTGCTGCACCTAACAATGCGTCAGAAGGGAATTACACAAGAACAAATCATTGAAAATAGGATACGATGCCAAGTCTGCTCCAGGCTGCTGGAGTTTCAGTATCAAAACGTGGGAAGTGTATGAAAGGCTCAAATTTGAATGGTTATCGACCACGAATTATACCACAATTACGGTAAAAACCGAGATGAAAGTAAAAGTGATTATATAAAGCGAATGTACGAAGAGTCAAAGGCAGGCAAATAGTGCATAATAAGCGAAGAAGGAGCAATTGCATCATCATCTTCTTCTCTTTTCGTAGGAGTAGATTCTGAGGCTCGCTTCGCTCGCCTTTCTTCCCCTCTTTTTCCCCCGCTTTTTTCCTCTCTTTTCCCCCGACCCGCGTCTAGACCGGCGCGTGCGGGGGGGAGGGACCACGAGCCACGAGCGCCGTAAAATCGAAATCTGGGAACTACTATACCATAGCGAACGGACTTACCCTTGGAACGGACCTGTCAATTCATTTCTCTGTTTAGCGTCGCACAGTCATAGAATTGATCGAATAAAGAATGCTGCTAGCAATGCGAAAGAAAAGAATTAAAGTGTTTAATGGTATCATAGAGTGTTGTAGTGAAACGAATCTGCCGCCGACCCCATCGCCTGCCTTTCGCAGGCATGGGGTCGGCGGTAGATGTCGATGATGCAAAACCAATAACACAGCTGCAACTAAAACTGCTTATTATCTTGTATGTAAGTGAAAGGCGTTATAGGTTATAAATGCAGTCTGTGTCTGTGAAAGTGGTTGGAGAGATCTCCTTCTTGCCCAGTAGCAGCTTGAATCTTGAACTCCTAAATCAAGGTACGAAATGAGCTGAAGAAGTTGGGAGGAGCGATCTAAATTTCATCATCAACACGCTTGCGTTTCGTCCCAGCAACCAGCGCTCGGTGCGCCAAGAAGGATGCCACATCTTCTGAAATTACTTCAACTACCCCATTTTCACCAAGACCATTGCTTTCATCTACAATGAAGAGGCTCTTCCTCACACCCTCCGTCACCTGTGTGACGCCATGAAGAACTTTCGGGTGATGCTGAACCAAGGGTCCACGGGGACGAGGAACAAAGTGTAGCTGATCATTCACAAAGAAACAAATCTGGCCTCCTTTGTACTCGGAAGGTGAGTTGAGAGGTATCTGCGACGTTGACGTGGCATAGCCACCATCACAATGAAAGTCAATGCATGAGTTTGTTGGACCACGAGTTGCCCTGAGAGCCACTTTGAATCCTCTACGATTGAACCTAGTAGTTTCGCTAGTTATGCCAACGCGTTCAAACAAATTCTTGAAGTTCTCGTAGATGTGCTCAAATTTGTACTTGTCTTCCAATGAACTATCCAACTCTGCCATGATCTGTAGATGCAAAGGTGTGAAATTGAAGTCACCCGTTAGCGTGAGAATGAAAAGAGCAACGAAGGAGTTATACTATCACACAACTCAACGCAATCAGTTTTTCTGCAGACAAAGTCAGACGTAAGTCAACTTTATCTGAATCTCCAGTCAGCAACACTGTCTTTTCCCACATAAAATCGATAAACTCACAAAGTAAATCGAGTTGAGACTCGTGCAATATATCAGGTCTCTCTTCGTACCTGAAGGTGGAAAACTCGGCCCCGTATTTTTTCTTTTCGTATCGTAATGCTTCAAGTGGAACTGGAGTATGCAATCTTTCATCATCTGTCTTCATCAAGAATGCAACCAGTGGATTATTTTCTACGTCATATGACGTGAATGTGGATATCATACCCCTAAGTCTCAAGACTAGGTGAATCGTACTTTCGTTGCAGATTTTGCATTGTGCGAGGGTATGGTCATCATTCATTTGCTTGCCTGCAAAAAGCAGACGCTGCTGATCTGGAGGAATTCCCTCACTGACCTTAATCTTTGCTTTGAGCGTCGCAATTGTATCGGAATGCTTCATACCAGAAATTAGGATTGTCTTTCCTGTCAAAGTTTTTACAAAAAGCTGCAGTCCATGAGCATTTACGGTAGCTTTGTTTCCAACGCCGTAGTAGGACAAATTGTGGCGTAAATTCATGTTTAAACCTGCAAAGTTTAGAACTTGGGCCTGCTCAAGAGGGATGCTTCCTTCTGCCCCAATCTTTTTAATGACATTTGCGATTGTATCGGATCCATTGACATCGATTTGGATCTTTTTGTCCCTCCTTGTCACATTGATCTGAAATCGTCCCAGCGGTCCTACAGTCGACAAAATTAAAGTTCTATATTTCGGTCAACGACAGCACTATTACTAGTACGCTCTGCTAATGTTTTTGACTCATCTAGCAATCTTGAGTTTCTGAAGAGATTCAGATGAATATATTATTTTATCGATGCCCTCTTGCTCACGGATTTTAGCAATCACGTCGGCAACCTTATCCGATGGCTGCACATCAAGTAGAACAATTTCCCTGCAGTGGCCGAAAGATTTCTCAACGGTGAGCTTCATTGTTAGCCTAGTTTTCGTTTTCGAGTCGACACTTTCCTAGAGAAATGAAAGTTATTGAAAATAATGAGATATAAAACAGTTAAAGATCAATCCCCGTAAACAGAAAACAATTGGCCTAAATGAAGCAACTAATCAACAGATAATAAGATTTTTGTTAGTATAATGTGTTAAAATGACAATTTGCCTCATGACAAACCGAAACGATATATAAAAAACCAATAAGTCAAAAAATCAAAATTCAAAATCCGCTTTCCATTATCCACGATGTCAACGATGCAACCACTATCACTGCTGCTACTACAACTGCTCCTCTTGGCAGTATTGCCATCAACGAGCCATGCATTCATCTTACTACCCGTGAATCGAGGAGGACCTGCATCAAACACCGAAAGGTACGTCACACACATCCATATCCACCTTTTTCTCACACCATGATGTGATGATGTTCTGTGCACTTTTTCTAATTTACTGTCTGTACATTACATGTTGTATTTATTGCCTCTCTTCCTCTACAATGTCATAATAACAACATCACAACAGCTCCTCCCTACAAATGATGGGAATAATCGACTTTCTCCAAAGCAACACCCCCTTTCTAAATTCCAGAGAGGGTGATTTCATCCCACTCGACAAGGATTCCAACGAAAGTGACACCATTGGACCACCCGTAGTTGTACTATATGCTGTGCCAAATTCAATGGACGATGAAGAGTTTTGTGATATGGTGGGTGATGGTATGCCGGGTAGAAATGTTGTGGATGGTGTAACTACTGGTGAAAATGAAGTAATGATACGACGATTGGGGGGTATGGATGAACATGGTGAGGGGGGTGATGAACTATTGGATTTTTCTGTACAGGATGCTTTGAATCGAGTGGTACAAGATGCAACAATATCAGCAACAACAAAAGCAACATCATCATCATCAACAGTAGTTACCTCCATTTCATCAACAGGACCATGTCCAGTCCTCTACTTTTCCGGTGTTTCCAACAGGGAAATGATGGATACGTACAATATTATCGCCAATGAGATATATGCCGAAACGAATGGGGTGCATTGGCCTGCGTGTGCCAAGGTGGTACGGCCGGCGTTGGACAAGTCGATGAGGCAGGTGTTATCGGAAATTTCGGGGGATCATGCTGATGCAATGAGGCAGGGCTCGGAGGAGGACGAGAAAGAGAAGAAGTAGGAAGCATAGCAGCAAGCGAGAGCAAGAGAAAAAGCAAGAGATGCATTGTATCATAGCAAAAAACAACAGCAAGCTAATAATATTGTACCTATTCTACTACTACTAAGCGAACATCATTTCTCCTCATAAATACTCAGCAAAAAGCTCTGCCCAATCAACATCTACAATCTGACATTGCTCCTCCACCGGACGTGGAATAGAGCTAATAATGTTCATTCGCCTCCTCGTCGCTCCCACACACGGTACGAACGCACCAACCTCACAATGAGCCTCCTCACAAGTCGCCGAGGTAATATCATCTGGACCAACTGCAAAATTCCCAACACTATTGGTAATTTGAGACTGAAGAAAGATGAATGAGCAGTGTTTCTTCGTACAGACAATGTCTTCTGTCCAACAGAGGGCACATTGTCCCGTAAACCCAATGGCTGGCTCCTTAATACAAGCGGTGATTTCATCCTCACCACCAAATAGTCCTCTCATACCACACTCGTTGGCCAATGCGGCCATGTTATTGCGTGTCGTGTACTCGATAATGAGATTGTCCCAGGTCGAACACGCCCCGCAGGCTCCACAATGCAATACCAAGAATCCAGCATCGTGAGCGGCATCCTTATTGTCAAATGTGGTAATATTCGATTCCGCTCCACGATTGTCAAAGGCACAGACAGGTCCTTCATTCTGTGTTTCGTACAGTGCCTTTCGAACGGCGGGTAGTTTCTCCATCGTGTTGGCGATTTGAGGTGTTGCGAGCAAGACAACAAGGACAAAGTACAGGCACAAGAGGTAGGAAATGGTGATTACCACGGCTTTGATCCATCCGATCATTTTCCAGAAGCAAGACATTTTTTTGTATTCGGGAGTGAAGCACATGAAGATTGTGCACCAGTCGGGACGACGACGTTGTTTGTTGCAGCATCGTTTAGTAGGAGTGTTGTCGATTGGGTCTTCGTCTTTATCTTCGTTTTCATTTGATTTGGGATCAGCAGTACTGCTACTTGCAACGACGGGAGTCTCAATGACGGGTCGGCTATTGTTGTCATCTGGTATGAAGAAATGCCCGGTAGATCGTGATGGCGACATTCCCACCTTCTTTTCTGGTTCCTTGTAGCCACGAAAGGAGTCACCTTGAAATCGTGGATCGAACAGAAACGAGTCGTAACTACTTGTCCGTTTCATCCTTGATTTTGTTTTTGTGGGAGGAGCTGTTGTCTCTGTACGAGATGGAAGTGTTGCGTCATTGTCATCATCATTATCACTTTTTGACTTGTTTCCATCCTCTCCTCCTCCTCCTCCTCCTCCTTCTTCAACCGTTGCAGGAGAGAGCCTGTGTTCATCATCACTGGTATCATTTCCATTTTCCAATTCCGTATCATCACCCTCCTTCTTCTCTTCCTCCTCTTCCATCTTTTTATACCTCTTCTCCATCCTCAAAGTATGCCAAACAAACAACGCATGCACCCCCATAATCAACACCAACCATCCAAAAAATGACACGACCAAAATAGCATTCTCATCGTCCATCAGAGTCAAATTCCAAATCACTTGAATCCACGCCATACCCCTCACAAACAACAATGAACTCATCACACTACACAGAAAAATCACAATGAATGCTACAAAATTCCGTCGGCTTCGATTGCGTTCATGTAGGAGGAATATACACCACATTAGTACCAATCCAGTAATAGATCCAGTAAGGATGGAAAAGGGTATGGTGGCGGGTCGTACTCCACAGTAGAATGGCAGCAAGAGGATGTAAAATTTGGCAAAGTGGAAGGTAACTCCTAATAAAACGTGATGACGTAGTTTGGTGATGGATTGATCGTTGGATAGATCGATGGTCATGAAGTGGATGGAGAGATTGCTGGAACATTTGGCGAGGCGGATTGCTCCTTCGTGGTATACTCCAATCTGAAAATAAGGTTGTGAGCAAGCAATGTGTTAGTATACAATATTGATGTAAATGAATACACAGACACAAACGAACGAGTAACAAAGTGTAGCAACACAGAAAATCACCCACTCAACAACACAACACAAACACAACACAATACTCACCCACTGAGGAAACTTGGCACTCAAAATAAACACAATCACACTTGCCACAAATTTACTACTTCCCACAATTATAGCAATCACCTCCTCTTTTAATTCACGTGTGAATAATGATATGAGGGTGGCAGTGATGATGTATAGGGTGAGTGAGGTGAGGATGGCAATTAGGGATGATTTGTGGATTGTTTTGTAGGCGTTTTGAAGGGCTGCTGAATTGTGGTTGTTGTGGTTCGGATTGTCATCATCGTGAGGTTCACTGCGGCATTTTCGACTACTGTCTACTGAAATTATGGAAGATGATTTATTCTTCCCAACACGAAGAGGTGATAAAGGGGGATGCAGTGATGATAAATTGGATAGATTGGATCGAACATCTTGTAGGAGAAGCCCAATCGCGGAATGTTTACTGCTGGATAAATCAAGATCATCTCTTGAACTGGATGCATGATGATTTTGATGTGGTGGCGATGATGAAGTTGATTGATGATGTCGCGTGATTACAGTAATGCCCTGATCAATAATTTGAAGCGAATCATTGTCACCCTGTACCTCTGCATGGTCATTCTGTACAACATCATTGTTACGGCGGGGTGGTGTCATCATGGGCGATGACATTTCCGAAGAGGAGACTGATTTTGTGCAATTCTTATTGACAATGCTTTCCACGTCATCATCATTCCCTTGTAATTCAATTCCATTCTCCAAATGATCCATCACTTTACTATCACAACTACTGCTTGACCGCTCCATCTGCCGCCAAGCCATGTACACTGCAAATCGGAAATAATTGACCTCCATAATAACCAGGGCAACCAGATAGACGAATACAACTAATATAGCAGCATTGGCAATGTATTGTGTGGTGGGAAGGATGTAGTCTCCGTTGGCATCGAGTGGTTCGAGGAAGGGTTCGATTGTGGCGGCGGCGTAGGTGGTCATGATGTTATGGTCCGTCCGGTAGGTTTCGTAGATGGTTCTTGTTTTCTGTGAAAGGTAGAATTTTGATCAGCCTGGAATGAGATACTCCTATCAAAGACGATTACTGCGGCTGCGGCTGCTGCTGTTCAAGCTTGTTATCAATCTTTATATTATGGATGGTGTTGTTCTGCCTCCCATTATCTCGACGGCACCATTGGTTCTTGGCAGGTCTTCGTGCGTAGCATGATATAAGTCGTACGAAACAAAAGTCGAGTCTTTTCTGCGGCGCCGGCGGGCAAAAAGCATGATGATGTGGTGCAAAAAATCGAATCGTCAGGACGAGAACCCCAATGAACTTGAAACGTTTCTCCCTTCTCTGTAATAAATGTTATTTTAACATTTTATTGAGTACTAATTCCAAATGTCCTTCGTTCGTGTAAAAGTAGTGACATATGCTATGTCTAAGCTGGTGGCTGTGGGCTTATTAGTAACCTTTACTATTCATCACCTTTTCGGGTATCTGCGTGGTCGCGCGGACGACAATAAAATGCCGTAAAGAATCTCAGCAAGAGAAGTTTCCAGCGTTAGCTAGGTCAGGCAGTTTGTTCCATCTTGAACAACTTCCACTTCTTGTTTCTTCTCAGTTTTTTGTTGATGCTGTGAAGTTGATGGATGCTCCTCCTAACTTCTTTGTCGTCACTCACGTCACTCACTCCTACATTTCTGAGCTCACTTCTGTACGGCGCACGTCTTACGTAATACTCCTATGTATCATGCCCATAGCGCAGACAATTAGGAAGACGCAGTCAAGGTCAAGGTCGTTAAATAGCAGCACCTTCAAATTCAAGACGATCGGGTCAATTTGTACAACAGCGATTCTAATTTCCACTCTCAAACTCCACCAAAAAGTATCACACTACCTGCGACAACCTCTTACAAATTATTTCATCGATAGTCCACCAGTTGTTACTTCTCCCTACCAAGATATAGTTCTTGCTCATTGCACAGAAGACTTGGAATGGTTAGACCAGCTTCACAATTTCGATCCTTCTGTGTGTGAACACACACGGATTCACATTTATTCGAAATGCAACGCCACTGTAAACTTGACAGAGGTGATTCCTCTCACTTCAAAATGTTCCACTGTCACACAAATCAAGAATTGTGGGACTGAGGAATATGCATATATTCAATACATTTTGGATCATTATGACACCATGCGCCCCTTTGTCTCATTCATTCAGGCAGGGGCATTGACAGAAAACCCTCATGTTATCTACGATATGATGGTCCATATTCCTGGTACAACATTCAAGACTTTATCCAGGGTCGTCAAAGATGGTTGGCACTTCCAAGGGCAAAACGAAGCCGAAAAGGAAATCATGCGCAATTCATTTCCATACTTGGAAAATATGACTTTATTTCTTACTTCCTTTAGAGGAATGTTCAAAACATCAATGGAGCAAATAAAGCTGCACCCATATGAGGACTATTTGGATATTAGAGATAAACTTTGCAGGGGGGCTTGTGGTTTCAGAAATTGTAACATGGAGGTTGTCTTTGCGCCCTTCTTTGGATGTGATATTCACTTCTCCTCCCTAAAATATAACGTTCAGGAACAATGTGAGTCTGGAGTTGTTCGCGACATTGCACCCTCTGTATTTAAAGAAGACAAGAAGAAAGAAGGCAATCGTAACAGTCGTTTTCAAGAAATTCGTGACACCCACTGGACGCAATGCGGAAATAGAACAGTGTATTATTCAGTGAGCACTCTAAATGGAATGCTTCTTTGTATCGATGAAGCTGGAGCAAAACGTGAATCAAGTAAATGGGGCTGGGGGAACATGACTGTAAACTCTTACAGTGAAATGGTATTAAATGAAAGTTGGGAGCCCGATCTTTCGACTCTTACCTGGAACAAACAATCCCAATGGACGATAATAAAGGCGGATGTAGTTGCCTCAGACCAAGAAATTTCTTAAGTGATATAATGTATGATATGTATGTAGAGGCCTCAGGGTCACTTACAATTCCTTTGCTTGTTGTGAACGATCCTCAAGAGACCTAGCTAATCCATAGCTACATGTAAAATCTCCTACCTTGATTCTCCATCTTCCCATCCGACACATTGGTTGAGAGAAGCCCTTATCTTTTCCACGTAACAGTCGCTCTTGCTCTACGTCCACAGCTCGGGGAATGATCTCTTGTTGAGAAGTAAACTACAGAGTCTTTTGATGACCCCCCCCCTCGCGGCTTTCCAATCACTAGAGTCCTACTGTCCCCACAATTCAGTATTGTACCGAGAGCTCGTCAGCCCCATCTTTGGAGACTGAAAGCACAGCCATAGTGGCGGTCGATCCTGCTATCACATCATTTGCCCCCATTGCAGCGAGGATTATACCCTCTCGCCATCGTAATCTGCCACACACGTCTCCAACTCATCGCAGCCATCTCTGTAAGTGGGCAGGCAATTTCATATGCAGATTCCCTCCTTAAAACATACCTAGTATCACGTCACCAAAATCACAGGATTACACTCGTCATGTCTGTTGTTCCTGTTGTTTTCAGCCTCTCTGTTTCTCTCCCTCCAGCTCTTCTTCTTTGTCAGCAGTGAGCAAATTCATCCTCTCCATCCTCAAGATTTTCTCATTCCAACAATTCGAGGATATTCACATGATGTGCTGCTGATTGATGAACCATCGCTGATGCTGCACCTGATTTATTGTATATTGTAGCTTTGGTCGGCCTTCTGATGATATGTTAAGAGAGATATCCAAGCTTCGACAAAGCTTAGAGTTATTGCGGAAATCTGACGAGCTCTAGCGTAGCTGGGTAGATTGTATAGGCTCTATAACCTGTTAGTATCCTCGATCTCCCTACTTCCAATCGATGCTATTGATAGATTAGATAGGAGATAAATGTTAGATTACACGTACGTAGATACAGTAGATACAAGACTACTCTAATCATTATCTTTTATCTCCTATCTAATCTATCAATAGCATCGATTGGAAGTAGGGAGATCGAGGATACTAACAGGTTATAGAGCCTATACAATCACCAACAATGAAGTTCATTTATGCCATAATTCCATTTGTGAATTTGGCGACCAAAGACATTGTTGGCGGCGCACCTCATGCGTTGAACAAAATTGTCATTGCTACACCTTTTCAAGGTACATGTCATGACAATTTTGGCGGAGCACCTACGAAACGTGTAACAACAGTTGATAATGGCGAACCCCATAATTGGCGATTAAAGGAAGAGAATCCGCATCAAAGTGATGTGTATACTGACCTTGATCAGTGCCTACGTAACTTGGACAACTTGATTCATACTGACCAATCCACGATGAGCAATGCCAACAATTCCCCCCGATACCCAACCCGCGACAACCGTGGACATCACCCAGATTTTGATCCTGACGGCGAATTCGTCACCGATAATCGTCCTGCAGCTCGTTTTAATCCTGATGCCGAAGCAACAACCCCTACGGCGGTATCCACTAAAAATCGTTTTGATGCACTTGCTAACGAAGACATGCCCTTGGATAAGAACGTCACAGCAAATGTCGAAGAGTGGAATAAGACAGCACGGGAGAAGTTAGACTTGGAAATTCATGAGATACAGGAGCAGGAGAAGAAGATTGACTCCAGATTGAACGATTTGGAAAGGAAGATGGATCACCAGCTGGAAGAAACATTGAAACAGATGCGACTCCAGCAGACGCGTGCCATGGACGATTTGCATCGTAAGATGGAACGCCAGCAGGAGGAGACAAGGAAACAGATCCGAGTCCTCGACCAACAACAGAAGTTACAGAAACAAGAGCAGGATAAGAATATGGAACAGATCAATGCCATGTTCAAACAGCTAATTGGAGAGAAGACTGGAGGAGGCCAAGTGACGGCCTCGATTGAGAAGGTTGTTGGAAAGAAGACTGAAGGAGACCAAGTGACGACCTCGATTGAGAAGGCTGAGGATACGAAGGAGGATGATGATGTGATGGAGTCAAAGGGTAACACTGTGCGGGAGGAAATAGGTGACGATGAGCTGACTGCTGAAGAGAAGGTTGCACAGCAGAGGAAGCATATTGGACCAAAAGATCCAGAGGAGACGGAGGTAGTGGAAATGGCTGGCGGTCTAAATGATTCAATGGAGACTACTACAACGCAGCCTGCAGCAGTGGTACACAATGAAGGAGAGGATACTGCCCCAAAGGACAAATGGCCCTTCTATATTCCGAAGAGCATGATTGATGATGGAAAATTGCCGAGAGATGTGCCTTTCACGCGAATCCGAGAGGGCTTCAAGATGGGAGTATTTGGTGGCGATTGGAATCCTACTACTGATCTCACTGGAGTGACAATGGTTAAAATCGAATACCTAAAGAAAGGTAACACGCTGGCTGAGTTTCTCACCAATCAACAAAAGTCGCAACCCCACAATGATCCTCAATTGGGTCAAAAGCAGAAGCAACAAGCAGCGGCACCTTCACTTGCAGCACCTCCAGCGCAGCAGCAGCAGCCACCCGGCCAGATGTGGCAGCAACCACAACCTTCGACACCTGTAATGCAGCAGCAGCTCCCAGGACAAATGGGGCAGCCACCACAGCAGCAGCAGCAGCAACAACAGCAGTGGCGACAACAACAGCAGTGGCAAGCACACCCAAGTCCCATCAGTGGGTGGCAGCAACCCCAGGCTGGACCCTTTTATCAGTATCCGCCATATGCATACAGCGGACCACCAAAGGCAGTGAGGAATCAAGCCGACCTCGATCAGTTAGCAACGTTTATTAATATACCTTCTTCTGTTAAGGCTAAGATTGATCCTATGACCCAGAAATGGTGTCGAGGCAGTGATAATGTTGGTACTCTGGAGTGTGGCGTATTTGACCTTGATGAAACGTTCCTTGAGAAGCATTTGCACATCAGCGGACCGAAGATCAGAGAGCAGATCATTCATAGTCATGCAGGAGTTATTCAGTGTGGGATCGATTATAGTGGGAAACTGTTGGGACCAAACATCACAAAGGCAATGGCGATGACTGATTTACCCACCCTAGAAGCTCTCGACAACACAGCGTATGTTACGTACTGGCGAAATCTTGTCCAATGTGTACAGACTTATCGAATGGCGTTACTTCCATTGGAGGCTGTACAAATTGATGCTCATCCTTGGAGGATCTCAATTCCAGGATTAGGAGTCGACATGACTGATAAGAACGATCGCGCTCTTTTTCAATTTGTCAGGAAAAGCTTAGCGGCACAAACAGATGCCAAACTACAATCAGTGGTTCAACGTGTTGCATCAACTTCTCAAAGTGGATTGACGTTATTGATGGAGATTGGCAAACACGTTGTGTCAGCTTTCAATTTAACCAAGATGCTAGAGGTCCCACAATACGAAGGCGACATTTACTCATTTGCGGCAGCGTATGATGCACATTTCCTGCTATCAGAGAAACGGGGTCAACTGTTTTCGATCAAGAACATGGCAGCAATGTTTATAGCAGCACTTCGACCGCATATGCACGTTGGAATGACAGATTGGATGATTCATACTCTTCCAGATACCTTTGTCCCGACTACTGGAGAATGGGATCTGACCAAGCTTGCAGCCCAGATCGATGATGCGAATAATCAAGCAAGGATGAATCCCCAAGTAATGAGGATTCAAGGCGGAAGATATTTGGATGATTATTACTCCGACTCAGCTGCAAACTCCTATGGCTATGGTCCTCCTCCACCATATTCTAACAGTACCAAAGACAACTCACTTCAAGGCTATCTTCCGACGGTTCAAAAGGCGTACGCGAGAGGAGACAAACCCAGGCGTGGCAGAGTTCCTACTGAAAAGCATATGCCCGTGCCACACAGGCATCGCAAAATTGACAGGCACATCAATTTGGGACGTAAGTGCGACGCATGTCACAGAAAGAACCATACTGCTGCATATTGCATTGAGCTCGGTCGGTCAGCATTTCTGTACAAATACCTTCAAGAACGGAAAAACAAAGATGTAGTTGATCAAGCAATGGAGTATTATGACCGAAAGTTTCATGGTAAGCTGACAAATCGACCACACGTAAATACTTATCAACTGCTGGGAGTGGTCAGTGATGAAACAGGCTTGACAAAGGATCAAATTTGCGAGGAGATTCAGTGGGATTCATTTTATCCGGACGACAATGATGATGCGCTGTATGTGGATGAATGTATGAGTGATGAAGGTGAAGATTGAAGGTTACGGGCACCTGCTGCGGCGGTTGCCCCATCTCATAGCATTACAGAGGCCGCGATAGTTCGACCACCTCCACAACCACCTCCACACCTGAATGATTCACCATGCGACAACATTGAATTAATGACGAAAGATTCATCAATCGGTTCTAAGAGTACATCTGCTTCACTCTCTACGGAACCAGAACATGTGCAAGCGGCAAAGGTGTGGGCAGAGAGAGTAGTACATTCTCAGGTAAAGGAGGAGAGGGCGAATACTCCGGCACCGATGGCATCCTTACTAGATGAATATAGTCACATGTACGAGTATACGGTTGAACAATCCATGATAAATGAACTGTACCCGAATCCCTATGCAGTAGAGGCGCACCTGAACTTGGAAGAATACATGGGCTCAGTTGTACGGAATACAGTAATGCCACAAGTAAGTGGTATATCAGGAAATCGAACGATATGCAAAGTTGCTTCAGAGGAACAAGATGAAGGAGACTTGGCGGATACTGGAGCGAATATAAATGTAACAAATGATCCGTCACAACTCATCCAGATCGTGGCTATTAAGCCGTTTGCACTGGAACTAGCGGAAGAAAAAGATGGAAGTAGCACAGGAAAGTGTACTCATCGAGGTTTATATCCATTGGTTGACGAAAGAACAGGCTCAGTCGAATACACTCCCATGTTTTTGAACATGGCGGCAACAGGAACAATTGTCTCGCCATCAGCAGTCCTTCGTCATAGCGAGATATACACCACTTGTACTCAAACGTTGTACAACGATAATCGACCAGGCCTCCTTCGATTTGAGTCTGATTCTGGATTGTACTCCCTCCGCATTACACTATGCAAACAAAATGATCTGTATTATATCCCTACAGCCAAATACCGTATCCGAGAAGATTTCCAAGCAGATATGTCTACAGGAGTAGAGAGCGAACCAAGTATAGAAGGTGAGCAAGTGCATCAGCCAGCAGTTGAGAAAGTGCGTAGGAATACTAGTCAACCAGCGACACCTAAGCAGCAAGTGGAATCTGAGCTATGGGCAGCAAGATTAGGACATTGTTCAGAGACCCAATTGGATCTAATTACGGAGGCAGCCAATGGACTACCCAAGCGATTTCATTACCATCCTTTCCGTTACATTGACTGGAAAGAAGAAGCAAGAGTTCGGAAACAACCATCAAGGAAAACAGCAGTCCGACTTGATGAAGCTGGAAGAGCATTTTACATGGATTTAGCATTTATGCGGGCGAGTAACAAGCACTTTACACAGCGCAACAAAACTGACGATAGAATAGTGAAGTCATTTGATGGTTTTAATGCACACTTGGTAGTAGTCGATGAAGCATCCTCTAAAGCTTGGGTCTTTCTCCTCAAGTCCAAAGAACCACCAATAGACTTTGTGAAGACTTTTCTAAAGATGCATGGGCACAATGAAGGTGGTATTGTTCGGACGGATCAAGGTGGAGAGTTGGCACGGTCGGATAAATTTCGGAAAGTCCTCCTAGAAGACTGTCAATATGTGGTTGAACCAACTGGTGCAGATTCTCCGTCCCAAAATGGAGGAGCAGAGAAAATGAATGATACACTGGCAGTGATGACGCGGGCTCTTTTATATGGAGCCAATCTTCCACCGCAATATTGGTCAGTAGCACTTCTTCATAGCTGCTACCTTTTCAATAGGCAAGTCCATAGCAGGACTGGAATAACACCATACGAAGGCTGGTACGGACGCAAACCGAATCTCAAATACCTCAAAGTGTTTGGCGCACGGGTCTGTGTAAAGAAGCCAGGTAATCGACCTGCAAAACTTGATCGGCATTCCTTTTCTGGGATCTTTCTCGGCTTCAGCGCAACAGATCAAAACATCGTCTATCTGGATTTGATTAGTGGGATAGTAAAAACATCGCATCATGCTACGTTTGATGAGGCGTGGTACCTATTTGAGAAACGTCCGCCAGTAGCTCAACTGCTTTATGATCTGGGACAGTCAGTTGACGAAGAAAATATAACTGCGGTAATGATGAAAACAGGCGAGAAACTTGCCTATCCATCCATGCCGAAGAAAAGCTCACCATTGCAAGATGTTGGAAAGGCGATGAACATGCCGCTACCACTACGATGGGAAAGTTCGTCAGTGCAAAATAGTATTGGAGCTCGGGCGGCCTCGGTGGATGGAAGTTGCTATAGTGGTACAGTACTTGACCCAGAAGCATACAGCAAACTGTTCAAGGACTACGATATCTCCAAGCGTGACATTTTCCAAATTTACATGTCACCCGATCCATACGCAGATGAGTTCACTCGAACAATAGATCTAAAAGGATTCGATCCGACACGTCACGCTTCAGCGGGACTTCAACTTCTAGTGAAAGAGAAAAGACTCATCCTCCACAACATACAACCTAGCACACCAGCGGCGAAAATATCGCGATGGAGATCGGAGATGAGGGGAGCGTGGCTGAAAGCGATAAATGGCACCCAAGTCGAAACAGTTCAACAACTACAGGAGGTTCTGCTACAGCTACATAATCACAAATCAACATCATGTGAAATAGTACTCTCACATCCAGAAGTGAAAATGGGATTAAGCGAGAATGGGATCCCTCAATGCAACTTGGATATGATGAATCCAAGGCAGCACCTCCTTGGTCCAGCAATTCTTCCACCAATCATCAAACAGCCGGCACCACCTCCACTTTATGATCGAGATGGAGATGTCTTTGTAGACGGCCTACCAACTGTAAACAAATTGACTCGAGGAAAACTAATGAAACAAGATGACTGGGACGAATGGGAGCAAAGTGAATTTCAACAACTAGATCAGTATGATGCGCAAGGAATGTTTGGTGACATAGTGAAGCTTTCAGAAGTAGTGAAACAAGCAGAGAAGGAATTTGGTCCGGTTGATCGGGGAAAACGACCTTTGGGAGTGTTTCATTTGGTCTGGACGTATGCAAAGAAATTGGCTGGTGATGTGCAGATACGTCGAAAATCAAGAGCTGCTATAGATGGATCGCCGAGGGCAGGACAAGCTGAGATCATAGGCCCGACGTTTGCAAATTGTGCTGACCAGACAGCGTCCAGACTCTTCTACGCAATCGCAGCTGCGGAAAATCAACTCCTGTTTGGAGGGGACGTGAGTAATGCCTTCGCAGAAGCACCAGGTCCATCCAAACTTTGCTACGTAAAGCCAGACAAAGCCTTTCAAAACTGGTGGACGAAACACAAGAACCGACCACCGCTCCAAGAGGATGAAGTCATTACTATACGAAAAGCTTTTCAGGGACATCCAGAAGCAGGAAGAGCATGGTCCAAACACTCGGATAAAATTCTTCGAGAGATCGGATTTGTTCCTACTACACATGAACCCAGTCTCTATAGCGGAGAAGTCGATGGAGAGAGAGTCCTAATCTTACGGCAAGTGGATGATTTTGCCATAGCAGCACCAGCGGAGAGAATCACCAATATTATTTTTGATATGATAGACGAACACCTTACTTTTCCTATCAAGCGGCTAGGCCTACTCAAATTGTTCAACGGGGTAGACATCGATCAAACATCAGAGTACATCAAAATATCTGTTGAATCATACCTGACGAAAATCATGGATAAGCACTTGGCGGCGTGGATGACGGAACCAGAAGAATGGCCACTTGCAAACAAGGCCACACCACTT
This sequence comes from Skeletonema tropicum, assembly GCA_037178625.1. Taxonomy (NCBI): domain Eukaryota; phylum Bacillariophyta; class Thalassiosirophyceae; order Thalassiosirales; family Thalassiosiraceae; genus Skeletonema; species Skeletonema tropicum. Next base: position 2,414,112 of record CM074138.1, on the reverse strand, counting down.
CCAACGAAGAAAAAGTTTCTGGAAAGCTTTCTGTCTGCTGATGGACAACGCCTACCAGACGGGAAACCAGACTTAGAATATCAACGCCAAATGGAGAAAGAGCTGAAAATCTCATACCGAAGTGGAATAGGGGAAATCATCTGGGCAATGACTACCTGTAGACCAGACGTATCACATGCAGCTGTCAAATGTTCTCAATTCAGCTCGTGCCCACACAAAATTCACTACCATGGAGTTCGACATTTGCTGAAGTACCTGAATGAAACGAAGACTGATGGAATATACTACTGGCGAGCTACAACTCATCCGAGCCTTCCAACCAAAGCTAGACCACCCATTACAAGCACTCTCACCGAGCTATTTGTTGACAAAAGGAAAGAGTACGGGCCAATGGAACTTAACGCACAAGCAGACTCTGACTGGGCAAACTGTCCACGCACAAGAAGATCATACACAGGGGTATGTGTACGAATGGCAGGCGGCACAATAGCGTACAAAACTAGACTACAAGAAGTTGTTGCTCTTTCGTCTACGGAAGCCGAATTGATGGCAGCAAATGAAGCAGGAAAAATGATATTATACATTCGCAGCATACTTTGGGATCTTGGTATACCACAAATGGCAGCGACGGTCATCGGTGAGGACAATGATGCGTGCACAGCAATTGGCAATGCACAGAAAACAACACCAAGGACAAGACATCTAGACATCAGATATAGAGCACTCGCAGATTGGATTGAACGAGACCTACTAGTCCTAGAACGAGTCGATACAACAGTTAATACCGCGGATCACCTCACCAAACTCCTCAGTCGCACGTTATTTCATCGCCACAATGACTATTTGCTTGGACATGTGCCTCCACAGTATACGCGGGCATATAGCGATCTATTCAATCCCAAACAGAACGCGAACACAACAATATGGGATACATCAAATAATTCATACAACACACCTCACGACAACGAAGACGTTGGAGACAAAATTGTCAAATCACTCATAGCAAAATGGGATTTGATTTGTCACCTAGTGGAAAGATAGCGATGCTATTTAGTACAATCCGACATCGACTATGTGATATCGAATTGTGGGGGGGTGTTAGATTACACGTACGTAGATACAGTAGATACAAGACTACTCTAATCATTATCTTTTATCTCCTATCTAATCTATCAATAGCATCGATTGGAAGTAGGGAGATCGAGGATACTAACAATAAAAGATAATGATTAGAGTATTTCCGTACTCTACTTGTATCTACGTACGTGTAATCTAACAGCGTGGCGTATGTATGTAACGTTTCTGTACGTGGGCTGTACATGGGTAGGAATCAGAGCACGAAAGCCGGGAGAAGCTTGCCCTGCCGCCGCACGCCAATGACTATTTGTATTCAATCCACAACAGAACAACTTCGTCCACGAGCAACGACCGACACAGACTATTATCTTAGATTCAGGGCACTAGAGATCTTTCACTTCGAAGATAGACAGGCCAAGTAATCTGGCGCTAGCAACTATTGCACTCGATCGACAGCCAACACTAGGGGGGAGCAAGCCCTGTGTTTTTTGGGGAGTCACGAGTGGTGCGCGCCAAGAATTTTCTCAAAATTTTTTGACCATGGCCAAAATTGGCCATCGCCTGATTGGCGTAAGAAATAGGACCCTTTTGCAGCTTTTTCTCTGTTATTACTTGTTTTCATACTTTGAAACTGTTTGGCCGCATAGACGGGGGTATGGTCTATGCGGCCAAAAAGTTTGGTGATCTCAAGTGCTGACCCGGTGGAGATTTTGTTGCAAAACCAGCCAATCTTGTCGACAAAACTCCGATCTTCAAAAGACTCAATGCATCGGAGAGCTTGCCGATGCACCAAAAGCAACAAGCGGAGAACTCTGCGGCAACAAAAGCAACGATGGAAGAGAGTAATGATGATATCACAATGGCGGCGCCAAAGCCAAAAAAGAGAAAGAGGAAGAAGAGTACTTTTAGCCGCAATCAAAGGGGTGGTGAGCAGAAGAAATCCAACGCACCGCATGAATCACAGTATTGGAATGAACAATGAATATAGATCAATCAACATTACAATATACACTCTATATGGGTATTTGGCGTTGGATGATAGCTTGGTTTGGTGGATCTAATGAAGTGGGGTCATGATAATCAATTATATCATGCAAAATTGTGAGACATCAGCTCAGCTCAGAAAGCTCCTCATGGCAAATTATGCATGCTAAGGACATATCATAACCCAAACAACAGCACCAATCGATGATATTGATCATATTGGATGTTCCAGTCGATCAGTGTCTGATACAAGCGACGATAACCGCTCATTCATCTCGCTCTACCGGTAGGACGACATATAATTATACAACAAAATCACTGCGCCTTTTTTCCTTTTATGAAAGTGGAGCTCATTCACAGCATTTAAATATAAACAACACCTTCCAATATAGTCTGACTAGAGCAGGTCTTCTTTATATGCTATATGTAACAGAACATGATATGATATGTGTAATCTAAGCCTGCCACAGAACATGATTCTCGACTCAACGCATGGAGCCATACGATGCCAATGTAGGATAATACAAGGGCTGCAAACCCCATTCAACCATACAACACCCTTCTATTAGTTACTATCATCGATGTTGCGCAGCAGTTGGGGTTGAACAAGTCGTAAAGTGGACGCTATATGCCCAAAACGCTAAAAATCAATAATTTTGATGGCTCAAATTTCACCACACATGAGTATATATTAGATAGAAACAGTAGCTCACAGCAATACCATGATGCGCAAACGTTGCTACAATATAGTTGAAACAATATCAAAGTGTTTTGGGGTTTGTAAATGCTGAGTTATTTTAGATATTGTAGAATATGATGCCAAAATTGAGTTGTCGATGGTCGAGACGATCGGCACCGGTGACACAATAAAACTCGGCTGTCTTCGTCACAACCCACCGAAAGAGCCACCCAAATTCATCTCAAAGGTTATACAAAGGAACAGTACCACTGGTTAGGTGCCTAAATGTTTGAAACAGGTCGTGGTATCGATTATTCACTATCTGGGCGGAAGTCGAGCGGCTCAAAATGTCTATTTTTGATATGTGTTCGGAAGACAAACAGGTTGGAGCTGCTGATAAAAGCACAAAATGGCCAACCATACCATATAGGATGATATGATGGTCTCTATTGTTGATGTAATTATGTATAATGATGTGTAGGACGTCTATACTGTCAAATCCGCCATGGTGGGTATGTTGGTATAAAAGAGTGGATGGTGTTTGGCGATATGTACTAATTCCTATCGTCTCGCTAACCAGATGGCGCCATATTTGACTCGACTCGCCTCAAAATCCAATCCCACGATGGCCAAAAATGCCCCTATACGGAGGCTGATATCCACACAAGGCAAAGATATAACACCACCAAACTTTGGGGATTTCTATTGGGGGTATAGACGAAGGTATTTGATCAATATTGGATGGAATATAATAAGTTTGAAATTCGAATATCTGGGGTGTGCCCCCCCCTACCAACACTTCTCAGAGTCTGCTTTGTATTGTATCCGCCGCCGCGCTCTGAGAGCGAGAGAGAGGCTAAGACCCGTTCCGAGGTCTTAAAATCAGTGTAAAAATCAGTGTAAAATGATGTTTTGGCGCCACCCTATTTGCAGGGGGGCGGGCAGAAACGCGGTTCCAGCCCCGTCAAATCAATTTTTACACCGACCAAAAAATTTTTACAGCGACCAAATAGGGGGCAGATCGGTGGCCTATTTGGTCGCTGTAAAATTTTTTTGGTCGCTGTAATTGGCGATGATTTGGCGTTTTACACTGATTTTGACACTGATTTTGACACTGATTTTAAGACCTCGGAACGGGTCTAAAAGAAGTACCGTCTATACCTTAAAAAGTGTCCGGATTTTTCTGTTGTCCGGACTGTTTTTCAGGTGACTTGTAGGTGTCCGCAGCCTTTTTCGAGGAAGTGTCCGACCAGATTCGGACACTTTCAAATGCTTTGTGCGAAGCCAGCACGCACAACCCAGCACGGCGGGCCACCACACCATGTTGTGTTAAAATAAGCTCGAGAAATTTATGAACGCAAACCTGATCGCCATGGCAACCATTACCCTCCTCGCGACAAAGCGTACATTACAGTAGCGCCGAAGGCTTGCTCAAACCATGCTCTTACCAAGCTCTACCTGAAGAAGATTATCTTGCCCGCTGGTGGATATGACAAAGAGACAGGAGAATGCGAAAACAAGATTGGTGTGCTGTGGGATGACTTCAAGTCATATTCTACAGCTGAGGTGAAAGACTTTTGCCTATCACTTCCTTGTCTTTCTGTGGATATCTTACCAGGAGGACTAACCCCATGTGGACAGCCTCTTGACAAGGTGATCAACAAGGTCTTCAAAGGTTACTTCTGTGACTTGTACGATGCATACAGCCTCATTGCTCCCGTCAAAGAAAAAGGGACGCCTGAAGCTCCATCACGACAGCAATTGGCAACATGGGTTGTTCAGGCCTGGGATAAGATTCCTGAAGAAATGGTTAGAAAGTCATGGACTGCATGTGGATACACTCCGGAAGAGGAGCTTTCCTTTTCGGATAAAGGGCAGGTTGTGCTTTGGACCGAAGATGAGGTACATAAAATGGTGAAGCAGTATTGTGGCCAGGAGGGGCTGGACCATCTTTTAGACGAGGAAAATGGGAATGAAGATGACTTTGTCGCGATTGAAGCAGCATTTGGCATCATTGATGAGGATGGGGACAATAGCGATGGAGAGATGGAGTAGAATAATTTTAAGTATTTGTTGTTACATGTTGCGCTCTAAGAAACCCTTGAAAGTGTCCGGATTCTAGAATGTGTCCGTGCATCCTTGCAGGGGGAGTGACAGTGTCCGGGCTGCAATAGTGTGGTCCTGTCCTACGGACACTTTTTAAGATAGACGGTATGTACTTTCACAAGCTCAAGGCTATATTCAACAAAATCTAGAGGAATGTCACCGCGGTCGACACTGAAACGATGGAGAGAAAAAAAAAAAAAAACGATGGAGAGTAGATACTTCGATCTGCAATGACGCACAACACAATTATCGAGAGGAAATTATTTCTGTCGATTTGCTTGAAACTTGAAAACGCTGCCTCTTGAAAGAAGTCCATATTGGTCTTCGGTGGTGAGTAATTATCATTAGCAATATCGGCACTATCAACTGACTCTTAACAATAATATCTGGTGGGAAAGTCCAGCTATCACAACTCAGCGCGGTTGCTGTGGTGAAGACATAACCGACTGTAACTATCGGCGACCTTATCATCTCCCACCCACGGTCCTGCAGACTTGATATTATTATACCAACAAATCCACTACTTCTCACGTCAACATGACCATTATCGCAGGCAGGGGCGGCCTCTGAATGAATCATGTCTTCATCTGACGAAGAAGAAGAACAGTCACTGCACAAGCTCCTTTGGGAAGAAAAAGAATATGTTGAGGTTGAGGATGTTCAAGCTCTGATCGACAAATATCCTGATGCACTGAAGGAGAAAGATAGAGATGGATGGTTGCCGTTACATGTTGCCGCCTATTCCGGTGTGTCAGCAGAAGTGATACATCTACTTATCAAAGGATATCCTGATGCACTGAAGGAGAAAGATGGAATAGGATACCTGCCGCTGCATAGGGCCGTCGGAAATGGTGCGTCGGACGAAGTGATTCAGCTTCTTATCAAAGAATATCCTGATGCAGTGAAGGAGAAAGATGGATATTATGGAAATCTGCCGCTGCATTTTGCCGTCAAAGAACGTGCATCGGACGAAGTGATGCAGCTTCTTATCAAAGAATATCCTGATGCAGTGAAGGAGAAAGATATATAAGAAGAACTGCCGCCTCAAAAGGCTGTCAAAAAAGGTGCGTCGGCGAAAGTGATACAGCTGCTTATAGAAGAATATCCTGATGCAGTGAAAGAGAAAAATGATGATGGAGAACTGCCGCTGCATAATGCCGTCGGATTTGGTGCGTCGGTGGAAGTGATACTGCTACTTATCAAAGAACATCCTTATGCGCTGAAGGTGAAAAATAGAGGTGGAAGCCTGCCGCTGCATGTTGCCATCGAAGAGGGTGCGTCGGTAGAAGTGATACAGCTACTCGTGAAAGAATATCCTGATGCAGCGAAGGAGAAAAATAATTACGGACACCTGCCGCTGTATTGGGCCATCGAAAAAGATGCGTCAGTTGAAGTGATACAGCTACTCATCAAAGCAAATCCTGATGCAGCGAAGGAGAAGTATTATGATGGACACCTGTCGCTGCATTTTGCCATCGCAAAGGGTGCGTCGATGGGATCTATTCAATTGATTCTTAATGCTCACCCTCAAGCGGCAACGGAGAAACTGAAGGATGGAAGGCTCCCTATTGAGAAGTATCTCGAAAACGAAGACGCCGGGGACTTGGTCCTAGCGCTACTCAAGGCTGATATGCCGGTTGCAATCGAGGATGGCATGCCAATTGAACACTCTGGTAGTTGGTTCACTTGTGTTTCTTCCAACACTAAAACTGCGATAGCCGCCGTGCGACAAGTTCTCTCTAATGAAGAGGGCGGGACTGGCTATGGTAAATACATCCATGCCCTAGCTGATGTCCGTGATGCTGAAGGTAGAACTGCTCTTGGTGCGGCTTTGTCTGAGGCTCGCACCGAAATGAATAAATACTTATTCTTTTGCAGTAGGTACAAGCTCCATACTGGTCCTCCTGAGCACCGCACATCATCAAGTACATTGTTTCGTGCACAAGATCTTGGCAAGAAAGCTAACTACGGCGTCATCTTTGACAAAGCGGACAAAAATGAGGATGGAAATTTGGATAAGAAGGACTTAAATGCTATTGCGGAATCATTGGCTTGGATCCTGATCTGTTTCTGAAGGGTTCAGACAAAAAGACCATATCAAAGGCGGAGTTCATAGCCATTTGCAAACGGCAGTTGGGCGATGGTCCTCCCGAGGTGGTGATCAAGCTTATGCAGAACAAGGATCATTGGGAACGCGAGACTAAAGCTCGTGTGGACTATCAGTTGAGTTCAAAGTATGTGGTAACAGCGCTTTCAAATATACCATCACAAACCGAAATAGCTGAAGCAGTGAAAAGGGGCGACGGTGGTCTAAATGATATTGTGGAGAAATCCCTCGGCGGTGTGAAGCCAGGCAAATACGCCATTATCATGAATGCCGCAGAACGGAATCTGCAACAAATCTTGTTCCAGGAGCAGCCCCAAATTGAAGTTGTACGAGACATGCTCAGACAAGTATTTGAAGCTGTGCAGCATCTGCACGACCAGGACCTAATGCGTGGTGATCTGAAGATGGTCAACATCGTTCGCTTTCGTATTGACAACAAATTGCGTCTGATAGACTTTGATGCATCTGCACGCATCGTAAAAATAGGTGAAGAGGAAGAGTCGTTTGCTGGTGCCAAGTTCTCGTCGGCAGTTCTGCCTCCCGAGATGATAGAGAGGATTGTGTCAAAAGAGGAGCTTGAGAAGTTCGATGAATACTGGAAGGCTGAAAATGATAAAGATCTCTATGAAAAGGTGAAACCAAAGCCATACAAGGAGCGAGGGGTTCTGAAAGCTCATTACGTTGTTAAGTCATTTCGTACGAAAAATGGCCAACCTGTGCACAACGGCCTGCCTCACGACCTGGTGCGTGCATCAGAAAGTATCGACGCATGGTCGCTTGGCGTTTTGGCATTCACTCTGTTGACCGGTGAAACGCTCATCCCTTCCACTTTTGTGGATGACTGTGCGTCAGGCGCGGCCATGCATGTTTTGTACTCATGGGGGACACAGCCAGAGGTGCTGAGCGAGCTTTTCAAGAAAATTCGTGATGATGCAGCACGCGACCTTGTCGGTCAGTTGCTGCAGTACGAACCAGGGAAAAGGCCATCTATCGCTTCTCTGTTGAAAGATCATCCATTTTTCAATGCCCAGAGTATAGATGTCTTGAAAAGCTTCGAAGAAATCAAAAACAGTATTGAAGACGCTGCGAAGAATCGACAAGACGACAGGGCTCTGCTGGAAAAGATGGATGCCAACATTGTAGTGATAAAGCAGCTGAGCGTCGAGAACAAATCCGAAATCCGCCGCACACGCCAAGTGTTGATGAAGGGAATCTTTGAAGCTACGGAAGTTGACAAACCCACTACTTTCACAGTTGTCAATGAGAAACTACCTCCAGTGAAATCAGTTGAAAAGGCAAAGAAGCAGATACTTGATATCGTTGCGGCAGAGGATGGTAGTGGCATTAGGTTGGAAACGGACATTGCGTCTCTTGACCTTTATGCTGAAGGAGCAGATATTGCTCTTGAAGGCGATCTTAAAGAGCATTATGAGAAGTTTAAGACGGGCATGAAGTAGGTCGAGCGCATCAAACAGATTGGCTCAAAGGTTGCTGCTGGTGAGGTCGATGAGGCCTTTGATGTAATCAAGGACGGAATTAAAGACCTAATCGTGCAAGAAGAGATGTACCTCTATCTCGTTGATGAGCTAACGGGCAAGCCCGTACAAGCAGACGGGTGGCCACTAATAATCACAAAGCCAACAGAGCTTGTGCCAAAGCTGGTACCTTTGATGCAGCTCGGATTGCGAGGTCTGTCCATCATCAATGGAGTAGCGGGTGTGGCTGTATTATTTGGTTTTCCTGTCCCAAAAGTTCCCAAGACTTTGACAAAAGGCGCACAAGAGTCAGTTGAGCTTCTCAAGAAAGAAAGTTCAGTGGAGGAGTTTGGCGTTGTTCATGAAGAGGTCAAAGGAGGTGGTGAAGAACAAAAGTCAGTGCGTGGTGCCTCGCTGCGTGAGTTTGTGGACTTTCTGGATAAGAATGATCCTGGCTTGAAAGAGGGCAAAAGCGGTGACTTTGCTGGTTTGCAGCGAATTGGTGATCCCGAAGACGGCACTGCGCTGTGGACTGCACTGACAGATCCAGAAGAAATTGAAAAGGCACTGGAGGAGCGTGCGAAACAGCGCAAGGTGGAGCAACTCAAACACAAGGAGTATATTAAACAGACTGCCAAGAAAGAGATAGAGTTAGAGGGCACCGAGGAGGTAGAAATCCCGGAGGAAAACACAGGATTGACCGTGGGAGCATCTATGTCATCAAATGAGAGAAATTTTTGCTGCGTGATGATGTAAACATCCTCAGTTAGATCTTGACGAGTTCTCACATATAAGGCAAGATACATGGTTACTCTCTAGTTAGTTGTATACTAATAACCAGACTAGGAGTATGTTGTGGGCATAGCCCACACACCAAATAGCCTAGCAATAGTGACTGCAGACTGCAGAGGAGGTCTTGCAAACATTTTGGATGATATTCAATTCGTCTACAGGAGGGCTACGTGGGATCCCAGTATTAACGCTCGAGGCGTGCAACTCCTCGAGGAGATCCCAGGGCCCAGCATTCAAAGTAGCACACACCGCAGGTCCAATACGAGGCTCCATACGATGGTGTTCATCATGGTGATAAAACAAATTATAGTTAGGGCATCGGCCCGATTACTAATTCCTCCATAGCTCTACGCATCACCTCAAGTAGTGGAGTAACCACTTCCCAGCTAGCGAGGCGTCCCACTTTAAATGGTCCCCGCGAATCGTAGACTCTCGACTCTCGAGGCATATGATTCGTCTCATTCCGACCTTACATTGAAAAGATGCTAGGATCAACAACCAATACCAACACCAACCCTTCATCTTTCATTTCCACTTAACTCGTCAAGCGTGTATGAGTGTATACTTTTGTGCGCGAAAAATCCTCGCTTGCGGAACCCATAACCGCAACTAAACCTACTTCTGTTGATTGTAGGGGGTACGCCAGTTTCCTCTGCCTGTGCAATTTCCATCAGTATCCTTTCTCAACATCATCATTATCCCCACCAATCGATCTAAGCCTGATGGCGGATATGGATATCTTATCGTTTCTTCACATTATCTGAGCGAAGTAAATCTGCTCAACATCCTTCATCCATCTTGTCTTCGTCAGGATATTCTACTATTTCTTTTGTCCCTAGACATTCATTCATCCTGTAACTTATTTCCGCTCGCGACAAATTAGAAGTGCGCTTTCACGTTATCATCTACCCACTTGCTATTGTATCATTCTGTTCGCTCGATGGTCGTTCAATAAGTATTGAATGAGTGAAACCGTACGTCTGTGTCTCCGGTATTCTATTTCTTCACTTCGCGCGAGAGAGGGGATCTCTCCGAGCAAGTCGCCGTGGTTTCAAAGCGATGAGGAGCGTCTCGTGTGGATGGCCGTGATAACTGTCCCCGTTTGCATTCCTGTTTCAGTGTCCCCGTCTGCCACCGATCTGGCTCGTGACCAGGGTAAGGGAATGTTGTAGCGGTACTGTACTCTGATTCAACACATTCGGGTTGCTCGTTGTTGTGCGCATGCATTCCATTCAACAATGCTTGTTGATGCATGTAGGGCGTATTGATGTTACATCTGGTGTAGCCTACATCCTCGGCCTCGATGTCTTCTATAATCTTAACTGATGCTTGTCTGCTTTGCTTTGTTCAATAACTGCGGCTACATCACTGCTGCCTGTGGCTGCAACGCTAGTGCTATCTGACCTCACTGTGCTTTCCGGCTATCGAGTAAGCCAGACCTATTTCATTGTTTTGCCTGTCAAAGAAAGTCTTCCATGACATCAGTCTCTGGTCTTGTCGTGTCCAGCGTGTTATCTCCGACTCTGTACAAAAGAGTCTGTTTCTGTCTCGACGCAATTGTCTCGATATCGTGTGATGTGGAGTGCCTGTCTCACTTTTGGGCGTTTGTATCTCGATTTATCTATCCGGCGCATATCAAGTTCGACGCACATTTGTCCGGCTCACATTATTCAACTTCGGTACACATCTATCTGGCTCACACTGTGGTTTCAACCTTGTCAGCGGTGTTTTACAACATGCAAGTGAGGCATATCTGTTATTGTCCCCGTATGCCGAGGCTGCTTTGATCTAGTTGATCTCGGTGGCATCTCGTGATGTTATACCTATCACAATCATCCTTTCTCTCAGTCCGAGCTGGCCTACCACGGGCTCAGCACACTGACTCAATTATTCCTGTGCCGTTCTAAGCTGATACCACATTGTACTACTAGCTCGATTTCATTTGTGTCTCGTGTAACAAGTGGCTGGAGAGTTGTTTAATCTCGGAAGTAAGTTCTGTGCTTCATGCAATGCAACGCAAAGATTATTTGCTGCTGCCGTCACCTTCTCTCTATGGTTCGAGTAAGCTGTTGTCAATTTGCTACCAGTGAGGCTACCTAAGCTGACGCCACAACAAAGAAGTCCTGTGCTATATGTAGTCACTTCCAAAGTCGTGTGCTATCTCTCACACTATGTGATGGCTATTTGCACGAAATCAATTTCCACGGTGTTTATCAAACTGTCAAGCAACATTCAGAAGTGTTTTGCTATGTTTGGCGAAGTCAAAGTCGCATGTTCATAACTCAAACTAGCAAGTCAAGTGCCAACGTCTAGGCGCTGGGCTCTCTTCCCGACATCCAGAGAACGATCGGGAGATAGAATTGGATTCCAACAACAAGGAAGTTGTCGAGTTTGATGCTGACAAGTGTATCTAGAACATCAACATCACGTTGCCCATTGTGTATCATATTTTTCAAGCACTGTCGCTTCTGCAACATCAGTGTAGCTCCCATGTGCGTGCACATTTATGGTAGCTTATCAATCGGTCTACGATAAGTTTGATCATTCCTGTTTACTTGAGTGTTCGTTCCATCCTTACACTCATTCGTTTGGACTTGCGTGCACCGTCTCTGCGTGGCAATCTGATAGCTTGGAATAATTCATTGTATACTCACATGTCCTTCCTGCCGTACTTCCAGCAAGAAGAGTTAGAGTGTCTCACGGCATTTCGCCATCCATTTCAGCACTGTTCTTGCTTTGACCGCAAAGCGTTTCTCCACCTTTCTTCTTCACTTGTGGATAATAACGCGACATTTCCTTATCATGCAGTCTTTGGATGACCACAAGTCCAGTACGTATTTGCCGCTAGTAACCACGCGCCGTACTGTATTCACATCCGCTGTTACAAAATAATGCAGCTGGCTTTCATAGAGGAAGCATGGTCCGAGGTGCAATACCTTTTCTGCCGCTGCCATCGCGGCAGTACCACTGGTGCCACGGCTGTTTATCATGTTCCTCTCGGCACGTACGATATGAACTCTTGTCGAATGATGGCTTGGCCAACTTGCTAAGGATTCGACTCATGTGCACTTCTATTCCACTTCGGGTGTCAGCGCCGACGTTCTTGAGCATACCTAAAAGGTCCGAGCGTCATGTAATGAGCTCTTTACAACCTCCAGATAATCCACTCTGCAATTTTGGTCTCCTTTATTGTGCCAACTTTCAAATATGGCTTCACTTCTTTCAAATATGGCTTCACTTCGCTATTATACCACCTTAAGTAGGTCGACCTTGCTGGTTCTGCATCTTGCAATACGTCTTTTCCTTGAGATCAATCGATAGAAACAGACCGAAACCTGCTCTACACTTGCGTTCAAAGTGGTATCTATCCTTGCATAGAAGGTGCTCGCGTATCAAGCATTTATCTTCCTTGCGCTTGCGCATATGTCTTTCATCGTCATATTGTTCTCTTGTCAATCCAATGGACATTCGTCTCTTATCAGCTGTGTGAAGTTGTGCGTGGAGCTACTTGCTCACGTATGCTTGGCGGCGAGGCAATTCTTGTTGCTCTGTTGTGCATAAAAAGTTTCCATGGTTGATAAACAGTCCGTCGATCGAACTGTATGTGATGATTTACCTCAACATCACTGCCCCGTAAGTCATTACAATTGTGAGATGACTTGTTAGATCCCGAGTCCAAAATAACACATGGCAGTGTAAGTTTGCCAGCAACGGCAAATGTCGTTAAACAGATGAGATTGTGCTTCTTTTAGTTGCTACCCCGAACCCTGCCTGAGAGTCATGGTAGTCCCCGCGAGTTAGCATCTGCAAAGAGTTCAACAATCATTGTAATTACAACACACCTGCGTGTGCAAAAGATAAAGACATTATGTACAAAGAAGACATTATGTACAAAGGGCTTTGCAGGGCATGAGATTCGTGCGTATGTTGGCATCAGACTACTGCTGCCGTTTCGTCAATTTCAGAGTTCAGAGCTTCTCTGAATGCATTTGGCGTACTATTCAGCGTTATTCTAGACGGTTCGAGTACAGGTCTCGTGATCGGCTTCTCCCTGTCTATCATTCTGATACTCTCCACAAGAGCAACGTCGTTCACGCATGTCTGGAGCTAAACTTTAATCGTCAAATTGGAGACATATGACATTTCGAATACATAGCACCCTATCGACGCCATGCAGAATATTCGTATTGAGCGTTGTCAACAGCGGACGACACCAAGCGTTACTTCATAGGACTGAAATACATTTCCAGTCGGGAATCAAGTTCATCCAGTCGAATTTCAAAAAATACATCGAGCACATCATCATTTGATGTCACTCCTCCGCGCGGCTACTACCTTTGTAACCGCTGACACTTTCATCTGGAGTCCTGCTCAAGGATTGGGCGCTCTTAACTATCTGGTCGCTGCAGCTATGCGCTTGCAGATGGAGAGCTATCGTGCCATGTCGTGTAGATATCAAAGAGTCGCCAAGAGCCATTGACCTCTCTTCATTCCTGCATTAGCATTACTGTAAACAAGAGAGAATGGGAAAGCGTTGACGTATCCACAAAGATGAGGACATCTAATTTCTTCCCCCGTGAACTTGGTGCTGCCATGTTTAGAGAAACAAGGAAACAAGTTTAACGCCTTCCGTCAACGCGATGAAAACTCCATAAAAAGTTATTGCTGGTCCGCCTGCAGACAAAAGCATTATGAATTATTACCGTCAAGGTTAATGGGACATCTTCCCAGAGGTCTTCGATTACCTAGTCACCTGACTGACGCGTCTGCGTTGCCACTGTCACATTACTGTTGCTAGTCCATCTGCGTAAAAACGGTTTTATTGCTACTGCTAGTCATCTAGCTCTATCAAGGTTAATGAGTTACGCCCAAAGGTCTTCAATTACCTTTTCCACTGACGCCGCGGCATCACTGCATACATTCAAGGTTGATGGGGCTCCTTCCCAAAGGTCTTAGATTACCTGTTCTCACTGCTATCATACAAGGTTAGTTGCTACATAAACAAACGGGCACATAAGGCCATGTTCAAACTTTCTACAGACGACTCTGCGGCCGTCGTCAATAATCACGTGTGCGCTCATTGCCGCTGCAAGAGCGGGAGCGCCAGCTTAACTTCACATAACTTCACATAACATTACTTTACATTCTTGCTCTTTGGACAGTGTATAAGCTGTGCCATTGAAGGTCTCAACGAAACACTTGACATCCTTCTGGGTGAGGGATGACTTATCCTCGGCAAGCTCACGATCCGTCCGAATAGGTGGAAGTGAACCTGCACTCGCAGCGGGTGTCGATGCGTGACCCCCTTGAACGGCTGCTGTCAACGTCGCTCCTCATGCGTTGTTGGCTACTGCTGGTAACGTCGCGTTTCATGCGTGGGCTGCTGCTGTGTTCGTCGCTCCTGATGCGTGTTGCCCCCCACCCTGGGCTGCAGCTTACAACGCTCCTAATGTGTTGACATCGAATGTCTGCCCATTACTGCCTCCAAGGAAAACAGTGTTCAGTAGACTGAGCAATTGCGTTGCTCCAACATTGTTGTTGATGGTGTTTGTGGTGTTCGTATTGGTGCTGGAGGGATTGTCGTACCTCGACCACCAGCACCACGAGCATTGCCACGTCCGCGTCCCCCACGGCCACCACCTCTTCCACTTCTTCCGCCTGCACGTAACGTCGCTCCTAATGCGTTGGTGCTCATTATGCTGCCCTCCAGAGAGAGCAGCGTTCAGTGGATTAAGCAATTGAATTGCTCCTTTTTACACTGGGCGTGGTCCAGTTGAAATAGCTGTCAATCATACTTCATCTTCTTCCTCTCGATCACAAGGAGACATTGATAATAATATAACAGAAATTTTAAAGTACGTCTGATTAGCCCTCTAGGGGCGAAATTATGACTAACCAACATGTGTGCTGTGTCGGTAGCATTGATAGTGCTCTATACTGCCTCCACAACTGTTTCTCAGATCGCACTCCAAGCCAGAAGACCTAAATAGTCTCCTGGCCAGGATTAGTTCAACCATACGGTTGTTTACGTCGTCGATTTCTCGAGTTCATTGAGGACTGCGTCTATTATCGGCTGTCCCTCCTCACGATACAATACTACTCTATTTGCGTGTTCCTCGGCTTCATCAGCCACACGTTGCCGCTGAGGTGGCGGTAATGGTGGGCCAAATTCATTGAAGTAGAACGATAAAGTTCGTTGACTTTTCTTCCGCTGTTCTGCTCGCATCTCGACCGCTTGCCTGCCTATCTTGAGGTGATGCACCCACATTCGCCTAGTAGCCAAATCCATATTGCTTATTTCGTCAATACTATGATTTGCCCACCGTTGGTGAAAGCCTGGCGGCATCTCCTCTCGATGTTGACTGTACCATACCAATTGCTCTGCTAAATGTGCACTCTCTATTTGCTTGTCAAATGACTGAGTTCCATGAGCTAGTCTGTTTCGCTCATGCCACTGCGGTAGTGCAACTTCATACCAGATCAATTTTTGGAGTTGATAAAACTGCTGGTGGGCGTCCCCATGATGAGTACTCTCCAATGCTTGATACCATTCTTTTACCAGATATCCTCTGAAGAAGTCATCCCACCCGAGGTCACGTTGTGCTTCCAGTGCTTCCTGGATCCTCGGGTCTTCTGATGTGGTTCGAATCTCGCCCCCGTTTGCATATTGTTCTACCAAGTTTGCCACTCTGAGTAGTATTTTTCGTGATATTTTCCGGAGTCCTTTCTTCCGGAGTGCTGCTATAATTGCAGCACGTTTCGCAGCCATATCCGGGTGGGAACATTGAAACACGTGTGCTATTGTTTCGTCATCACACTGCCGACAGTTCGGACACTGCGATACTTGCGTTTCATGTTGCTTCACGTGATTCACTGGGAGGAGGCCATGCATTAGTTTGCAGGTAAATCGCTGCTGGCTAAGGGTACTTTTCCGTCTCACTTCCCCTATCGTCATCCAATACACATTGTCATATTGCTCGTCCGTCCATCCGTGTCTTCGCTTGATATATTTCCGGAGGATTGGTTCACGACGCGCTTTGTTGACGTGGCTTCGCATCCCAGCTGTGATCCACTTATTCCCTATTCGTAAAACTGCTTTTGATCCCTCATACGGCATCTGTAATATTTCTTGCTCAGGTGGTAATTGGATGGGATTCTCAATGGCTGCTGCCGTTGTTTCTCCCGCTAATTCGTCGCACGCAATGTTGATCATAGCGTTGTCATCCAATCCATCCAAGTCTTTCTCTTTTCCCAATGCGCTTTCCGTGGTTTCTAATGAATCGCAGTCACTTTCGTCCGGTTCCGTCTTCTTTTTGGCCGTATCTTGGTGTCCCCGGACGTGCTGACTAATTACTCCAAATGGTAACTTCTGCCGTAGATGCTGTATTGCCATCAAAAGATCTCCTTCAGGTTGTATTGTGTCCCGTCCTGTCTTCATTGGCCGATTACTCGTAAAAGCACCTGACTCATTATCAAACCATTGAGTAATATCGTCGTCTGGCCCCAATTCTATGCCAAGATATTGTATGTGATACAGCGCTCGATACAACCCTTCCAATTCAGCTCGGTACGAGTTTACTGAGCTGACGTTTGTCATCAAAAAACATGCCTTGACATACTCGTTTTGATTAGTTGGGATAATCCATGCTGCCGCTGCCACATTGTGCACTCGAAGGACAGAACCATCACTACCTGTCTTCTTTGGCTTCATTTCCGTGCCTGGTAGGTGTGTATTTTCGGTCACGTATCCCGGAGGCTTAGCTTCCTGCTGTTGCTGTTGTGCCATCTGATACGGACGGCGAGTCCATACACCCTCATCTACCTCTGCCATTTTCATCGGATAACACTCTAGCGGTATAGCGTTGACGTCACATTCATATTTGTAGAACCCACTTTGCACTGGTTGTTCTGTTAGCTTCTGAATAAAGCTTTCACCAGTGGCTGTCTCTCCTCGTTTGTAGATCACCCCCTTACCTCGGTAGCAGTCATACCATGTGTTCCGTTTCACCGGAAACCACTTTCCAAGTGGTATGTCAAGTTCCATTGAATTGGTGTGGTGGTGGCGACTATCCAATCTATTGCAGAATGTTTCTCGTATACACCTACGAAACAAGGAGAACCACTTCTTCGGAGGGCATGGAGTTTGCGGCCATCTCCAATCAGATCCTGCTACAAAATTGCCCCCCAGCGTTGTATTTCCAATATATTCTCCATTCTCAACCACTAGGTCTGCTAATGTGATCACTCGCATATAGATACGGACTGCATTGAGCTTTCTCAATATCGATGGCTTTATTTTCCGTCGAATAAATGCTTCCATAATTGATTGATCGCCTTCCCTCTGCAGTGCTGGGATTGTGGCATCTTCCATCCATATCGTAGCATCTATCTCAGCTAATCGATTTTTCAAGCTCACTAGTAGTCCATTGTCCATATATGTCAGCCTTTCTTTGTACTCAAACAATGGTGTTATCAGGCCTGACTGCAGTTGCAATTCATCCAATGTGAAGAGAAAATCCTCCGCCAATGTCTTCCCATTTCTAAGCTGCTTGACAACATACTCTGACTGCAATTCAGTTTGCCTCGAATACATGTCTGGGATTTCCATCCCTCCTTGCTCCATAGGACCTCGGAGCACTGCGTCTGGTGAGTTCCTATTAAAGTGCATATATGGGAGGAAGTTGTTCCGTACGATTGTATCCATCTTTTTGCATTGTTTCTTACTGAAGGACGTCAAGTGAAGGACGTAATCCAATGTTGGCATCAATCGTTGGTAGAGTAGTTGCTTCGTCTCACTTGCTGTCAAGAATCCCAAAGACGTAGACTTGGAAATTCTCCTCAATTTCTCCATGATGACCTCGTACTCTTGCTTCTGGTTCCCATCGGGGCACAAGTGGTATCCCAACCCTTTATTCGGTTGATTTGGTGACTTAAACTGTATCACTGACTTGGCACCTTTATGATCCTCCAGGAGGATTGTTTCATCTATTGCCATGATTGGTTTTAGTTCCCCTCGTACCACTTGCCACGCTAATGCCTGCCACGCACATTTGTGGTAGGCAAGTGATTGGCCTGAATATCGTACGACCTCATTCCACATCGTAGAGCTCAATTTCATCCTTTCGATCAGTTCATCCAGCGGTCGTTCACTGCCGTAATCTGCAGAGACATTTCCGTCATTATCATCAACGTAGCTTACGTTATGACGCTTCATCATCCGTGCCCCGAAACAACCATGTAATTCCAGTCCCGGTGCCAATTCTGCGTGCGTTTTCAGGATCCCACTACTACATGCCGTGAACAGCGCCGGATTGTCTGCTTTTCCTTGGATCTCTCCTGAAATCTGATAATCCCCTGGTTCTTCTGAGTATATATCATTCGATACCCCGAGCCCAGTTCTCACATTGCGTTTCATTCCGCGTAGTGCTTCCGCTCTTGCTCTCAGGATCCCGTCACTGAAGTTCCTTTTCGCCATTTCTATGTTCGACAATGACGGCTGCATTCGATCATAGCACGCTATACAGTCATAATACAGCATGCCTATTGTTGATTTCTTTGCTCGTGCCGCTTCGAATGTCAACAATTTGATCATAGCTGCATCAATTGAGTTTCTATCTTTCCGAGATCCCCACTGTTCATCTGACAGCTCCCCGGTAGACTCCATCTTTTTTGAAAACTCTCTTGCAAAAAATTTCAGTGCCGTGTTGAAATCAGCCTCTAATAACCCTATGATTCGGAGTTGGTTTATCTGCCGGTTACCTTTTTTCTTTTCCAGCATTACATCCGTCATACTCTTCCATCGTTCAGGGGCGAAACCATATATAAACGGCAGGCTAATCATTATCGACAACCAATCTGCAAACTCATTGTCAGCTACCATAGCTTTCCACACCGTATAATGTAGGTCTCCGTTAGAAGCAGTCTTTTCTTTGGCGTTTCGGAATGCCTCTTGCAGTTGAGCAGAAGTTATTGAGCCCACGGTTTCCTCCATTGCTACTTCTTTTTCTGTTTGTTTGAGTTGACTCATCCACGCTGCTAGAGTATCACTAATCTCCATTTCTTCGTTCGTGGTTGGGTCTAACACTCGATAATTTCCTTCGAGTATTTGCTTCACCTCCTCCGTTCCCTCAGCACTTATCAATTGCTGTACTGGGGGTTGAGTCGATGGCCCCCCTTCCATTGCTACCTGTTGCAAATGCCGTTTGTTCCGCTGTAGTATTCTACCTTCGATAGCCGTTTGGGATGTAATTGCCTCCCATTGGAACGGTGATTTGTCAATTATCTCATCTATCTTCAGTGACCCATTTTCTCGGACAATTACTTTGACGGGATATGCATTCTTATCCGGTACCTTCAATGAATGGTGGGCATAGAATTCTTTTTCCATGATTGGTTTTCCTTGAGACGTTTGTTGTATGACTGCATGCGTTTCAAATACTCCTTTATCATAATGGTACAATTCTTCCATATCTTCAGAGTACATCCACTCATGGCTCGGGACGTCTATGCGATCAAGTCCAACACGTTGCCCTTTTGTGAGGATACTAAGCTTCCGATTCGTTGATGCTGCTCTTGTCGTTCGTATCATTGCGTTCATTTTAGCTTCCCAGTCTCCGCCATCTTTTCTTGTTGATGATTGAGCTTGAACTTCGAGCCATCCAATCCTCTTTTCTGCACAATCCTTCTGGATTTCCCATAGCACTTTACGTGCTTCCCTGACCTTTACTTTCAAATCTTTAACTTTCATCTGCTCGTAATTACTCGTCAGATCATATCCAAGTCTTGCTGCAAGTTTGGTCAGTCCTACACTTGGGGGTGCTCGCCTACGCTGGCAGTCCAACATTGCCTTATACAGCAGTACTTTCTGCCCTGCCAACGTCAGTTCCGGACTGCGAAAGTACCCATATCGGCGACGTGATGTCTTTTTCAGAGTTGCCCTGATGATATCAGTATATTCCTTATCCAATGCGTTATATGCACGCTTCGCCTCCGTCGTACATCCTTCCTCATGGAACTTCGCAACTAGGATGGGGACTTTAAGTTGAATGTTCTTGTCCTCCATCCCTTTTCTTAGCTCGTCCATGAACTTCTCCACCTTATCTTCTTGATGTAGGGTGAATTGCCTATTGATTGCATTTGGGGGGCGATTTATAAGGCCTCTGAACAACAATTTCTCATCAAAGTCAACCCACGCCATTGAATGATCGGAGTGCACAGCCTCATGAGACCCTAGGTACCCAATATGTCGTATCGCATGCTGAAGGCCTGCATCCATGAGGATGTAATCAAGTCTTTTCGTTCCTCTATTGTAAGTCCGTGGCATTTCCTCGAACTTCCTATAGAATGGGTCCTCCAGAACTGCATTTTGTTGAAACTCTCTAAACTCCTTATCCGAGAATGTACTTCCATTTGCATCCATCATTACTATTGGTCTATATCCCTTCGATCTTTTCTCTTCAATCAGCTTGGTGAGGTCGTTGAGGATTTGCTTCCTCGGCCGAGGGTTAACTACTCCATCTTTCATCATTGCAGACTGTTGATGAGTGTATGCTGTGTTTGGCCCTGCATTTGAGGATTGACATACTCTATACGCCGTTATGACAACTATCCCTTCATCCCGGCTTCCTTGGAGAATATGCCACGCAAATCTTCCATACTTGTCAGACCCTTGATGCCGAACTCGTCCCGTCACGTGGCCTGTAATAGTTTGTAGGACTCCTCCTGGCTGATATTTGATTCGATGGTCTATTGGTGGCAATGACGCATACTGAGTGTTAGCCATATTCTGAAACATTCGTCTCATATTCATATCAAAAATTCCTTTATTATTCGATGTCCATGGGCGGTTCGTTTCTACGTATCCGCATATATCAATCCCAAGGTCATGGACTACCTCTATCTCGTTTGGTAGAGTATTGGTCCTCAGGACTTTGATGGAGTTAATATTTTGAAACCCGAATCTTACTACTCCATCTTCATTTTGTCTAAGTTGTATTGTGTCTCCACTCGCTTCTAAATTTTGCACTGGTCGTATTACGTCTTGAGTTCCTCTACTCATCTCGTTTGTTTGGATCTTCTAACTTTGATCGATCAGTGCGTGAATTGATAGGTGCGGTGGTTCCATTTCTTAGACTTTCTGGTGGTGGTTTCGCCGAATTGTGAGGGCCTCCTTCGGTTCCTTTATCCGGCGATAAGCAGGAGACTCGTTCGGGTTCGTGTCTTCTGCTCGATATTGATTGGCCTCGTCTCCGTCCACGAGGGCTTTGTTGTATCATCCCATTCTCCTCCGTATAACTCTCATCAGAGTCTGAATTTGAGCTAGAGTCCGTTTCTGATTCCTCATCAGACGAATAAGGGTTGGCTTCTACACATTCCTCGCATCTTGCTCGACTCGATACGCTGATGCATCTGACATGGAATCGCTTCCCACATCCGGGATAGAATCTCTGCACCCATTCTTTTATGACTTCGTCCAGTTCCTCCCCGTCAATACTCTCTCGATTGATGAGGTCATTCACGGATTCTTTGCAAAGTAGCTCAGTAGTTTGTCCAATCGTATCATTTTTCTTTTGCTGTTCGATCTCGTCGGCATGAGCCTTTGTTTCATCGAACCCATCTCTATCATTGATAATCTTGAGCAAACTTTTCGTGGATAAAGTACTTAGGTATTGGAACACTGTCTCTGAATCTTTTACGTCATCCGGGTGAAATGCATCTGTCCTCTCCAATATGCTAGTGGTTGCCATACTCACTAAGACATGATTCTGATCGGTTTTGTTCAGTTTTTCCACGCACTTTTTCGTCATCTTCCCCTGGTCGGCTAAGTCCCTTACCATCTGGAAGACTCGACACATCTTCACGTCGTGACCAGAAAAATTTTTCTGGTCAAGCTTGATTCCAGTGTCTTGCTGTTGCGCCTCTTCTACTGGTCCACTATCACCCTTCTGTTGATTTCGTGGTTTTGTTGTATTATCCTTCCACTTAATCGATTTTTCTTCAGTCATCGTATCATCCTGCTTCGGTGTGTTCACCTTTTTCTTGGGGTTTTTCTTTCTCTTAGAAATCTCCTTCTGTCCGCTTTGTTGATGATTCGATTGTTGTTCTTTCCCTTTTCTTTCCTTCTTACCCTTCTTTGTTTTCACTACTTCGACTTCGACTTTTTCTTCCTCATCCTCTTCCTCACTCAACACTTCATACCTATTCTTGTTGCCATCCGGTTTACTCCCTTCTTTTTCGGTTTGCTTTTGCACTTGACATCCTTTCTTCTTCGGGGAAGGGACTGTCCATACTGGTGCTTCCGTGCCCGCCTCCTCGATCACATTTTTGACGTCTTCCGACTTTTCAAACTTCATTAGAATAGGAGTGATTGTCAACCTTTTGGTTCCAGTCTTCACCACTTCATTCCAACTTTTCGGTTTTGCCTCCGCCTTGGGGGTAACGAGATTTCCAGTTTCTTCACGTCGTGCTTTACTGGTTCCACGCCTCTCCTTCCCGCTGGAGCGTCCACCCCCTCGTCCTCCTCCTCTTCCTCCTCGTCCACCTCTACCACCATACCGTCCTTTTCCCGATGGGTGGTTTTGGCGACGACCGTTTTCAGAGTTTTTGTTCGGTTGATTGGGTTGCTTTCGGTCCATTTTGTTGGGGTTTTTTGGGCTCAAGTTCTATTATTATAGGTTATTTACCTACTTCAGTTAGTTATCTTAACAAGTGCTGTCACTCGATCTCTCCTAGTTAGTCTGCTTCCTCCTCGGACCGTTGGTCTTTTGGAGCCCTGTAGAGACCTACGTAGGAATTAGTACATTCTTGTCATTTTTGTCTATCTTGTAGGCTGTGATTGGTGATGATTCGAATTTGAAAAAGTTCACAAGGAGACATTGCCCGCTGTGGGCTTATTCATATGCTTCGTAGTAGCTGTTAATAAAGCTATTTGGGTCTGATAAACCATTCAAAGTAGCACACACCGCAGGTCCAATACAAGGCTCCATACGATGGTGTTCATCATGGTGATAAAACAAATTATAGTTAGGGCATCGGCCCGATTACTAATTCCTCCATAGCTCTACGCATCACCTCAAGTAGTGGAGTAACCACTTCCCAGCTAGCGAGGCGTCCCACTTTAAATGCCAGGGCACAAGTTCCAACTAGTCCACGACCTCAGGTCCATCCACGACCCAGATCCAACCCACTTGACGAATGGTAGGAACACATGGGGCAGTAAATAAATGATGGAGAGTAGATATATTGACTTCGATCTGCAAGGACGCACAACACAACTATCGAGAGGAAAAGATTTCCGTCAATTTGCTTGAAACTTCTTGAAAACGCTGCCTCTTGAAGTCCACACAAGTATATTTGGTGTTTGGTGGTTAGCCATTACCATTAGTAATATGAAATGGTGCGCGCGGCGATTTGTGACTGCATGTTGTGTATGGTGTGTAGTGCGGCGCGGGCCCTCGGGGCCTGTTTTTTTTTTGTGCAATGTACCCGTCTATAAATTTGCTCTGCAATGCTTGTTGTTGTAACATAAATGTGTCATGATGACAAAATTATTCTGTGGATTTCGTGTTGGATTTTTTTTTGCAATGTATCCGTCTATAAAGTTGCTCTGCAATGCTTGTTTAATAACATTCTTATAACAGAAACGTTTTATAGTACATACTCACTTACTTACTTAGAGCCGTTCCAAGCAAAATTGCATCGTAGATGCATAAGATTTTGATAGCAGCTAACAAAAAAGTGCAGCGCGCTTTCCGAGCACAACTGCATGCATGCATGTTTTTTCGTTCGACAGTCAGTATCTAACATGATAGCCGCTACTCTCATAGCCACCACGTTGCACAAACCCTACCAATAGTAATATCCAGTGAACTATATCGCAGACAACACCCTTTGCAACTATTCAGCCGCAGGGTTTTATTATTACAACTGTCTACACCGCATAAATAAATGACTAATACATGCTACATAAATGTCATTTCTGTCTATGATGTTGCTATTTTTATCCAGCCTATTGCAATATTATGGACAATAAATAGCCGACACTTCTTATATATAATAATGTTGATGAGTTGCGGTCTTTAGAGCCGCTCGATCCGCCGTCTACAGGCTTATTGTTGTGTTAGAGTGTCAAATTATTTATGCAATTTTGTGCACATCTTGTGTCCTTGGTATTTTGGAGGTGTGGGGGGGCTTTAATGGTCATTCCGAGCAACCAGAATCTCACTTCATATTATCATCGGCGATGGGTAGCGGAGGGGTAGTGCCTATAGATGTTTATCATCTTCGATGGGTGCAGGGAAGGTGGTTGTTTTCATTTCAAATCTCAATGAAGTGGATTGCAATGATATTATCTCCACCCCTACAGCAGCCGAAACGCCACACTGCTGCGAAAAAATCGCCATAATGTCGTTTAAGGGATGGGCCATCGATACCTTATGAAATATACTCATGGACTGAGATAGGCGGCCATACTAGGGGTGCCATTGTAGGTGTGGTGGCATCTTTTTCTCTTTTTCTGCACGATCATCGATCATGCAAAAACCGAGTTGGCTTTTTGACGAAATAATTTACCGATCGCGTTTGACAGTACTTTATACCGATCGCGTTTTACATATTCTCAAATATATGACGTCACTTGTTCCTCTCCTAACTTCAACGTGTCAGCTTCTCTGCTGGCAGGAAGAACATGTCGCCATCGGTGACTTTTCCGCGCAGCCACTCATCGACTATCATGCTACGGAACACCACATGCAATTAGAAGAGTGCATAAATAATAATGAGTGGCTTGCGTATGACATTCCTCGCACGCAAATCAATATCTTAAATATGTGACCATTACGGACCGGCATAACCAAACCACGAACAAAATTGACCGTATAAAATATGCACACTTCAAGAGAGAAAGCGCAGCAACAGCAACCATCCTCTTCCGACGTGAACAGCAAGAGCGCTCGGAAGGGTGTTAGATGCTCATTTCTGTCTATTCGTCAAATAATTTACAAAGTCCAATGGCCGAAAGTGCGTGTAGGCGATCATATCTTCCGCGAAATAGTAGAATTACAATCATCGCGCAATCCATGCTTCGAACACTCTACTGATCCACATACTCTTCTGAGGCTTGTTCTTTCCTCTTGCAATATGCGTGAACTAAAACATGTATTGTCTGAGCTAGGATGCGTAATGGATCTATATCGCACCAGACAGGAACAATTATCTATCGCTTACAATGTCATTTCCAATCGCAACGTTACCTGTAACGGTTCAAGCTCGGCTCAGTTCTACAAATCGGATGCAGAAAGCAAAGCTGGAATAATGAATTATGGCCGTTGTGTAAATAACAGTCATAACTTGCAGTCGTTGGCTGCTCCAGAGTGTTCCAGCGTATTGTCTAATGGGTAAGTCCGAAAGTGTATTGTTAAGATGAGCTGAAATTGGAAGAAGCGTCTTATGTGATTCAGAATTTCATGTATAAGCGAAACGCTTAACACTGCGTAAAACATTACGTAGAGTGATCGTATGAACATAGAAAGGATCGCTCATTCATCTACATTTAAGTCGCTTTTTGCTGTGTGGTATTAACCTTCCATAGAGTTCATGCCAAAAATAAAATTGTGATGTATGCAAATTTATTTTAAACTTGAACTGGTATTGTTTCTCCCATATGAATGTCTCATGTCAAAAACTAATCACTTATCCTTACTTATCCCTATTTTCATTTACTTCAGCAATGGCGGTGTGACAGCGGGCAACAAAAAAGATGTTGTCGACAACAACAAGAACGAGCATGATACCTCTTCTGCAGACAAAGCAAGGCGATTGCATCTCTCCCGCTCATGTTAGATGCACTAACTTTGAGCAGGCAGAAGCATTTGATGCATCATGCAAATCATGGAGATCATGCGATAATAATAATGATTATGACGTTGTCGAGCAGGCGAGTTCTTTGTTAAAGTTAAAGCAATCATCAAAAAATTATGACATCGAACAGCAGTGCCCTAAAGAGAGCAATGGTAGTGCCGCAACTCCAGTGAATACTCATCATCCGTCTGAAACGGACATACCAGCGTCTACTCCTTCTGATGAGGAGTCAGCAGTTGACCCAACTAATCTTCCGGCGTTGCTGTATCATGCTGGGGAACAACCTGCTACTGTTCGCGCATATCGCCGCTGCTCAGAAGATCGCAGTCTTGTGGGCCGCCAAACCATTCGCGATCATTTATATGATTCTCCGTCTACCAGTAGACTTCCGCGCAGCTGTCTCGACCGCCTGTTTCATGAGTCTTCTGGTTCTACCGTGAAGGATTATCCGTGTCGTAATGCTACTTCGGTTGCTAGACTGTCAGGAGAACGTGATAATGATGGCACCAATATGGGTGTTGGTAATGTTGATAACGCCCCCTTGGAAGCAGACGATGCTGGTGTATTTCGTAGCAATAATGGCAACGCAGCTCGGCCAGTTGGAGTTGGAGAAATTCCACAGAACACAAAAGCGTCTGGAACTATTGGATCTATGTTGGGAGAGCTGTCGGAAAAGGGAATCCAACGGTGAGTGAATGTAGAAATGTATTCTTGAATTCGAAATATAGCATGGCACTGATCAATCATCCCTCTTTACACAAATTTGTAATCACTCCACTCCACCACTCCACTCAGCACGTGCCAATACCACCCTACACTCACATCTACAACAAAGGATGCTGTACTGCCACGTTCATGCCCCTGCAAATTGCATTCGCAATCACAATACACCGCTGCCAGGGCATGGAGGCCGGGTTCGGCAAGGACGATCGATGGAATCGCATGGTGATAGATCCGTCAGATGAGCTCTGGGAGAGAAGCCAGTGCCTTGGGACAGGATACGTTGCTACCAGCAGGGGCAAAACACTTGGTTCCAAAAATGTTATGCACCCGACGGATAGTGCGATTTATTGGACAGGGCCGAGCGTGTCTGTAGAATGGTTACACAATTGCAAGACGAACCAAGATGGCCAACTCTGCAAACTCTTCAAGAAGCGGGACAAATGGGTCAAGTACCTTGACGGCAAGGCAGAAGAAACCAAGACAAGATACAACAAGAGAAAGCTCGACAAAATGACGAAAACGACTTACCAAAAGGCAGTGAGTGGTACTTTAATAAAGAATAGAGAGGACCTGACAAACCGCATCACCGAAATCATAACCAACCCAAACAAAAAATGGAAAGAAGCGAAGAAAGAATACCAATTGCCACGCGATTATTTTGCCTAGTGGACGATACAATGCAATATTCACAACTTGCATGGAAAATAAATTTGTCTTCAAGACAAATTTATTTTCAATCGAGCAACATGACAAATTAACGACAATCAATAAAGGATTCAACAAAGGGAGAATATTTCTCGTCAGAAACGGCTGTCAGTACCGGTAGCACGGCTCAGATGCCAATTCAAGAGCAACATGGTTGGCAATCCCACTGTGTACCAGTCGCATTTCTTCGGCAAAAAGATGTTGTACACTTTAGACGTTTCCGTTGGTGTGCACGTGTGCCTGGAGACAGCGAACATTGATCCGAACTCTGGCCTGTACGTTGGAGCGATTGGGAAGGTGATTGACATCGTTTATGACGAGCAGCACTCCGTAGGACCAAACACAAATGGTGTTGAATCCCTCCCAAAGTATATAGTCGTTGATTTCCCATACTTCAAACCGCGGCAAGGCATTGAACCCTGGGACAAAAAGAATCCAACGGTGAGTGAATGTAGAAATGTATTCTTGAATTCGAAATATAGCATGGCACTGATCAATCATCCCTCTTTACACAAATTTGCAATCACTCCACTCCACCACTCCACTCAGCACGTGCCAATACCACCCTACACTCACATCTGCAACAAGGGATGCTGTACTGCCACGTTCATGCCCCTGCAAATTGCATTCGCAATCACAATACACCGCTGCCAGGGCATGGAGGCCGGGTTCGGCAAGGACGATCGATGGAATCGCATGGTGATAGATCCGTCAGATGAGCTCTGGGAGAGAAGCCAGTGCCTTGGGACAGGATACGTTGCTACCAGCAGGGGCAAAACACTTGGTTCCAAAAATGTTATGCACCCGACGGATAGTGCGATTTATTGGACAGGGCCGAGCGTGTCTGTAGAATGGTTACACAATTGCAAGACGAACCAAGATGGCCAACTCTGCAAACTCTTCAAGAAGCGGGACAAATGGGTCAAGTACCTTGACGGCAAGGCAGAAGAAACCAAGACAAGATACAACAAGAGAAAGCTCGACAAAATGACGAAAACGACTTACCAAAAGGCAGTGAGTGGTACTTTAATAAAGAATAGAGAGGACCTGACGAACCGCATCACCGAAATCATAACCAGCCCAAACAAAAAATGGAAAGAAACGAAGAAAGAATACCAATTGCCACGCGATTATTTTGCCTAGTGGACGATACAATGCGATATTCACAACTTGCATGGAAAATAAATTTGTCTTCAAGACAAATTTATTATCAATCGACATGACAAATTAACGACAATCAATAAAGGATTCAACAAAGGGAGAATATTTCTCGTGATGAAGAAACATGTCACCTATAATGACAATGTACCTGTATTTCTTTCTGCAAATGATGGTATCCTCGACAGATATAGCCAATCAATTTCTGTAAAAAGCGCATTTAAGCCAGGTACTTCTTGCTTTCTACGTAGGAACAAGTACAAATCCTACAGCGGTATGGTTTACAGAGCCTCTACGTGTCCACCAGGTAAACTTTCTCACTAAACAGCTACTATACTGATTCCTACCAAGATCCCTGTAGAAAAAAGTTTGGAAAAAAATGGAGAATTTGTGACCATAAGGGGTTGGGCACCTCCCGGCCCCGTTATCGACACTTCACTGCGCTTGTTTCGACCCGGGGCCCCGAGGGCCGATCAGCACTATCAACTGACCCTTCACATTAATTATCCAGCGATACAGTTCAGTTCAGCTATCACAAGTCAGCGTAATTGACGTGGTGAAAACAATCGACAGTAACTACAATCGGCGACCCAGAAAACATTTATTGTATTGAGTGTCACTTAGACTTAGGAACAAGAACATGGCCGACGTACCACCCGCACCGCCGCCCGCACCGCCTGTACCACCGCCTGTACCACAGCCTTCACCGAATGTAGACCTGCCGCTGCATATTGCCGTCGAAAAGGGTGCGTCAGTGGAAGTGATCGGCCCTCGGGGCCCCGGGTCGAAACAAGCGCAGTGAAGTGTCGATAACGGGGCCGGGAGGTGCCCAACCCCTTATGGTCACAAATTCTCCATTTTTTTCCAAACTTTTTTCTACAGGGATCTTGGTAGGAATCAGTATAGTAGCTATTTAGTGAGAAAGTTTACCTGGTGGACACGTAGAGGCTCTGTAGACCATACCGCTGTAGGATTTGTACTTGTTCCTACGTAGAAAGCGAGAAGTACCTGGCTTAAAGGTGCTTTTTACAGAAATTGATTGGCTATATCTGTCGAGGATACCGTCATTTGCAGAAAGAAATACAGGTACATTGTCATTATAGGTGACATGTTTCTTCATCACGAGAAATATTCTCCCTTTGTTGTATCCTTTATTGATTGTCGTTAATTTGTCATGTTGCCGCGATTGAAAATAAATTTGTCTTCAAGACAAATTTAATAATATAACAGAAATTTTAAAGTATTTTCCATGCAAGTTGTGAATATTGCATTGGAAAAGAACTTCTCTCCAGGGATGATATACCTGAACTGACCAAGCTGTCGCAAATGGTGTGGCAAACAGGACTGTCTAAGGAGTGTTTCTGTAAGTCCATTATGTTGCCAAGTGTCACTAACACGATTATGTCATCAAGTTCCTGTGATTTATGTTTCGGAATGAAACGAAGCTTCGTCTCGCGATGACCGTCTACCAAATTTTGTTCAGCGACCATACTTTGCTTCTTGATCTCCTTCAGAGGTATGCCTTTGTGTCGGACTTGCTTGACACATAGGACTTTTTGAAGCCAGGTTGTCACAAAGAATATTATATGTTTTAACGATATATTCGGAGCTGGAAGTAACATTGGGAAAAGACCAAAAATGTCAGCGATGAAGTGAAGTATCGGACCTCAAAATATTTTTGTCGTGAGGACAAATTTATTTTCAGAATCGTACACCGTACCAGTGACACTCGTACAAGTATAATAACTCACCTTGTCTAGCAATGGACGATGTTGTATCTTTTACAGGTGTCACAACTGGAACTGGAATGACCTTTTCCGACAGCTCTCCCAACATAGATCCAATAGTTCCAGACGCTTTTGTGTTCTGTGGAATTTCTCCAACTCCAACTGGCCGAGCTGCATTGCCATTATTGCTACGAAATACACCAGCATCGTCTGCTTCCAAGGGGGCGTTATCAACATTACCAACACCCATATTGGTGCCATCATTATCACGTTCTCCTGACAGTCTAGCAACCGAAGTAGCATTACGACACGGATAATCCTTCACGGTAGAACCAGAAGACTCATGAAACAGGCGGTCGAGACAGCTGCGCGGAAGTCTACTGGTAGACAGAGAATCATATAAATGATCGCGAATGGTTTGGCGGCCCACAAGACTGTGATCTTCTGAGCAGCGGCGATATGCGCGAACAGTAGCAGGTTGTTCCCCAGCATGATACAGCAACGCCGGAAGATTAGTTGGGTCAACTGCTGACTCCTCACCAGAAGGAGTAGACGCTGGTATGTCCGTTTCAGACGGATGATGAGTATTCACTGGAGTTGCGGCACTACCATTGCTCTCTTTAGGGCACTGCTGTTCGATGTCATAATTTTTTGATGATTGCTTTAACTTTAACAAAGAACTCGCCTGCTCGACATCGTCATAATCATTATTATTATCGCATGATCTCCATGATTTGCATGATGCATCAAATGCTTCTGCCTGCTCAAAGTTAGTGCATCTAACATGAGCGGGAGAGATGCAATCGCCTTGCTTTGTCTGCAGAAGAGGTATATCATGCTCGTTCTTGTTGTTGTCGACAACATCTTTTTTGTTGCCCGCTGTCACACCGCCATTGCTGAAGTAAATGAAAATAGGGATAAGTAAGGATAAGTGATTAGTTTTTGACATGACGACATTCATATGGGAGAAACAATACCAGTTCAAGTTTAAAATAAATTTGCATACATCACAATTTTATTTTTGGCATGAACTCTATGGAAGGTTAATACCACACAGCAAAAAGCGACTTAAATGTAGATGAATGAGCGATCCTTTCTATGTTCGTACGATCAATCTACGTAATGTTTTACGCAGTGTTAAGCGTTTCGCTTATACATGAAATTCTGAATCACATAAGACGCTTCTTCCAATTTCAGCTCATCTTAACAATACACTTTCGGACTTACCCATTAGACAATACGCTGGAACACTCTGGAGCAGCCAACGACTGCAAGTTATGACTGTTATTTACACAACGGCCATAATTCATTATTCCAGCTTTGCTTTCTGCATCCGATTTGTAGAACTGAGCCGAGCTTGAACCGTTACAGGTAACGTTGCGATTGGAAATGACATTGTAAGCGATAGATAATTGTTCCTGTCTGGTGCGATATAGATCCATTACGCATCCTAGCTCAGACAATACATGTTTTAGTTCACGCATATTGCAAGAGGAAAGAACAAGCCTCAGAAGAGTATGTGGATCAGTAGAGTGTTCGAAGCATGGATTGCGCGATGATTGTAATTCTACTATTTCGCGGAAGATATGATCGCCTACACGCACTTTCGGCCATTGGACGTTGTAAATTATTTGACGAATAGACAGAAATGAGCATCTAACACCCTTCCGAGCGCTCTTGCTGTTCACGTCGGAAGAGGATGGTTGCTGTTGCTGCGCTTTCTCTCTTGAAGTGTGCATATTTTATACGGTCAATTTTGTTCGTGGTTTGGTTATGCCGGTCCGTAATGGTCACATATTTAAGATATTGATTTGCGTGCGAGGAATGTCATACGCAAGCCACTCATTATTATTTATGCACTCTTCTAATTGCATGTGGTGTTCCGTAGCATGATAGTCGATGAGTGGCTGCGCGGAAAAGTCACGGATGGCGACATGTTCTTCCTGCCAGCAGAGAAGCTGACACGTTGAAGTTAGGAGAGGAACAAGTGACGTCATATATTTGAGAATATGTAAAACGCGATCGATATAAAGTACTGTCAAACGCGATCGGTAACTCGGTTTTTGCATGATCGATGATCGTGCAGAAAAAGAGAAAAAGATGCCACCACAATGGCCTACAATGGCACCCCTAGTATGGCCGCCTATCTCAGTCCATGAGTATATTTCATAAGGTATCGATGGCCCATCCCTTAAACGACATTATGGCGATTTTTTCGCAGCAGTGTGGCGTTTCGGCTGCTGTAGGGGTGGAGATAATATCATTGCAATCCACTTCATTGAGATTTGAAATGAAAACAACCACCTTCCCTGCACCCATCGAAGATGATAAACATCTATAGGCACTACCCCTCCGCTACCCATCGCCGATGGTAATATGAAGTGAGATTCTGGTTGCTCGGAATGACCATTAAAGCCCCCCCACACCTCCAAAATACCAAGGACACAAGATGTGCACAAAATTGCATAAATAATTTGACACTCTAACACAACAATAAGCCTGTAGACGGCGGATCGAGCGGCTCTAAAGACCGCAACTCATCAACATTATTATATATAAGAAGTGTCGGCTATTTATTGTCCATAATATTGCAATAGGCTGGATAAAAATAGCAACATCATAGACAGAAATGACATTTATGTAGCATGTATTAGTCATTTATTTATGCGGTGTAGACAGTTGTAATAATAAAACCCTGCGGCTGAATAGTTGCAAAGGGTGTTGTCTGCGATATAGTTCACTGGATATTACTATTGGTAGGGTTTGTGCAACGTGGTGGCTATGAGAGTAGCGGCTATCATGTTAGATACTGACTGTCGAACGAAAAAACATGCATGCATGCAGTTGCGCTCCAGGTTGCTCGGACAGCGCGCTGCACTTTTTTGTTAGCTGCTATCAAAATCTTATGCATCTACGATGCAATTTTGCTTGGAACGGCTCTAAGTAAGTAAGTGAGTATGTACTATAAAACGTTTCTGTTATAAGAATGTTATTAAACAAGCATTGCAGAGCAACTTTATAGACGGATACATTGCAAAAAAAAATCCAACACGAAATCCACAGAATAATTTTGACATCATGACACATTTATGTTACAAAAACAAGCATTGCAGAGCAAATTTATAGACGGGTACATTGCAAAAAAAAAACAGGCCCCGAGGGCCCGCGCCGCACTACACACCACACACAACATGCAGTCACAAATCGCCGCGCGCACCATTTCATACAGCTGCTCATCGGCCCTCGGGGCCCCGGGTCGAAACAAGCGCAGTGAAGTGTCGATAACGGGGCCGGGAGGTGCCCAACCCCTTATGGTCACAAATTCTCCATTTTTTTCCAAACTTTTTTCTAGAGGGATCTTGGTAGGAATCAGTATAGTAGCTATTTAGTGAGAAAGTTTACCTGGTGGACACGTAGAGACTCTGTAGACCATACCGCTGTAGGATTTGTACTTGTTCCTACGTAGAAAGCAAGAAGTACCTGGCTTAAAGGTGCTTTTTACAGAAATTGATTGGCTATATCTGTCGAGGATACCGTCATTTGCAGAAAGAAATACAGGTACATTGTCATTATAGGTGACATGTTTCTTCATCACGAGAAATATTCTCCCTTTGTTGTATCCTTTATTGATTGTCGTTAATTTGTCATGTTGCCGCGATTGAAAATAAATTTGTCTTCAAGACAAATTTATTTTCCATGCAAGTTGTGAATATTGCATTGGAAAAGAACTTCTCTCCAGGGATGATATACCTGAACTGACCAAGCTGTCGCAAATGGTGTGGCAAACAGGACTGTCTAAGGAGTGTTTCTGTAAGTCCATTATGTTGCCAAGTGTCACTAACACGATTATGTCATCAAGTTCCTGTGATTTATGTTTCGGAATGAAACGAAGCTTCGTCTCGCGATGACCGTCTACCAAATTTTGTTCAGCGACCATACTTTGCTTCTTGATCTCCTTCAGAGGTATGCCTTTGTGTCGGACTTGCTTGACACATAGGACTTTTTGAAGCCAGGTTGTCACAAAGAATATTATATGTTTTAACGATATATTCGGAGCTGGAAGTAACATTGGGAAAAGACCAAAAATGTCAGCGATGAAGTGAAGTATCGGACCTCAAAATATTTTTGTCGTGAGGACAAATTTATTTTCAGAATCGTACACCTTACCAGTGACACTCGTACAAGTATAATAACTCACCTTGTCTAGCAATGGACGATGTTGTATCTTTTACAGGTGTCACAACTGGAACTGGAATGACCTTTTCCGACAGCTCTCCCAACATAGATCCAATAGTTCCAGACGCTTTTGTGTTCTGTGGAATTTCTCCAACTCCAACTGGCCGAGCTGCATTGCCATTATAGCTACGAAATACACCAGCATCGTCTGCTTCCAAGGGGGCGTTATCAACATTACCAACACCCATATTGGTGCCATCATTATCACGTTCTCCTGACAGTCTAGCAACCGAAGTAGCATTACGACACGGATAATCCTTCACGGTAGAACCAGAAGACTCATGAAACAGGCGGTCGAGACAGCTGCGCGGAAGTCTACTGGTAGACAGAGAATCATATAAATGATCGCGAATGGTTTGGCGGCCCACAAGACTGTGATCTTCTGAGCAGCGGCGATATGCGCGAACAGTAGCAGGTTGTTCCCCAGCATGATACAGCAACGCCGGAAGATTAGTTGGGTCAACTGCTGACTCCTCACCAGAAGGAGTAGACGCTGGTATGTCCGTTTCAGACGGATGATGAGTATTCACTGGAGTTGCGGCACTACCATTGCTCTCTTTAGGGCACTGCTGTTCGATGTCATAATTTTTTGATGATTGCTTTAACTTTAACAAAGAACTCGCCTGCTCGACATCGTCATAATCATTATTATTATCGCATGATCTCCATGATTTGCATGATGCATCAAATGCTTCTGCCTGCTCAAAGTTAGTGCATCTAACATGAGCGGGAGAGATGCAATCGCCTTGCTTTGTCTGCAGAAGAGGTATATCATGCTCGTTCTTGTTGTTGTCGACAACATCTTTTTTGTTGCCCGCTGTCACACCGCCATTGCTGAAGTAAATGAAAATAGGGATAAGTAAGGATAAGTGATTAGTTTTTGACATGACGACATTCATATGGGAGAAACAATACCAGTTCAAGTTTAAAATAAATTTGCATACATCACAATTTTATTTTTGGCATGAACTCTATGGAAGGTTAATACCACACAGCAAAAAGCGACTTAAATGTAGATGAATGAGCGATCCTTTCTATGTTCGTACGATCAATCTACGTAATGTTTTACGCAGTGTTAAGCGTTTCGCTTATACATGAAATTCTGAATCACATAAGACGCTTCTTCCAATTTCAGCTCATCTTAACAATACACTTTCGGACTTACCCATTAGACAATACGCTGGAACACTCTGGAGCAGCCAACGACTGCAAGTTATGACTGTTATTTACACAACGGCCATAATTCATTATTCCAGCTTTGCTTTCTGCATCCGATTTGTAGAACTGAGCCGAGCTTGAACCGTTACAGGTAACGTTGCGATTGGAAATGACATTGTAAGCGATAGATAATTGTTCCTGTCTGGTGCGATATAGATTGTCTGGTGCGATATAGATCCATTACGCATCCTAGCTCAGACAATACATGTTTTAGTTCACGCATATTGCAAGAGGAAAGAACAAGCCTCAGAAGAGTATGTGGATCAGTAGAGTGTTCGAAGCATGGATTGCGCGATGATTGTAATTCTACTATTTCGCGGAAGATATGATCGCCTACACGCACTTTCGGCCATTGGACGTTGTAAATTATTTGACGAATAGACAGAAATGAGCATCTAACACCCTTCCGAGCGCTCTTGCTGTTCACGTCGGAAGAGGATGGTTGCTGTTGCTGCGCTTTCTCTCTTGAAGTGTGCATATTTTATACGGTCAATTTTGTTCGTGGTTTGGTTATGCCGGTCCGTAATGGTCACATATTTAAGATATTGATTTGCGTGCGAGGAATGTCATACGCAAGCCACTCATTATTATTTATGCACTCTTCTAATTGCATGTGGTGTTCCGTAGCATGATAGTCGATGAGTGGCTGCGCGGAAAAGTCACGGATGGCGACATGTTCTTCCTGCCAGCAGAGAAGCTGACACGTTGAAGTTAGGAGAGGAACAAGTGACGTCATATATTTGAGAATATGTAAAACGCGATCGATATAAAGTACTGTCAAACGCGATCGGTAACTCGGTTTTTGCATGATCGATGATCGTGCAGAAAAAGAGAAAAAGATGCCACCACAATGGCCTACAATGGCACCCCTAGTATGGCCGCCTATCTCAGTCCATGAGTATATTTCATAAGGTATCGATGGCCCATCCCTTAAACGACATTATGGCGATTTTTTCGCAGCAGTGTGGCGTTTCGGCTGCTGTAGGGGTGGAGATAATATCATTGCAATCCACTTCATTGAGATTTGAAATGAAAACAACCACCTTCCCTGCACCCATCGAAGATGATAAACATCTATAGGCACTACCCCTCCGCTACCCATCGCCGATGGTAATATGAAGTGAGATTCTGGTTGCTCGGAATGACCATTAAAGCCCCCCCACACCTCCAAAATACCAAGGACACAAGATGTGCACAAAATTGCATAAATAATTTGACACTCTAACACAACAATAAGCCTGTAGACGGCGGATCGAGCGGCTCTAAAGACCGCAACTCATCAACATTATTATATATAAGAAGTGTCGGCTATTTATTGTCCATAATATTGCAATAGGCTGGATAAAAATAGCAACATCATAGACAGAAATGACATTTATGTAGCATGTATTAGTCATTTATTTATGCGGTGTAGACAGTTGTAATAATAAAACCCTGCAGCTGAATAGTTGCAAAGGGTGTTGTCTGCGATATAGTTCACTGGATATTACTATTGGTAGGGTTTGTGCAACGTGGTGGCTATGAGAGTAGCGGCTATCATGTTAGATACTGACTGTCGAACGAAAAAACATGCATGCATGCAGTTGCGCTCCAGGTTGCTCGGACAGCGCGCTGCACTTTTTTGTTAGCTGCTATCAAAATCTTATGCATCTACGATGCAATTTTGCTTGGAACGGCTCTAAGTAAGTAAGTGAGTATGTACTATAAAACGTTTCTGTTATAAGAATGTTATTAAGAGTGTTTTTTTCTTAAAATCCGGTAAAAAGTGGAACTGGGCCTTGACTTTGCCTCTCAATTACTCGCCCCACACTCCACCTACAGCAAAAGCGACCGCAGATTATTAAATGGGCGGTCCGCCTATTGTTAATCACTAACTTAACTAATGGATTTGGCCAACAATAGCAATCTCGAATTTTGGGCCTATAGTGGCGTGTACGTGCCCATGCGACCTGAGTGCCGGTTCCAGATTCTGCGATTTCTACAGGTTTCTTAGAAAAAAACACTCTTAAACAAGCATTGCAGAGCAACTTTATAGACGGATACATTGCAAAAAAAAATCCAACACGAAATCCACAGAATAATTTTGACATCATGACACATTTATGTTACAAAAACAAGCATTGCAGAGCAAATTTATAGACGGGTACATTGCAAAAAAAAAACAGGCCCCGAGGGCCCGCGCCGCACTACACACCACACACAACATGCAGTCACAAATCGCCGCGCGCACCATTTCATAAAAAAATATCCTGATGCAGCGAAGGAGAAAGATAAATATGGATTCATGCCGCTGCATATTGCCGTTGAAAAGGGTGCGTCGGTGGAAGTGATACAGCTACTCATTACCGAATATCCTGGTGCAGTGAAGGAGAAAGATGGATATGAAAAACTGCCGCTGCATTATGCCGTCGGAAAAGGTGCGAAGGTGAAAGTGATACAGCTACTTATCAACGAATATCCTGATGCAGCGAAGGTGAAAGATTATTATGGAGACCTGCCGCTGCATTATGCCTTCATGCATGGTGCGGATGAAGTGATACAGCTACTTATCAAAGAATATCCTGATGCACTGAAGGAGAAAAATAATGCTGGATACCTGCCGCTGCATTTTGCCGTCAGAAATGGTGCGTCGGCGGAAGTGATACAGCTACTCATCAAAGAATATCCTGATGCACTGAGGGAGAAAGATAATAGTGGACACCTGCCGCTGCATATTGCCGCCGCAACAGGTGCTTCGGCAGAAGTCTTACAGCTACTTCTCAAAGAATATTCTGGTGCAGTGGAGGAGAAAAATGGAGACGGAGACCTGCCGCTGCATGGTGCTGCTAGCAATGTTACGTCGGTGGAAGTGATACAGCTACTCCTAAAAGAATATCCTGATGCAGCGAAGGAGAAAAATTATGCTGGATACCTGCCGCTGCATAAGGCCATCGTAAAAGGTGCTGATGCGTCGGCAGGAGTGATACAGCTGCTTATCAAGGAATATCCTGCTTCACTGAAGGAGAGAAATAAAGGTGGAGAACTGCCGTTACATATTGCCATCCGACACAGTGCGTCGGCAGAAGTGATACAGATGCTCATAAAAAAATATCCTGATGCAGCGAAGGTGAAAGATAAAGATGAAGATGGAGACCTGCCGCTGCATGTTGCCGCCAGAAAAGGTGCGTTGGCAGAAGTGATACAGCTGCTAATCCAAGAGTATCCTGATGCGGTGAAGGAAAAAGATGGATATGGAAAACTGCCGCTGCATTATGCCGTCGGAAAAGGTGCGTTGGCAGAAGTGATACAGCTACTCATCAACGAATATTCTGATGCAGCGAAGGTGAAAGATAAAGATGGAAATCTGCCGCTGCATTTTGCCATCGAAGAGGGTGTGTCGGATGAAGTGATACAGTTACTAATCAAGGAATATCCTGATGCACTGAAGGAGAGAAATGATTATGGATGGCTGCCGTTGCATAGGGCCATCGAAACAGATGCATCGGTGCAAGTGATACAGCTACTTATCAAAGAATATCCTGACGCGCTGAAGAAGAGAAATGATTATGGATACCTGCCGCTGCATAATGCCGTCGGAAAAGGTGCATCGGTAGAAGTGATACAGCTACTCATTACTGAATTTCCTGGTGCACTGAAGGAGGAAGATAAAAATGGAGACCTGCCGCTGTATGTCGCAATCGAGAAACGTGCGTCGGTGGAAGTGATACAGCTACTTATCAAGGAAAATCCTGATGCACTGAAGGAGAAAAATGAATATGGAAACCTGCCGCTGCATAATGCCGTCGGAAAAGGTGCGTCGGTGGAAGTGATACAGCTACTTATCAAAGAATATCCTGATGCACTGAAAAAGAAAAATAAATATGGATCTCTGTCGCTGCATTGGGCCCTTTTACGTAGTGCCTCGGTGAAAGTGATACAGCTGCTTATCAACGAATATTCTGATGCAGTGATGGAGAAAAATAATGCTGGATACCTGCCGCTGCATGCTGCAATTGAAAAAGGTGCGTCGGTGGAAGTGGCACAGCTACTTATCAAAGTATATCCTGATGCATTGAAGGAGAAAAATGAATATATAGATGAAGAATTGCCGCTGCATTTTGCCATAAGCAGCTCAAATAAATAGTGTGATTTGTTAGCGTGTGAAGAAGATAATGATGATGA
Source organism: Skeletonema tropicum (assembly GCA_037178625.1). NCBI lineage: Eukaryota > Bacillariophyta > Thalassiosirophyceae > Thalassiosirales > Thalassiosiraceae > Skeletonema > Skeletonema tropicum. Next base: position 2,374,107 of record CM074138.1, on the reverse strand, counting down.
TGATGGGCGGATTTAGATTAGGGTGTTGTGTATGCCATTATTGAGAGAGACTGAGAAGGCGTTGTAGTAATTGTAGAAAGTGGCTTCAATTATTAAATTGATAGTAACAATCATGAAGTCGTGTGATTACATCGTCAAGGAGTAGCCGTATGATGCAGGGTATTGCTCGTTCAACTTCTATTGTTTGTAGTACTTTCTCAGCACTTAACTTTATCTAAATGAATCACTCAACCTCTGAGCTGCGAGCAAAGCCACAAGCTTAGTCTTCTAGCACCTAGCTAGATGTTCTTGCTGTACTCCCAATCTTTTTTACTTTATCATTACTACTTGATAGTATCATTTAGTCTTCGTCACATAACAGTATTACCCGTCAGTCGTGCTGCTCCTCTTCCTGCGCTTCTTCTTCATTGCCAATGTCATCGTCTTCTGCATCTTCACGATCCTCCACTCCAAACGCATGCGATGGCAACTCAAGAAAAGAGAGAACATTATTCATAGCAATATCGCGAGGTAAAGCTAACTCTAGAGCAGCTGCAGCCTCATCCAATATGCGTTGATGCTCTGCTTGGTAGTGGAGGATTTTGTCAAGAACTGATCTAATCCACGTTCGTATCGCATTGGGTATCGCATTGGCCTCTTCTCCCGCAGTGATATCATCTGCAGTGAGAAGAATCTGGTTGATTGAATCGATTTCGGCACTCATATCCTGCCTCCATTCAACAAAGTGTAAAGCAACAATAGTTTCGCGAAGTAGTGCTCCCTCGACCAGATCCACATGCTTGAATTTCACACACCCACTGAATATGTCATCATCAGTAAACATGCCATCTTTCAATGGAATAGTAATTCTTTCCAAAGAGGAGCAGTCCCGGAATGCCCTCTGATCAAATCTTTCCAGCTTGTTGCTAAATTTCACATCCATCAGTTCGAAACACCTATAAAATGCCCACTCCCCAACGATCCTAGCGGATTGCAGGTTGATGTTCCTCAAAGAACAGTGGTAGAATGCCTTATCTCCAATTATTTCCAATTTGCCACATTCAATATCCTCCAGGGCGCGACAATCATTGAATGCACTCCCCTCAGCAATTTTGACGCCCCTCATGATTACTCGTCTCAAGCGAGGGCAGCCAAAGAATGCATGTTCTTCAATCTTTTCGACTTTATCATGACAAATGACTTCAACGATGTTATGTAGAGAAAATGCCCGCCTCGGAATGATTTTGGCATCCACAAAGACATGAGTTGCATCGTGAGGAATATCTCCCTCGCCGGTGTAAGTGAACCAAGTGATATGATTACCACCCACGGCCGCCATGGTGAGTAGGTCGCTAAAGCAAAATGATGCTAAGTAATGCACCGTCCGCCCGCCCGCTCGCTCTCTCTCTCTCTAGCTGCTTATCACTCTCCCTCAATCCCTCCTCAGTCACCATGTGGGATCGAAGCTTTCGTCCTGGTAGGTAGGTACCATAGACTCATCAGGAGATCAGCGCTAAAGGTGGTGGCTCTGGGCGAATTGCAACGTGGTAGTGCAGACGACTTACCACTTGCATTTCGAGCAATCTTCCTCACACACCTAGGTACCTCGAGGGGGTTCTTTGAGTTGGGAGAGTCTATCCCAACGGCTTCCAAATCGATCTCTGCTGTTCTTCTATCGCATCCGTGATTGGACATGACAGGTACTGGTAGATCAGTTCGGATGCCAACGTTTCAATATCAGAAAGAACATTTTTTTCCACTTCAACGCGAATGAGAAGGCAGCGAAGCTGTCTTCTTCGCGTTGGAGTGGAAATAAAAAGGGAGTTACTTGCATCAGCCCAATCTGGGTAGATTGTTACATTTTCAAGTAGCTCGATGCGTTCACCCCCGGTCTCTTTCCGATGTCTCGATACGATAAAAAGTTTCCAAGATTTGGAGCCCGATGGTTGCAAATCATCAGGCGGTCCAAGGGGGATCTTGGAGCGGTCAAGGTTCTCCAGTTCATTCAACGTTGTCTATCCAGAGGGTTCCAGGATGGTCTCCTTGAATAGTTTCTGGATTTGGGAGCCCGACGGATCATCAGGGTGAAAGACTCTGTGCAGCCGAACACACCGTGACAGTGAGTCTTTTCGATTCTGGATGATTTCTTGTCGTTCTTCGTCACTACGTTGAAGGGATTTCCTTGCATTCTTGGCTGTAGCCTCGATGAGGGGGACCAGGTCCTCTCTGCTGTAGCCTCGATCTTCAAGGCGATGGAGAAAGTTCAAAGTATGTGTCTTGATTCTATCCGGGTCAGAGCACAAAGTCAGAATGCGTAGCATTTGTCCTGTGACAAGTCCATTGATTCCACCCGGGGCATGGGCAGAATGAGGAGGGATGTAGAGATAAAGGGCCATTGGCTTCTCGTAGAGATCCGTCAATAGTCTGTCTCCTTCTATCCTTACAACGAGATCTATGAATTCCACTTGTGACGACCGAGGGACGAATTCCCACGGGAGTCCATGGAGTTTATTCATATCCTCTTGAAAGTTCTTCCAGTTTTGATCATCGGTGATGCGGTTTGGGTGGGGAATCCATATTCCTAATACATCGTCAATGAATCTCAGCCAGAAGAAGATGATAGAATTCCACTTGTTCATCAGGAAGTCTTCGTGAATAGCAAAAAAGAGGATCGCTATGCTTGGAGCTGGGCAGATGCCCATTGCGACACCTTTCTTTTGTACTGCAAAGATGTCACCGAATTTGATGATATTGGACCTGAGTACAATATCAATGGCCTCAATTAGACAGTCAGCATTGTAGTCGAATCGTTCCATTGTCGATGGTCTTCGCAGATACTCGGTTAGAACTTCAAGGACGACCTTGATTCTTCTTTTGAGTCACAGAGGGAGCAATCTCTGGATGACTGAGGAGTTTTTTGGCTTCTTCTTCTTTCGCTGTTGGTCTGTCGCCGTATCAGGAGCAGCGTCAACATCGTCTTCTTTCGCTGTTGGTCTGTCGCCGTATCAGGAGCAGCGTCAACATCGTCTTCGGAGTCGCCAAGTCCACTCTTCTCTTCCTCTAGTTCGAATTGCCTTCCCCCCCTGAGAATTACGCCGACGGCGTCAAAAGACGTGCGCGTGCGGGGAGGGACCCGCGAGCGCCTGAAAAAGAAAATCTGAGAACTGGCGAACGGACCTGTCGTTTCTTTTTTCTCGCGAACGGCTTATTAAATAAATTGCGGGTGATTTTTAAAATTAGTTAGTGTGTTACGTCATTGTTACATTTTCGTTACCGGAAAGGTCGAATCGTTACGAATGTTACAGTCATTTCACGTCGCACGCACAATCATCAGTGATACTCATACTACAAACAATTCATTGATCGAATGAAGCAATGCTGCCCGCTTCAGCAGTGAAACGGCTAGCAATGCGAAAGAAAAGGATTACCGCATTTGAGGGCAACATAGAGATAGAGTGGTGAGGTATCTGCCGCCGACCCCATCGCCTGCCTTTCGTCGCAGGCATGGGGTCGGCGCTCGCTCGAAAATCGAAGATCCTGACTTCCCGCGGTTACGTCTCATCTTTTAGCTGGCGTGCAGGCGCCTAGAGAGTACTACTTAGTATTCTTCTATTTCTCTTCTAGCACATTTAGGGCTCTCTTGTTTCTTAGAGCCCCTGCGTTTGGACGTCTGATCCCTTTCCTGCGTTCAGATTCAGTCATTGGTTGGAATCGCTCCACCCAGTGAGTGATTTCTCTGACAATTTTGGCAGTTGAAGAGGCAGCTTCCTTACGTCTGGACGTAATCAGATTCGACAAAAGATTCAACTAGAGCCCTTGCGTTTGGAAGTCTGATCCCTTTCCTGCGTTCAGATTCAGTCATTGGTTGGAATCACTCCACCCAGTGAGTGATTTCTCTGACAATTTTGGCAGTTGAAGAGGCAGCTTCCTTACGTCTGGACGTAATCAGATTCGACAAAAGATTCAACTAGAGCAGCACTAGAGCTGAGAGTGGTGTTAACAGGACGGGGACCACTGATACTGGTACCATGACCGACATTAGCACCATGAATGAGCCTCCTTCAGATGATTTGGGCGACGTCCGAATGCAGTGCCGACGTTTGACTTTCCAAGCTACTGCCGTGGAACGTCTCTACCATCCTTCAGCCTAGTTTTGGAAGAAGATGATGCGGAATCGTAAAGCGGGACAACGTAGCTACACTCACAGAGGAATATTGGTCTGTTCCACCAACACTGTGAAGCAAAACACCAGCACCAACACTACTACACAAAATGGAGCAACTTCAACATCATCTCAAAGTAACACCGGAGAAACTACTCTCGTAATGACAACTGCACCCATCGCAACGCCCACCGCAACGTCAAATGCAGCACCTACCGCTGACAAATCTACCACGACGTCCACCGCATCACCCACCGATACTGTCATTACGATGGAGGAAACGCCTGGTGCTCCCGAGACTCAGAAGATCCTAGATGCAGGTCAATCTCCCTCTCCTGGAGATCCTACGGATGCTGCAACAGGAGAGTCGGTTGAGGACAATGGAAATGGTAATGAAGCTCGACCGATGAAGGACCCACTCGCCTAGATTGGAAGTTCTACATTGGACGACATTGTGAATAGTATCTCCGACGCCTACGATGGTTTGATTCATTACCCCTACTATGCTTATGTTCAAATCGCTCAAAAGCTGAAGGATAGTGCTGCTCTAGTAGAATCTTTTGTCGAATCTTTTGTCGAATCTGATTACGTCCATACGTGAGGAAGCTGCCTCTTTAAACTGCCAAAATTGTCAGAGAAATCACTCACTGGGTGGAGCGATTCCAACCAATGACTGAATCTGAACGCAGGAAAGAGATCAGACGTCCAAACGCAGGGGCTCTAAGAAACTAGAGGATGAGAAGAGTAAACTTGGCAACTCCGAAGACGATGTTGAGGCTGGTCCTATATTGAGACAGAACAACAGCGACAGAATAAGAAGCCAAAACTCCGACAGTCATCCAGAGATTGCTCCCTCTGTGACTCAAAAGAAGAATCAAGGCCTCCCAACGCACAGGTGTTTACCACTGATGCTACTGCTATGTATACCAACATGTGCAGCAAGGCCGTCCTTGAAGTTCTAACCGAGTATCTGCGAAGGCCAAGAATGCAAGGAAATACCTTCAACGTAGTGACGAAGAACGACAAGAAATCATCCAGAATCGAAAAGACTCACTGTCACGGTGTGTTCGGCTGCACAGAGTCTTTCACCCTGATGATCCGTCGGGCTCCCAAATCCAGAAACTATTCAAGGAAACCATCCTGGAACCCCCTGGAAAGCCACCGTTGAATGAATTGGAGAACCTTGACCGGAGGCCGATAAGGAATTCTCTTCGATGCAGACCTTGCCTGGACCATCTGGTACAGAATTCACCGATTTTGACAAGATCAAATTCACAATCAAGACAAAGACTGGTAAGGAGGTAAGCGTGCCGCCGATCGCTGTGGCGGTACCGACTCCTATGCCACCGTGACTGATACCAATGGCGAAGAAGTGTTCCGTTACTGGATGCCCGATGAGGAAGATAAGGAGCTGTTCCTTCTCTGTACGAGATGGAAGTGTTGCATCATTGTCATCATCATTATCACTTTTTGACTTGTTTCCATCCTCTCCTCCTCCTCCTTCTTCAACCGTTGTAGGAGAGAGCCTGTGTTCATCATCACTAGTATCATTTCCATTTTCCAATTCCGTATCATCACCGTCCTCCTCCTCCATCTTTTTATACCTCTTCTCCATCCTCAAAGTATGCCAAACAAACAACGCATGCACCCCCATAATCAACACCAACCATCCAAAAAATGACACGACCAAAATAGCATTCTCATCGTCCATCAGAGTCAAATTCCAAATCACTTGAATCCACGCCATACCCCTCACAAACAACAATGAACTCATCACACTACACAAGAAAATCACAATGAATGCTACAAAATTCCGTCGGTTTCGATTGCGTTCATGTAGGAGGAATATACACCACATTAGTACCAATCCGGTAATAGATCCAGTAAGTATAGAAAAGGGTATGGTGGCGGGTCGTACTCCACAGTAGAATGGCAGCAAGAGGATGTAAAATTTGGCAAAGTGGAAGGTAACTCCTAATAAAACGTGATGACGTAGTTTGGTGATGGATTGATCGTTGGATAGATCGATGGTCATGAAGTAGATGGAGAGATTGCTGGAACATTTGGCGAGGCGGATTGCTCCTTCGTGGTATACTCCAATCTGAAAATAAGGTTGTGAGCAAGCAATGTGTTAGTATACAATATTGATGTAAATGAATACGAAGGCACAAACAAACGAGTAACAAAGTGTAGCAACACAGAACATCACCCAATCAACAACATACAAACACAACATAGGTACTCACCCACTGAGGAAACTTGGCACTCAAAATAAACACAATCACACTTGCCACAAATTTACTACTTCCCACAATTATAGCAATCACTTCCTCTTTTAATTCACGTGTGAATAATGATATGAGGGTGGCAGTGATGATGTATAGGGTGAGTGAGGTGAGGATGGCAATTAGGGATGATTTGTGGATTGTTTTGTAGGCGTTTTGAAGGGCTGCTGAATTGTGGTTGTTGTGGTTCGGATTGTCATCATCGTGAGGTTCACTGCGGCATTTTCGACTACTGTCTACTGAAATTATGGAAGATGATTTATTCTTTCCAACACGAAGAGGTGATAAAGGGGGATGCAGTGATGATAGATTGGATCGATTGGATCGAACATCTTGTAGGAGAAGCCCAATCGCGGAATGTTTACTGCTGGATAAATCAAGATCATCATCTCGTGAACTGGATGGGTGATGATTTTGATGTGGTGGCGATGATGAAGTTGATGATTGATGATGTCGCGTGATTACAGTAATGCCCTGATCAATAATTTGAATCGAATCATTTTCATTCTGAACATCATTGTTACGGCGGGGTGGTGTCATCATGAGCGATGACATTTCCGAAGAGGAGACTGATTTTGTGCAATTCTTATTGACAATGCTTTCCACGTCATCATCATCATTCCCTTGTAATTCAATTCCATTCTCCAAATGATCCATCACTTTACTATCACAACTACTGCTTGACCGCTCCATGTGCCGCCAAGCCATGTACACTGCAAATCGGAAATAATTGACCTCCATAATAACCAGGGCAACCAGATAGACGAATATAACTAATATAGCAGCATTGGCGATGTATTGTGTGGTGGGAAGGATGTAGTCTCCGTTGGCATCGAGTGGTTCGAGGAAGGGTTCGATTGTGGCGGCGGCGTAGGTGGTCATGATGTTATGGTCCGTCCGGTAGGTTTCGTAGATGGTTCTTGTTTTCTGTGAAAGGTAGAATTTTGATCAGCCTGGAATGAGATACTCCTATCAAAGACGATTACTGTGGCTGCCGGCTGCTGCTGTTCAAGCTTGTTATCAATCTTTATATTATGGATGGTGTTGTTCTGCCTCCCATTATCTCGACGGCACCATTGGTTCTTGGCAGGTCTTCGTGCGTAGCATGATAAGTCGTACTAAACAAAAGTCGAGTCTTTTCTGCGGCGCCGGCGGGCAAAAAGCATGATGATGTGGTAGCAAAAAATCGAATCGTCAGGACGAGAACCCCAATGAACTTGAAACGTTTCTCCCTTCTCTGTAATAAATGTTATTTTAACATTTTATTGAGTACTAATTCCAAATGTCCTTCGTTCGTGTAAAAGTAGTGACATATGCTATGTCTAAGCTGGTGGCTGTGGGCTTATTAGTAACCTTTACTATTCATCACCTTTTCGGGTATCTGCGTGGTCGCGCGGACGACAATAAAATGCCGTAAAGAATCTCAGCAAGAGAAGTTTCCAGCGTTAGCTAGGTCAGGCAGTTTGTTCCATCTTGAACAACTTCCACTTCTTGTTTCTTCTCAGTTTTTTGTTGATGCTGTGAAGTTGATGGATGCTCCTCCTAACTTCTTTGTCGTCACTCACGTCACTCACTCCTACATTTCTGAGCTCACTTCTGTACGGCGCACGTCTTACGTAATACTCCTATGTATCATGCCCATAGCGCAGACAATTAGGAAGACGCAGTCAAGGTCAAGGTCGTTAAATAGCAGCACCTTCAAATTCAAGACGATCGGGTCAATTTGTACAACAGCGATTCTAATTTCCACTCTCAAACTCCACCAAAAAGTATCACACTACCTGCGACAACCTCTTACAAATTATTTCATCGATAGTCCACCAGTTGTTACTTCTCCCTACCAAGATATAGTTCTTGCTCATTGCACAGAAGACTTGGAATGGTTAGACCAGCTTCACAATTTCGATCCTTCTGTGTGTGAACACACACGGATTCACATTTATTCGAAATGCAACGCCACTGTAAACTTGACAGAGGTGATTCCTCTCACTTCAAAATGTTCCACTGTCACACAAATCAAGAATTGTGGGACTGAGGAATATGCATATATTCAATACATTTTGGATCATTATGACACCATGCGCCCCTTTGTCTCATTCATTCAGGCAGGGGCATTGACAGAAAACCCTCATGTTATCTACGATATGATGGTCCATATTCCTGGTACAACATTCAAGACTTTATCCAGGGTCGTCAAAGATGGTTGGCACTTCCAAGGGCAAAACGAAGCCGAAAAGGAAATCATGCGCAATTCATTTCCATACTTGGAAAATATGACTTTATTTCTTACTTCCTTTAGAGGAATGTTCAAAACATCAATGGAGCAAATAAAGCTGCACCCATATGAGGACTATTTGGATATTAGAGATAAACTTTGCAGGGGGGCTTGTGGTTTCAGAAATTGTAACATGGAGGTTGTCTTTGCGCCCTTCTTTGGATGTGATATTCACTTCTCCTCCCTAAAATATAACGTTCAGGAACAATGTGAGTCTGGAGTTGTTCGCGACATTGCACCCTCTGTATTTAAAGAAGACAAGAAGAAAGAAGGCAATCGTAACAGTCGTTTTCAAGAAATTCGTGACACCCACTGGACGCAATGCGGAAATAGAACAGTGTATTATTCAGTGAGCACTCTAAATGGAATGCTTCTTTGTATCGATGAAGCTGGAGCAAAACGTGAATCAAGTAAATGGGGCTGGGGGAACATGACTGTAAACTCTTACAGTGAAATGGTATTAAATGAAAGTTGGGAGCCCGATCTTTCGACTCTTACCTGGAACAAACAATCCCAATGGACGATAATAAAGGCGGATGTAGTTGCCTCAGACCAAGAAATTTCTTAAGTGATATAATGTATGATATGTATGTAGAGGCCTCAGGGTCACTTACAATTCCTTTGCTTGTTGTGAACGATCCTCAAGAGACCTAGCTAATCCATAGCTACATGTAAAATCTCCTACCTTGATTCTCCATCTTCCCATCCGACACATTGGTTGAGAGAAGCCCTTATCTTTTCCACGTAACAGTCGCTCTTGCTCTACGTCCACAGCTCGGGGAATGATCTCTTGTTGAGAAGTAAACTACAGAGTCTTTTGATGACCCCCCCCCTCGCGGCTTTCCAATCACTAGAGTCCTACTGTCCCCACAATTCAGTATTGTACCGAGAGCTCGTCAGCCCCATCTTTGGAGACTGAAAGCACAGCCATAGTGGCGGTCGATCCTGCTATCACATCATTTGCCCCCATTGCAGCGAGGATTATACCCTCTCGCCATCGTAATCTGCCACACACGTCTCCAACTCATCGCAGCCATCTCTGTAAGTGGGCAGGCAATTTCATATGCAGATTCCCTCCTTAAAACATACCTAGTATCACGTCACCAAAATCACAGGATTACACTCGTCATGTCTGTTGTTCCTGTTGTTTTCAGCCTCTCTGTTTCTCTCCCTCCAGCTCTTCTTCTTTGTCAGCAGTGAGCAAATTCATCCTCTCCATCCTCAAGATTTTCTCATTCCAACAATTCGAGGATATTCACATGATGTGCTGCTGATTGATGAACCATCGCTGATGCTGCACCTGATTTATTGTATATTGTAGCTTTGGTCGGCCTTCTGATGATATGTTAAGAGAGATATCCAAGCTTCGACAAAGCTTAGAGTTATTGCGGAAATCTGACGAGCTCTAGCGTAGCTGGGTAGCGTGGCGTATGTATGTAACGTTTCTGTACGTGGGCTGTACATGGGTAGGAATCAGAGCACGAAAGCCGGGAGAAGCTTGCCCTGCCGCCGCACGCCAATGACTATTTGTATTCAATCCACAACAGAACAACTTCGTCCACGAGCAACGACCGACACAGACTATTATCTTAGATTCAGGGCACTAGAGATCTTTCACTTCGAAGATAGACAGGCCAAGTAATCTGGCGCTAGCAACTATTGCACTCGATCGACAGCCAACACTTCTCAGAGTCTGCTTTGTATTGTATCCGCCGCCGCGCTCTGAGAGCGAGAGAGAGGCTAAGACCCGTTCCGAGGTCTTAAAATCAGTGTAAAAATCAGTGTAAAATGATGTTTTGGCGCCACCCTATTTGCAGGGGGGCGGGCAGAAACGCGGTTCCAGCCCCGTCAAATCAATTTTTACACCGACCAAAAAATTTTTACAGCGACCAAATAGGGGGCAGATCGGTGGCCTATTTGGTCGCTGTAAATTTTTTTTGGTCGCTGTAATTGGCGATGATTTGGCGTTTTACACTGATTTTGACACTGATTTTGACACTGATTTTAAGACCTCGGAACGGGTCTAAAAGAAGTACCGTCTATACCTTAAAAAGTGTCCGGATTTTTCTGTTGTCCGGACTGTTTTTCAGGTGACTTGTAGGTGTCCGCAGCCTTTTTCGAGGAAGTGTCCGACCAGATTCGGACACTTTCAAATGCTTTGTGCGAAGCCAGCACGCACAACCCAGCACGGCGGGCCACCACACCATGTTGTGTTAAAATAAGCTCGAGAAATTTATGAACGCAAACCTGATCGCCATGGCAACCATTACCCTCCTCGCGACAAAGCGTACATTACAGTAGCGCCGAAGGCTTGCTCAAACCATGCTCTTACCAAGCTCTACCTGAAGAAGATTATCTTGCCCGCTGGTGGATATGACAAAGAGACAGGAGAATGCGAAAACAAGATTGGTGTGCTGTGGGATGACTTCAAGTCATATTCTACAGCTGAGGTGAAAGACTTTTGCCTATCACTTCCTTGTCTTTCTGTGGATATCTTACCAGGAGGACTAACCCCATGTGGACAGCCTCTTGACAAGGTGATCAACAAGGTCTTCAAAGGTTACTTCTGTGACTTGTACGATGCATACAGCCTCATTGCTCCCGTCACAGAAAAAGGGACGCCTGAAGCTCCATCACGACAGCAATTGGCAACATGGGTTGTTCAGGCCTGGGATAAGATTCCTGAAGAAATGGTTAGAAAGTCATGGACTGCATGTGGATACACTCCGGAAGAGGAGCTTTCCTTTTCGGATAAAGGGCAGGTTGTGCTTTGGACCGAAGATGAGGTACATAAAATGGTGAAGCAGTATTGTGGCCAGGAGGGGCTGGACCATCTTTTAGACGAGGAAAATGGGAATGAAGATGACTTTGTCGCGATTGAAGCAGCATTTGGCATCATTGATGAGGATGGGGACAATAGCGATGGAGAGATGGAGTAGAATAATTTTAAGTATTTGTTGTTACATGTTGCGCTCTAAGAAACCCTTGAAAGTGTCCGGATTCTAGAATGTGTCCGTGCATCCTTGCAGGGGGAGTGACAGTGTCCGGGCTGCAATAGTGTGGTCCTGTCCTACGGACACTTTTTAAGATAGACGGTATGTACTTTCACAAGCTCAAGGCTATATTCAACAAAATCTAGAGGAATGTCACCGCGGTCGACACTGAAACGATGGAGAGAAAAAAAAAAAAAAACGATGGAGAGTAGATACTTCGATCTGCAATGACGCACAACACAATTATCGAGAGGAAATTATTTCTGTCGATTTGCTTGAAACTTGAAAACGCTGCCTCTTGAAAGAAGTCCATATTGGTCTTCGGTGGTGAGTAATTATCATTAGCAATATCGGCACTATCAACTGACTCTTAACAATAATATCTGGTGGGAAAGTCCAGCTATCACAACTCAGCGCGGTTGCTGTGGTGAAGACATAACCGACTGTAACTATCGGCGACCTTATCATCTCCCACCCACGGTCCTGCAGACTTGATATTATTATACCAACAAATCCACTACTTCTCACGTCAACATGACCATTATCGCAGGCAGGGGCGGCCTCTGAATGAATCATGTCTTCATCTGACGAAGAAGAAGAACAGTCACTGCACAAGCTCCTTTGGGAAGAAAAAGAATATGTTGAGGTTGAGGATGTTCAAGCTCTGATCGACAAATATCCTGATGCACTGAAGGAGAAAGATAGAGATGGATGGTTGCCGTTACATGTTGCCGCCTATTTCTTTCGGCGTCTATTCTTCCTTCCATCATCATTCGCATCATCATCGTTCTCATCATCATCCTCTCTCTTTCTTTTCTTCTCTTGATAGTTATCTGAGATTTTCTTGAATTCTCGATTCCAATAGGGCTGGAGGAGGTCAAAGACATCCGTCCAGTCCATCTCGTTTGCTCCTCCATTAGCGGCATCAAACGGATCCTCTCTTTGTTCGTCTTTGATGTAGAGCTGGGCATCGTCAGTGAGGCCGTTCCAAACCGCTTTGAGCTTAGCATTATCAGTAGTTGCCGGACCGGTATGAGGGAGCATGTCGCAGAGCAACCAAAGAGCAGAGAGGCGGCGCTTGAAATCCTGAGGATCATAGAAAGTACCGCGGTAGTGATGGTTCTTCCATTCGAGACTCATAATTCTCGTAGCCAAAGAGTCACCAGGAGAGTCATGCTTACTCCACTGAATAAACACAGACCCGAGAAGACGGATGAAGCCATCCATAGTCTCGGCGTCTGGGTGGTTTGGATCATACCAGAAGTGTCCATTTGCTCGAGTAGTGTCCCAGATGGTCTTGAGGGTTCCCACGAGAATATCACTTTCGTAGGTTTCGAATACGGTCTCGGGCGCCCATTGGACTTGGGTACAGAACTTAACGTAGGTCTCGTTTTGTAAGATGAATAGTTCCGCTTGATCGCCTAGAGCCGATTTTGAGCCGATTTTGATGAACTTCGACTTCTTCGTGCTGCCATCAGCACGTCGACCCTCAAGTTCTTGTTCTGCGTAGTTGTGTTTGTTGATGAGTTGCTCATGAGAAGAGGCGGTGATTTGATTCTGTTGGATTTTGATGGCTAGAAGCCAAGCGTTTCTCGAAGTTGACATGGTAATGGTTAAGACAGTTATATGGGTGTAAATTTACAATGTCCCTTCCAACTAAGTATACAGTTGGATTGGATAAGATTGATATATCAATTGATGTAGATAACAAAGATATTATTATGATTAGTTTGACTGAAAGTAGATGTACGTTCAAGCTGCAACAGAGCAGCCCTTGTTGATAAGCCCTTTGAGAAAGGGCGCCAACTTTTAAATCCGATAAAACAAGAAACGAGAAACATAGAGTATGAAATAAGATTCGTGTCCAGGTGACTGTGACATCAGCAGAAGTGATACATCTACTTATCAAAGGATATCCTGATGCACTGAAGGAGAAAGATGGAATAGGATACCTGCCGCTGCATAGGGCCGTCGGAAATGGTGCGTCGGACGAAGTGATTCAGCTTCTTATCAAAGAATATCCTGATGCAGTGAAGGAGAAAGATGGATATTATGGAAATCTGCCGCTGCATTTTGCCGTCAAAGAACGTGCATCGGACGAAGTGATGCAGCTTCTTATCAAAGAATATCCTGATGCAGTGAAGGAGAAAGATATATAAGAAGAACTGCCGCCTCAAAAGGCTGTCAAAAAAGGTGCGTCGGCGAAAGTGATACAGCTGCTTATAGAAGAATATCCTGATGCAGTGAAAGAGAAAAATGATGATGGAGAACTGCCGCTGCATAATGCCGTCGGATTTGGTGCGTCGGTGGAAGTGATACTGCTACTTATCAAAGAACATCCTTATGCGCTGAAGGTGAAAAATAGAGGTGGAAGCCTGCCGCTGCATGTTGCCATCGAAGAGGGTGCGTCGGTAGAAGTGATACAGCTACTCGTGAAAGAATATCCTGATGCAGCGAAGGAGAAAAATAATTACGGACACCTGCCGCTGTATTGGGCCATCGAAAAAGATGCGTCAGTTGAAGTGATACAGCTACTCATCAAAGCAAATCCTGATGCAGCGAAGGAGAAGTATTATGATGGACACCTGTCGCTGCATTTTGCCATCGCAAAGGGTGCGTCGATGGGATCTATTCAATTGATTCTTAATGCTCACCCTCAAGCGGCAACGGAGAAACTGAAGGATGGAAGGCTCCCTATTGAGAAGTATCTCGAAAACGAAGACGCCGGGGACTTGGTCCTAGCGCTACTCAAGGCTGATATGCCGGTTGCAATCGAGGATGGCATGCCAATTGAACACTCTGGTAGTTGGTTCACTTGTGTTTCTTCCAACACTAAAACTGCGATAGCCGCCGTGCGACAAGTTCTCTCTAATGAAGAGGGCGGGACTGGCTATGGTAAATACATCCATGCCCTAGCTGATGTCCGTGATGCTGAAGGTAGAACTGCTCTTGGTGCGGCTTTGTCTGAGGCTCGCACCGAAATGAATAAATACTTATTCTTTTGCAGTAGGTACAAGCTCCATACTGGTCCTCCTGAGCACCGCACATCATCAAGTACATTGTTTCGTGCACAAGATCTTGGCAAGAAAGCTAACTACGGCGTCATCTTTGACAAAGCGGACAAAAATGAGGATGGAAATTTGGATAAGAAGGACTTAAATGCTATTGCGGAATCATTGGCTTGGATCCTGATCTGTTTCTGAAGGGTTCAGACAAAAAGACCATATCAAAGGCGGAGTTCATAGCCATTTGCAAACGGCAGTTGGGCGATGGTCCTCCCGAGGTGGTGATCAAGCTTATGCAGAACAAGGATCATTGGGAACGCGAGACTAAAGCTCGTGTGGACTATCAGTTGAGTTCAAAGTATGTGGTAACAGCGCTTTCAAATATACCATCACAAACCGAAATAGCTGAAGCAGTGAAAAGGGGCGACGGTGGTCTAAATGATATTGTGGAGAAATCCCTCGGCGGTGTGAAGCCAGGCAAATACGCCATTATCATGAATGCCGCAGAACGGAATCTGCAACAAATCTTGTTCCAGGAGCAGCCCCAAATTGAAGTTGTACGAGACATGCTCAGACAAGTATTTGAAGCTGTGCAGCATCTGCACGACCAGGACCTAATGCGTGGTGATCTGAAGATGGTCAACATCGTTCGCTTTCGTATTGACAACAAATTGCGTCTGATAGACTTTGATGCATCTGCACGCATCGTAAAAATAGGTGAAGAGGAAGAGTCGTTTGCTGGTGCCAAGTTCTCGTCGGCAGTTCTGCCTCCCGAGATGATAGAGAGGATTGTGTCAAAAGAGGAGCTTGAGAAGTTCGATGAATAGTGGAAGGCTGAAAATGATAAAGATCTCTATGAAATGGTGAAACCAAAGCCATACAAGGAGCGAGGGGTTCTGAAAGCTCATTACGTTGTTAAGTCATTTCGTACGAAAAATGGCCAACCTGTGCACAACGGCCTGCCTCACGACCTGGTGCGTGCATCAGAAAGTATCGACGCATGGTCGCTTGGCGTTTTGGCATTCACTCTGTTGACCGGTGAAACGCTCATCCCTTCCACTTTTGTGGATGACTGTGCGTCAGGCGCGGCCATGCATGTTTTGTACTCATGGGGGACACAGCCAGAGGTGCTGAGCGAGCTTTTCAAGAAAATTCGTGATGATGCAGCACGCGACCTTGTCGGTCAGTTGCTGCAGTACGAACCAGGGAAAAGGCCATCTATCGCTTCTCTGTTGAAAGATCATCCATTTTTCAATGCCCAGAGTATAGATGTCTTGAAAAGCTTCGAAGAAATCAAAAACAGTATTGAAGACGCTGCGAAGAATCGACAAGACGACAGGGCTCTGCTGGAAAAAATGGATGCCAACATTTTAGTGATAAAGCAGCTGAGCGTCGAGAGCAAATCCGAAATTCGCCGCACGCGCTATGTGTTGATGAAGGGCATCTATGAAGCTACTGAAATTGACAAACCCACTACTTTCACTGTTGTTAATGAGAAACTACCTCCAGCAAAATCAATTGAAAAGGCGAAGAAACAGATACTTGATATCATTGCGAAAGAGGATTGCAGTGGTGTTAGCTTGGAAGCGGAAAATGTGTGTCTTACACTTTCTGCTGAAGGAGCAGATATTGCTATTGAAGGCGATCTTAATGAGCATTATGAAAGGTTTAAGACGGGCATGAAGTGGGTCGAGCGCATCAAAAAGATTGGCTCAAAGGTTGCTGCTGGTGAATTCGACGAGGCCTTTGATGTAATCAAGGACGGAATTAAAGACCTAATCGTGGGAAAAGAGATATACCTCTATCTCGTTGATGAGCTGACTGGTGAACCCGTACAAGCAGACGGGTGGCCACTAATAATCACAAAGCCAACAGAGCTTGTGCCGAAGCTGGTACCTTTGATGCAGCTCGGATTGCGAGGTCTGTCCATTATCAATGGCGTAGCGGGTGTGGCTGTATTATTTGGTTTTCCTGTCCCAAAAGTTCCCAAGACTTTGACAAAAGGCGCACAAGAGTCAGTAGAGCTTCTCAAGAAAGAAAGTTCAGTGGAGGAGTTTGGTGTTGTACATGAAGATGTCAAAGGAGGTGGTGAAGAACAAAAGTCAGTGCGTGGTGCCTCGCTGCGTGAGTTTGTGGATTTTCTGAAGAAGAATGATCCCGGCTTGAAAGACGGCAAAAGCGGTGACTTTGCTGGCTTGCAGCGAATTGGTGATCCAGAAGACGGCACTGCGTTGTGGACTGCACTGACAGATCGAGATGAAATTGAAAAAGCACTTAAGGAGCGTGCGAAACAGCGCAAGGTGGAGCAACTCAAACACAAAGAGTATATCAAACAGATGGCCAAGAAAGAGATAGAGTTAGAGGGCACCGAGGAGGTAGAAATCCCGGAGGAAAACACAGGATTGACCGTGGGAGCATCTATGTCATCAAATGAGAGAAATTTTTGCTGCGTGATGATGTAAACATCCTCAGTTAGATCTTGACGAGTTCTCACATATAAGGCAAGATACATGGTTACTCTCTAGTTATTTGTATACTAATAACCAGACTAGGAGTATGTTGTGGGCATAGCCCACACACCAAATAGCCTAGCAATAGTGACTGCAGACTGCAGAGGAGGTCTTGCAAACATTTTGGATGATATTCAATTCGTCTACAGGAGGGCTACGTGGGATCCCAGTATTAACGCTCGAGGCGTGCAACTCCTCGAGGAGATCCCAGGGCCCAGGGCACAAGTTCCAACTAGTCCACGACCTCAGGTCCATCCACGACCCAGATCCAACCCACTTGACGAATGGTAGGAACACATGGGGCAGTAAATAAATGATGGAGAGTAGATATATTGACTTCGATCTGCAAGGACGCACAACACAACTATCGAGAGGAAAAGATTTCCGTCAATTTGCTTGAAACTTCTTGAAAACGCTGCCTCTTGAAGTCCACACAAGTATATTTGGTGTTCGGTGGTTAGCCATTACCATTAGTAATATCAGCACTATCAACTGACCCTTCACATTAATTATCCAGCGATACAGTTCAGTTCAGCTATCACAAGTCAGCGTAATTGTCGTGGTGAAAACAATCGACAGTAACTACAATCGGCGACCCAGAAAACATTTATTGTATTGAGTGTCACTTAGACTTAG
Source organism: Skeletonema tropicum (assembly GCA_037178625.1). Taxonomy (NCBI): domain Eukaryota; phylum Bacillariophyta; class Thalassiosirophyceae; order Thalassiosirales; family Thalassiosiraceae; genus Skeletonema; species Skeletonema tropicum. The sequence goes on along the minus strand of CM074138.1, from coordinate 2,356,262 downwards.
GAACAAGAACATGGCCGACGTACCACCCGCACCGCCGCCCGCACCGCCTGTACCACCGCCTGTACCACAGCCTTCACCGAATGTAGACCTGCCGCTGCATATTGCCGTCGAAAAGGGTGCGTCAGTGGAAGTGATACAGCTGCTCATAAAAAAATATCCTGATGCAGCGAAGGAGAAAGATAAATATGGATTCATGCCGCTGCATATTGCCGTTGAAAAGGGTGCGTCGGTGGAAGTGATACAGCTACTCATTACCGAATATCCTGGTGCAGTGAAGGAGAAAGATGGATATGAAAAACTGCCGCTGCATTATGCCGTCGGAAAAGGTGCGAAGGTGAAAGTGATACAGCTACTTATCAAGGAATATCCTGATGCAGCGAAGGTGAAAGATTATTATGGAGACCTGCCGCTGCATTATGCCTTCATGCATGGTGCGGATGAAGTGATACAGCTACTTATCAAAGAATATCCTGATGCACTGAAGGAGAAAAATAATGCTGGATACCTGCCGCTGCATTTTGCCGTCAGAAATGGTGCGTCGGCGGAAGTGATACAGCTACTCATCAAAGAATATCCTGATGCACTGAGGGAGAAAGATAATAGTGGACACCTGCCGCTGCATATTGCCGCCGCAACAGGTGCTTCGGCAGAAGTCTTACAGCTACTTCTCAAAGAATATTCTGGTGCAGTGGAGGAGAAAAATGGAGACGGAGACCTGCCGCTGCATGGTGCTGCTAGCAATGTTACGTCGGTGGAAGTGATACAGCTACTCCTAAAAGAATATCCTGATGCAGCGAAGGAGAAAAATTATGCTGGATACCTGCCGCTGCATAAGGCCATCGTAAAAGGTGCTGATGCGTCGGCAGGAGTGATACAGCTGCTTATCAAGGAATATCCTGCTTCACTGAAGGAGAGAAATAAAGGTGGAGAACTGCCGTTACATATTGCCATCCGACACAGTGCGTCGGCAGAAGTGATACAGATGCTCATAAAAAAATATCCTGATGCAGCGAAGGTGAAAGATAAAGATGAAGATGGAGACCTGCCGCTGCATGTTGCCGCCAGAAAAGGTGCGTTGGCAGAAGTGATACAGCTGCTAATCCAAGAGTATCCTGATGCGGTGAAGGAAAAAGATGGATATGGAAAACTGCCGCTGCATTATGCCGTCGGAAAAGGTGCGTTGGCAGAAGTGATACAGCTACTCATCAACGAATATTCTGATGCAGTGAAGGAGAAAGATGGATATGAAAAACTGCCGCTGCATTATGCCGTCGGAAAAGGTGCGAAGGTGAAAGTGATACAGCTACTTATCAAGGAATATCCTGATGCAGCGAAGGTGAAAGATTATTATGGAGACCTGCCGCTGCATTATGCCTTCATGCATGGTGCGGATGAAGTGATACAGCTACTTATCAAAGAATATCCTGATGCACTGAAGGAGAAAAATAATGCTGGATACCTGCCGCTGCATAATGCCGTCGGAAAAGGTGCATCGGTAGAAGTGATACAGCTACTCATTACTGAATTTCCTGGTGCACTGAAGGAGGAAGATAAAAATGGAGACCTGCCGCTGTATGTCGCAATCGAGAAACGTGCGTCGGTGGAAGTGATACAGCTACTTATCAAGGAAAATCCTGATGCACTGAAGGAGAAAAATGAATATGGAAACCTGCCGCTGCATAATGCCGTCGGAAAAGGTGCGTCGGTGGAAGTGATACAGCTACTTATCAAAGAATATCCTGATGCACTGAAAAAGAAAAATAAATATGGATCTCTGTCGCTGCATTGGGCCCTTTTACGTAGTGCCTCGGTGAAAGTGATACAGCTACTCGTGAAAGAATATCCTGATGCAGTGATGGAGAAAAATAATGCTGGATACCTGCCGCTGCATGCTGCAATTGAAAAAGGTGCGTCGGTGGAAGTGGCACAGCTACTTATCAAAGTATATCCTGATGCATTGAAGGAGAAAAATGAATATATAGATGAAGAATTGCCGCTGCATTTTGCCATCGCAAAGGGTGCGTCGATGGGATCTATTCAATTGATTCTTAATGCTCACCCTCAAGCGGCAACGGAGAAACTGAAGGATGGAAGGCTCCCTATTGAGAAGTATCTCGAAAACGAAGACGCCGGGGACTTGGTCCTAGCGCTACTCAAGGCTGATATGCCGGTTGCAATCGAGGATGGCATGCCAATTGAACACTCTGGTAGTTGGTTCACTTGTGTTTCTTCCAACACTAAAACTGCGATAGCCGCCGTGCGACAAGTTCTCTCTAATGAAGAGGGCGGGACTGGCTATGGTAAATACATCCATGCCCTAGCTGATGTCCGTGATGCTGAAGGTAGAACTGCTCTTGGTGCGGCTTTGTCTGAGGCTCGCACCGAAATGAATAAATACTTATTCTTTTGCAGTAGGTACAAGCTCCATACTGGTCCTCCTGAGCACCGCACATCATCAAGTACATTGTTTCGTGCACAAGATCTTGGCAAGAAAGCTAACTACGGCGTCATCTTTGACAAAGCGGACAAAAATGAGGATGGAAATTTGGATAAGAAGGACTTAAATGCTATTGCGGAATCTATTGGCTTGGATCCTGATCTGTTTTTGAAGGGTTCAGACAAAAAGACCATATCAAAGGCGGAGTTCATAGCCATTTGCAAACGGCAGTTGGGCGATGGTCCTCCCGAGGTGGTGATCAAGCTTATGCAGAACAAGGATCATTGGGAACGCGAGACTAAAGCTCGTGTGGACTATCAGTTGAGTTCAAAGTATGTGGTAACAGCGCTTTCAAAAATACCATCACAAACCGAAATAGCTGAAGCAGTGAAAAGGGGCGACGGTGGTCTAAATGATATTGTGGAGAAATCCCTCGGCGGTGTGAAGCCAGGCAAATACGCCATTATCATGAATGCCGCAGAACGGAATCTGCAACAAATCTTGTTCCAGGAGCAGCCCCAAATTGAAGTTGTACGAGACATGCTCAGACAAGTATTTGAAGCTGTGCAGCATCTGCACGACCAGGACCTAATGCATGGTGATCTGAAGATGGTCAACATCGTTCGCTTTCGTATTGACAACAAATTGCGTCTGATAGACTTTGATGCATCTGCACGCATCGTAAAAATAGGTGAAGAGGAAGAGTCGTTTGCTGGTGCCAAGTTCTCGTCGGCAGTTCTGCCTCCCGAGATGATAGAGAGGATTGTGTCAAAAGAGGAGCTTGAGAAGTTCGATGAATACTGGAAGGCTGAAAATGATAAAGATCTCTATGAAATGGTGAAACCAAAGCCATACAAGGAGCGAGGGGTTCTGAAAGCTCATTACGTTGTTAAGTCATTTCGTACGAAAAATGGCCAACCTGTGCACAACGGCCTGCCTCACGACCTGGTCAATGCGTGTTCCAGTATCGACGCATGGTCGCTTGGTGTTTTAGCATTCACTCTGCTGACCGGTGAAACGCTCATCCCTTCCACTTTTGTCGATGACTGTGCGTCAGGTGCGGCCATGCATGTTTTGTACTCATGGGGGACACAGCCAGAGGTGCTGAGCGAGCTCTTCAAGAAAATTTCCAACGATGCAGCTCGCGACCTTGTTAGGCAGTTGTTGCAGTACGAACCAGAAAATAGGCCATCCATCGCTTCTCTGTTGAAAGATCATCCATTTTTCAATGCCCAGGCCCAGAGTAGTGTTTTGTTGGAGAAGATTGAGGATATTGACACTAAGCTGGAGTTAGCAGCGAAGAATCGACAAGACGACAGGGCTCTGCTGGAAAAAATGGATGCCAACATTTTAGTGATAAAGCAGCTGAGCATCGAGAGCCAATCCGAAATTCGCCGCACACGCTATGTGTTGATGAAGGGCATCTATGAAGCTACGATTGTTGACGCTCCCACTACTTTCATTGTTGTTAATGAGAGACTACCTGCTGCAGAATCAATTGAAAAGGCGAAGAAGCAGATACTTGATATCGATGCGGCAGATGATGGCAGTGGCATAAGCATGAAAATGAAGAATGCGTCTATCACGTTCTCTGCCGATGGACAAGACATCGATCTTGAAGGCGATCTTAATGAGCATTATGAAAAGGTTCAAACTGGCATGAAGTGGGCCAAGCGCATCAAAGAGCTTGGCTCAAAGGTTGCTGCTGGTGAGGTTGGCAAGGCCTTTGATGTAATCAAGGAGGGAATTGAAGACCTAATCGTGGGAGAAGAGATGTACCTCTATCTCGTCGATGAGCTGACTGGTGAACCCGTTCGTGCAGATGGGTGGCCACTGAAAATCACAACGCCATCAGAACTTGTGCCGAAGCTGGTACCTTTGATGCAGCTCGGATTACGAGGTATGTCCATTATCAATGGCGTAGCAGGCGTGGCTGTTTTGTTTGGTTTTCCTGTCCCACAAGTTCCCAAGGCTGTGACAGAAGGATTTCAAGAGTCAGTTGAGCTTCTCAAGAAAGAAAGTTCAGTGGAGGAGTTTGGTGTTGTTCATGAAGAGGTCAAAGGTGGTGAAGAACAAAAGTCAGTGCGTGGTGCATCGCTGCGTGAGTTTATGGACTTTCTGGATAAGAATGATCCTGGCTTGAAGGAGAACAAAAGGGGTCACTTTGCTGGTTTGCAGCGAATTGGTGATCCAGAAGACGGCAGTGCACTGTGGACTGCACTGACAGATCGAGATGAAATTGAAAAAGCACTTCAGGAGCGTGCGAAGCAGCGCAAGGTGGAGCAACTCAAACGCAACGAGTACATCAAAGCGACTGCTCAGAAAGAGATGGAGTTAGAGGGGGGAGAGGGCACTGAGGAGGTAGAATTCCTGGAGGAAAACACAGGATCGACCGTGGGAGCATCTATATCATCAAATGAGAGAAATTCTTGCTGCGCGATGATGTAAACATCCTCAGGTAGATCTTGACGAGTTTTCACGTATAAGGCAAGATACATGTCACTCTCTTAGTTATTTGTATACTAATTCCAAAGTACATCTTTGTACTTGTTGTTGACCTTTTCAAGGCCGAACCTAGGTGGTGATCACCTTTTCGCGAGTATCTGTGTGGACTGAAATGCCGGAAAGAATGCTAAGAAGAGAAGTTTACAGCGTTTTCGGTCAAGTTTGGTTTGGATTTGTTACTAGAAGTATTTACGCATCACTTTAGAGAGAGTTATGTAAGTACTTCATTCCTACACCATATCAAGACAAGAGGGGCTTGCCACTTCTCAGTGTTGGATGTAATGATGAGTATCTATGAAGAGGTGCTTGTGGCCACAATCACAATTGCTTGATTTCTCAGCTCCTCGGAAAAATGCTTCTTCTTCTTGTTCTCTACAATACTCATGCATCTCTGATAATACGAATAAGTACGTGGCTGGTCATTTCATGTAAAATAATTCAATACTAAATAAACAATACGTTTTCAAACCAATATACATCATTGACATCATTTCTTTTGCCCAAATTCTATTTTCTTCTTACTCAAACTGTCTCTTCCTCCAACATATTGAGAAGACCGTCACCAAACAGTTCCAGATCTTCTTCCCATGTGCTGCTACCAATAACTATACCTTCTAATAACTTTTCATCGCTAAAGTTTGATGTGTCAATCTCCATCGTTGTCGATGTTGACAACCCTTCACCATAAAACTCTTTATTGACTTCGTCGAAAATAGATTCACTAGCGTGAAAGACATTGTCTATGGTAGTGGTAGATGACTCGTCTTCGTCTTCTGATACAAGAGAGGAAATAATGATAGCCTCTGCCTCCATTGTAACGTTCTTGATAGGCAGAGGAGGAACAAGTAGCGTTCCAGTACTGCTGCTAACGATCTCTGGAAGAGGCTGATCTCCACGGGGTAACTCGCCTCGTTCCCTCTTCAAGTAATTGTTTCTCTGATTAGCCCGAGCTCTTTTCTTGGTAACTGATTCAAAGCTCTTCTCTCTCATTTCTTTACGGTACTTCACCTCTTCTTCGTGTCCATGGATGGGTTGGTATTTACCATCCTCAGTTCTGGAAAATCTCTTGTCGAGGTCAGGAAACCAGCGGTAGAACTTGCGTTTGATGGAATCTCTCTTTACTACTTGACAGTTATTAGTGCTCTCGCCGTCTTTCTTGTTGGATTGCTTGGCACCACGGTTACGAACTGCTGTAAGTGCACCGTAGACGTTCATGAGACGTTCCATTTCCTCGTAGGAGACTACTTTTTTGAATTTTGAGCAGGATGATGTACCCTTTTTGGAGCAACATGGTTTGCAGTTTGTGTTGGATGCTATCGCCATTGTATATATAGTGGTATTTATGCTGATGTTGCGTAGAGTTGCCAGTATGAGTTTTAAGGAGTGGATAGCTGTAAAAGGAAATGACATTGATGATTGTGAGGAGACGAAGCCTTAAATTGTGACTTTTCCGTTTTTAACCGCCCGCCGCAGGCTGCAACGCAAACATTATGAACATGCAGCAAGTGACGACTGTAGAGAATAAGCTGGAGCAAGGCAATAAAGACGTAGCGCCGCTTCGTCGCCGAAGATACTCTGGTTTGGCGTGTCATCACGGCCGCTGGAAGCAATTCATCAACCACAAGCCAACCAGCCGTCCCTTCGTTCTCGTTCATCACCACAGCCATCTACCATCTACCACCTCCCTCCTCATCACTCATTATCACTTACCAGTCTTGCTTGAGTGCTTAAGAGCAGAGTTGTCGGCCAAATAACACGATAGATGTGAGTTGTTCCAAGCAATGGTAAATGAAAATGGTGCTGCAGTTGAAAGCGATCTTGCTTTTTTTTGGCCAGCCAAACCCGAAATTTGTGACATAAAGAACTTGATTAATGGGAGTCTTTGGGGGATTTGCAAGAATGACGTTTCAAATGTACAGAGGAAATAGTACAAAAAGGATAGGACAACAAATTCGGCAGCGGGGTGCGCGATGTGGTCTGTTCGTTCCGTTCGGAGACTCCCAATTGATTCTTTTTGACATAAAGAGTGAAGATGCCAAAATTTTTCCGCGAACACAACTTACCGTGGCCACATTGTTGCTTGTTCTTCGCCTTATTTTTCTTTATGTCAAAAAGTTACCACCACCACCACCCACCATTGCGAGGAGACTTCCACCCTTCTTTCTTTGCTGGTAAGTGCCGCTATTGTCATTCTTTGACCTGTAGAGTATGATGATTGGGGCAGCAATTGAGTTGACGTTGGCCGCGGCCAGCGGCTGGATACATGAATGACTGTGATGTGCTTAGTATCACAGCTGCATGGGCATTTTGCATCCTTTTTGGTGTCAGATGGAGGATGGACGGCCTAGATCCTATCATTGCATCTCTTGCTTGAACTTGTGCGATGTGCCTAAAGATATCATGGAAATTGCAGCTAGGGCGGCGGCCGCCGCTGCTGTACCTACAATGCCTACACCTTCTCATCTCCACTAACATCATGTGCGTTTCATTTCATTTCATTTCATTTCAATACACTCATTCATTTCTTGCATCCTACAGCCCAAAAGATACCATAACCATGACAATCTCGACTACTCAAACAAATGAAAAGCCAATATGCATCAAGAAATCCACGTCTGTCAAAAAGGTGAGAGGGAAGGATGCCGTCCCCTTTGAAGAGATGGAACGCCTTATGAACCTCTATGGCTCAATGAAGGCACTCCGCAATCGTGGAGCTCCCAAGAAAAAGGGTGGCGCTGCTGCAGCGGGAGGGAATGATAAGAAAGTACCGGTGAAAAAGGATTCCATCAAGCGAAAGTGAGTATTGATTTATTTCTCTCTTCATCATCCTTTTGGAATCACAACAAGAATACTTATTGTGTTTTCTTACCTTCTGGTGCTGTTATTTCTATCATGTAGGTTCTACCGCTGGTTCCCTAATTTTGAGGAGAGGTTCACCAAAGATGAAAATGGGCAATACCAACCGATACACGGTCACGAGTATGAAATGAAATATCGTCAGGAGATGAGGAACAAGAGTGTGGAGGATGTTACAGCCAAGAGGTCTTATGCCATAACGAGAAGAAATTACGAAAAGAAGAACAATATTTGTCAAATGGATTCCAAAATGGGTCATGTATCGTCAAGTGAAGTTAGTAACAGCAGCGACAGCAATTCAAGTGACATCAAAGTTCCGGATGATATTGAAATCAATACTAGCAACATCGCTGTGCCTTCGCCTACTACAACTCAATCGGAAAACAACAAGGATTCATTCTTCTTCAACAGTGGCAATCGTGCTCCATCTCCATTGTCATTCCTACAGGAACCTGCCAATAGAGTAGTATCAGAAGACGAAGAAGACACAATCCTTTCTCTCGTGTCACAAACTGGTGAGGAAATAGCTGCATCATCCGGACTGAAGAACCTTAATCTGTCTCTCTTTGACGAGGTTGATAAGCACCTAATGTCGATGATGAATTCCTATGAGCCAATGCCAATGATGCAGTCAAATGGAGCTATGCCAATGATGAATTCTCATGATCCAATGCCAATGATGAACGCCTATGATCCGATGCAAATGAATTCTACTATGCCTTCGATGCTGAACTCATATCCAGCAATGCCTATGAACACATCATATGAGCCTATGCCAATGAACTCCGAATATAGTCGATATTCAGATGATAGCATACAAGGATCAATGGGCATGGCCAGTAATAGTTCAAATAGCAGTGACGACTCATCTCTCTATCTTGACGAACATTGGGGGACTGATAGAGATATTGAAGACTGCCTCTTGTTGGGAATGGGCAATGAAATTGTTCCAACAATGACCAGCTTGCGATGAATACCTTGCTCTTGGTGTGAATTTTCTTTCGCCTTATTTTGAAGAAGGGATGTAAGCCGAGGTTGGGATTGGACCTTGTATTGTTTTATTATTGTGTTCACAGATAATTGTACTTAATAATCACTTGAATGATAAAGAGCTTACTTCCAACCGATAATGAATCGATCATCTTTCCCTCTTTCTTCTTGATCACTTAGTCTTCGGATCCTCCTCTTCTCCTAGACAGCTATACGACATCTTCCTCCATATCGTCCTCCGTTTCGTCGTCGTCACTATCATCTTCATCATTCTCCACTTCAAATCTGTATGATGACACCATCCTCCACTTCGTCGTCGTCACTATCATCTTCACTATCACCTTCATCATTCTCCACTTCAAACGTGTATGATGGCAACTCGAGAAAAGGAAGGACCTTCTTCATCACAATATCTGGAGGCAAAACATGCAGGAGTACAGAACCAGCCTCGTCCAACAAGAGACGATGTTCTTCTTGGTAGCGAATAATTTTGCGAAGAACTGATCTAATCCACATTCGTATTGTCACGGCCTTTTCTCCCGCATGATCATGTTGCCATGATCCAGAATATGCATTGGGAAGAGATAGTGATTGATTGCACCAATTTCCTCATTCATATCATTTCTCCAGTCCTCCAATTGTAAAGCCGCGACAGTTTCATGTAGTTCTCCCTCAACTAGATCTACGCGACTTAAACTATCACATTATTGGAATATCCTATCGTCAGTAATGATACCATCTTTCAATGGGATGGTGATTCGTTCCAAAGAGAGGCAGCTACAGAATGCCCTCACCTCAATTCTTTCCAGATTTCTACCAAATATCGCTTCTGTCAGGGCTACACAAGCATCGAATGCACCCTGCTTAACGACCCTGACTGACGCCAAGTCGATGCTCCTCAAGGAACTGCAGTCTTGGAATACCTCGTCTTCTATTCTTTCTAGCTTGCAGCTTTCCACATCCGTCAGGTCCAGACAGTAATAGAATGCCCCCCCGCGCGCAACAATTTTGACACCATTCATGATTACTCTTCGAAGGGAGTTACAGCTAGAGAATGCCCATTCACAAATCCTTTCGAAGTCATGATTGCAGAAGATGTCAGTAATGTTGGGGTGATACTGAAGTGCATATGCCGGAACGAATTTGAAAAATTCGTCTATTATGAGAAGATGTGTTACATCATCATCAACGAAGTCTTCCTCGCCTCTGTATCTGTGCCTTACAATGATATTATCATCATCCTCGTCCTCCACCATGGAACCGATAATGACGACCTAAGTGCAGAATTGGATGAACCAACACAATTCAACCCAACCCTATTAATTGGTGTTGCTTGCAATTTGCGATGATATACCACTTCTCACTTCTCACCAATTTTGGCGTTGGATCTTATCTTTTTTTGAATTTTTGTGCGAAAGCCGTGTTTGCGAAAGGCCCCCTACCTAATTTGAGGTCTGAAAACAGAAATATAATAGTGTGACTGTGGTACCCATCGATTGCCCCTGTATCAGGTCCCCTAACAGGGCAACATTTCGCCGACTTTATCCCGATATCGGTACATTTCTTCTTTCTTGCTTTTGAATGTTTTTGAAAATAGCGATCGGAGAAAAACGAACCACGAACCATGCATGCCATACATACTCTCCTTTCATTTTCCCGATGATGAAGGCAACACGGCAACGATGAACATCAGCACGCCACCCTCCCTCCGATCTGCTGCAGTCAAAGGCAGACCTGGGAGCAGTCAACTCCGCCCAACAAGCACGTCAAAATTACTCCGTATCATCCTCTCCATCGGTGCCGTCGGATTTCTCTTGATCAATCAAAATTATCGATTTGTGTACGATGATCTCGACAACAATACGTCCACTCTAGATGGCTCTGTTGCAATTAAGTCGCCGTCGACAAATAGTGATGATACAAACGATCGTCAACTCCGCAAACAGAAGCAGATAATCGCAGAGGTGCCGCAGCTTGATTTTGCAGTGGTTGGATTTGAAAAGACCGGTGCGTCAGTTGGATGTTCACATCATGTGTCATGTTGGAAAATCATGTGTTTTCAATGCTTCGTCACATAATATTTTACAGCTGACAGTGCACATTCCTTATGATGCCACCTGCCCACTCTCACACTCTCTCTACTACAGGCACAACATTTCTACTAGAAGTGTTCGGGAACCATCCAGAAATCACCATGCCAGTGAAACACTCCCCAGATGCGGACAAAATATGCGTTCGTAAAGAAGAGGGCAAGGAAACGTTGAAACGATGGATACAAAGCCAGCAGCAGGAACAACAGCAGCAGCAGACATCCAATACAATGAAGTATGGTGTCAAGTGTTCAGAAATGATACGGAAGCCACTTGGTATTGAGAATTGGGCGGATGTGTCGAGTGCCAATCTTATTGTGGGGGTGAGGCATCCTGTGGAATGGTTTCAGAGTAATTATAATTATAGGTGAGTGGATGTGACTTGCAAGAGGATTGAGAAGAGCCTTGTTTGGATCGACTATTGATATATGGATGTGTATTGATCGAGGTCTTGATGGAGCATTCTTGATTTCACTGGAAAAAGATGTCATCAAATGCATGTTGTGCACCTCGTCATTATTTTCTCATCACGCCTTCCCACTTATTCTTTCACCCCATATAGAGTAATGCTACATCACAAAGACAAAGACAAATCAACTGGCAACATACCCTCACCACACAAACTAACCGACCTCCACAACACATGGCACGGAGTCTCGACAATCGGAGCACAATTTGACAAATTTCTCATGCAACTTGGGAAAACATCCCTCGATCGAGACGAACTATCCAACATGCTAGAAACATTATCCACACCGGATGTACGGGTAAATCACAATCCACTCAAAGTATTCTTGTATACCATTGAACAATTGGAAGATCGCAATACGACACGTCGAACACACTTTGAAACGGACCTACAGCGATTTTTGGGGTTGGAGCGTCCCTTTGATGACTTTTCGTCCCAGGCCAAGTCGAATGTGAACAAGGTTACCTATCCGGAATATATTGATATATGCCAATCTGATTTTGATAGTTTGAGGAAAAGTCTTGTGAAGGAGGGTAAGAAGTCAAGTGAGTGGATTGTGAATCGATTTGTGATGGCGGAGGATGTTGTTGTGAGTGATTTGGAGTACTTTAGCGAGAAGGTTAGGTCGTGGGGTGAGGATCCTTGTAGTGTTTTGAAAGAAAAGTAAGAGAGAGGAAATTGACGATGTTGATGTTGCAAGAGATGAAAATTGTGTAAATTAGTAAGGATAAGAGGGTGTGTGTGTAGGGTGCGAATGTAAACTTATCACGATCAAGCGACTTTTTCAGAAGTACAATATCTACAAGAACTTTTCCACCAGTCCTTCACAGAGATTCCACACATTCTCTTGCAATTCCACACTCTCTGCATACAAATTAGTAACCTCCACTGACTGAGGATGAAAATATCTCCCTCTCAATTGCTTCTCTCTTATCTCCTCCGTCGCAACCCCCAGAAAAACCTCCGTCAATGCCCCCTCTTCGGGAGACCAGCACACATTATTCACCAGCATGGCACGCCAATTCTGTACAAACTGTGGTAAATAGAAATGCAGGTCTTTTTCTGTCATGGGAGTGGCCACGGCACCTGGATGAGCAGCATTGACATAGATTGAGGAATCTTTTCCCAATCGTCGAGTGAGTGCCTTGGACCAAGCGATTTGTGCTAGTTTACTCCGACCATATTTGTAAAATGGTTGTGTGAACCCAGGACTCCAATTGAATATCAAGGGTGGTGCCCACTCATTCAAATCTTGGACACTTGTGGATGCTACTTGCAGTTCATTCGGAACCCAAATCATTCCAGCAACTGATGCAGTGGAAACTACTCGTGCCATGGTAGAATTCAACAATAGCGGCTCCAACAGTCGATACAACAAATGATGTCCCACCACATTGGTAGCAAACGTCGATTCAATCCCATCTACCGAAAGTGTATTCCGTTCATCTGTAAAAATGCCTGCATTTAGAAATAACATGTCCAATTTATCGTGATTCCTCTTGAAAATCGTTGCAGATTGTTGCACCTTGGTCAAATTCGACACATCCATCAATAGTGGAGATATGGGTGCTCCGGAATAGAATTCATCACTACGGATTGCATCTGCCGCCCTGAAACAACGTTGAGGTGATCGACAACCCATAACAACTGTGGCACCCTGACGAGAGAGTGCCTTGGAAATTTCCAAGCCAATGCCAGAATTGGCACCGGTGACTAGTGCCACTTGTCCACGAAGGTCGATGGTTTGTAATTGTTCGTGTGTGAATCTCCAAGAGTCTTTTGTGGGTGTTAGGGCGGGGAGTAAGCCGATTAACGAGTCGTCGATATGAGTCAGCCAGTGGAATAATATTGGGTATTGTTTGGATAGTGGACTTAGTAAGAGACCGAGAGCGAGTGCGACTATGGCTGATAGGAATGCGCCTATCTTGTGCATCTTTGGTGCTGTCATTATTATATATTATTGTGTAGAAAGTTTTGTATTTTATAAGAAGCTGTGGAAAGAAAAGGATTATTGTTGTTAGCAACGTGAAGATGCGCCGACCGACGCAAGCAGTCAATATCAAGCAGCAAGCCATTTTTTCGTCAAGGCGGCGAGGATAGCATGATAATTGTAAATATAGTCGCCCACCGCACTCAATTCTTCAACAATGCCCCATCCATTCCAATCAATGAATTTGGGCCACTTACGCCATCGATGGAGCAGAGTTCTCTTGCTACTTTCCATCCACTTGCTAAGCAATATGTTGGCGGTTGTGCTGGCTGCTCAGCTCGATCGGAGTAGTTTTGATGTACATACATGCGTAGGAACTGATACAAAATGCGCGGCCGGTACTCTATTTCTTTCAATTTGCTGATATCTGCTGATAATGATATATTACTACTTCCTTCGGAGCACGATAAATCGGCCTCCCAAAATTTTTTTGAGAGCTAGGCCTGTACTCCACACGTAAACTGTCTAATAAAATAAAAAATTATTTAGAATATGTTTTTGACCTCCAGTGTGGCTGATTCAAATTTCAAATCTGCACTTGTCAAAAAGACGATGACAACAAACCGTTACTACAGCCGAAACATGCTGCCTCTTTCATCGATACCATCCGTAGTGACCGTCGGCGCCCTTCTGACGATCGAAGGGGAGAGGAGATACAATTGCCCTGATAGTGAAGGGGGGACTGGCTATGTCTCCCGTGTCCATACTGATGGAACATTTGACATCAACCTCACCGTTGGCGGCCGCCTTGAAAAAAACGTTCATCCACGGCGTATCCAGAGTAGTAATCCTCTTGTCACCTCCGCACGTCGTCGGGGAAATATTAATGATGATGCTGCAACAGGACCATCTCTACTGTCTCACAATTATATTCGGCCTCAGGGTGAGCGGCTACCATCTCCAAATAATACAGTTGGTGCCGATGCAACGACCGTTGCTGCAAACGATAGCAACTTTTCATTACTGACAACTTATCAAGTCATCCAACAATGTTCTGGTTGGGACCCAAAATACAGCAACAAACCACACCCACTTATTTCTATGTTGGAGTGGGGCAAGAAAAAGCAACCGTGTGGTTGGGCGAGATGGCATGACGCTCGTTTGCGGGATAACGGCACCAAACGTGATGTGTCAGGACAACTCACCGCAGAGACGCAAACACTTCCACAATGTACATCCGAGCAAACCAAACAATCAGAAGATTGAAGTGGAGACTGGAAAAAGAGTCGTGATCAGAGATGGATGGGACAATGCAACACCACACGTGGAGAAGGGACTTCGGACGGAGATCAAACAGAGAAACGATGAAAGGGGGTGGCTATGGAAAGTGCAGCCGCCGAACAGTCCTCTTACAAATGCGTGCGATGCTGGCCTCTTCCCCTCTCTCGCAAAGATTGTCACTGCTATGCAAGGACTCAACAACCGCGGCCTTTACTTGCCAACTGAAAAGCTATGGGAACTACTTCAGAAAGGTTGGGATCAGTATCCAGTGGAGAAGATCGCTCGGTTGTTCATCCATCAGACGCAAATAGCGGCAGCTATCCTTGAGTGCAATGGAGGAGACGACTTTGTTAAGGAGAAGAATGGACTGAGCTATGGTGTCAGGAAGGTAACCCAGCCACTGATGGAAGATGATGAAAATTACACGCCCAATCTGGCGACAATGGAAGCTCCAAGTCGGAAGGTGGTCGGTGTCAAGGTGTGCGAGGTGATTGAAGGAGTCGATATAGACAAGATGAAGAAGCTAAAGTACGATCTTCCAAATGTTGATGATTACGACATCAGTGAATATCTTGACTTTGATGAGCTACAAATCATTGCAGGTGACGTTGATGACACAGACTACGACAACTTCACCGATGAAGAGAAGGAGAGGTACAACAAGTTTGGTAAGGCTTTTGAAGACATGAGTGCAATTGAGTATCCGACCAATGACGAATAATTCTATACACGGAAAAATAGGAATAAATAAATAATCGATATAGATTTACGAAGAAATCACATCTATTATCATCGTGTATCTGAACTCTGAAGGAGTAATCAGAAGTAGAGGCACTTCATCGGTCAGCGCTGCACGCACAAAGTTATGCGAATTAAGGAGGCAAAAACTTTATTTCATAAACCGACAACACAATATGCTCTGCTGCTGTAGTCCGCTGACAGAAGGTACCTTTGGTTTGGAGTCGGCAACAACTCTGGGGCTGTCAATGAAGGCCCTATTGGGCCTGTCGATCATGGTGAGTACAGCGAGGTGCCGGGTGCTGATGGAGGAGTTCTCATCCACACTCAAGGCCTCGTCAGTTTAAAATACATGTTTTTTAAGTTTTAGTATGGAAAATATGTGACCTACAGTGAACATGCGCGCCTAGCTTTAAATTTTTTTTTGGGAAGCCGATTTATCCCGCACCGAAGTAAGTAGCCTCGCTGACGCTCGTCTAGCCGCTGCGCGGGTTTTCTAAATAAGAGAGGAGGCACCGGCTATCTACTACATACGATATTGATTGTGTCTGCATTGCCCAGTACGACTAGTACGGTCATTGCCTAGGCATTCTCTGGAATCACTGGAATCCTGAACCTGAAGACGTATGTCTCAACTGCGGTTGCTGACACAAGGATTGGAGTTGACGTCGACGAGTATCCACGGAAGGGAACAGATGGTGGAACAGCTGGTCCGAACGATTCGTTTCTCACACTACGTTAATGTTTACGTAATATACAGACTAATCAGTACTACTGCGATAACATCAACTAATAATATAATTACATGGTAAGGATACATAACAAGGATGACGATGGTGAGAAGTGAGTGATCGTCTAAGGGAATGAGACGTTCCGTGCTACACGAAACGCTCCCCGTGAATTGTAAGCTTACGCTTGCGATTCATAAAGCTAAGTCTCATTTCATTGGAAATCTTCTCATCCATTATCGTGCACTGATTTGGGTAATATATGAAGTCGTTGAAGAAAGTTGAATCCTCTTGTATGAAGGTAATTTCTTCTTGAGTGTGTCCGAGTAGTTGACTCGTTGACTCCGTCCAGGAGGTATTATCGACATTGTAAAATTCTCGTTGCGGTATACTCCCCCTTGATGATAAGGTGTCGGCTCCAAGATTTGTAGATTCAACCGTACTCTGCTTCTTGTGAATTGAACGATAAGATTCTGATCCTCGCCTTCTCTCCCAACAGAACAGGTATTTCCGCTGGGTCTTCCTCAATCGTCTCCCGTAAAAATCCTTCCAATCTGTGCTATGTTTTGGGGCTTCTTCGACATGCATTATAGACGTAGCAAGTCTCCTATCTGGATACCTGTCCAGGTAACGTATAATTCCGTAAATAGCTTTCGAGGTGTCCAAGACGAAGTGCGGTCATGTATTGTGTCATGATGACGACATCAATCTGAATATAAATGCGTCCAAATCCAATCGATCGAAGCATTCCCATGATCTGTTGATATCTAGTTGGACACTGTTTTAACTTCTCCCCGTTGGCCGCTGGGTGCATTCAGCCCAATATGATGACCGGTATTAATGTATGCTTGGATTCCCTCGGCACCAAATCTGGCAACATGTTTTGATCATGCTTGCGGTCAAAATGATCCCTGTATACCGGCTGGATCAATCTTCACCAGCCTCTACGGTCTCCCCGTAAACGTAAATACCTTTCAATGTACGTCCTTTCAATGTAACCCCTCAGATGCATCGCGGTCCTGTATGCCCGAGTGTCACGAGATGCTTTGATCAAAATTGATCGTCGTACAGAAATGAGTTGCTGGTATCTTTACCTCTTTCACCGCTTTAGTCCGGTGACTAGTTCTAGCGTTCTGGATACTTAATTGATTGAGTTCTCTCTCCTCCTTCTCATTCATCGTGTTGTCTCAGAGGCTCTTGCCATGTCCTTCTTCCTGCCCGAGGTCGTTTATTATTCTCTCAGAGCTTAATCATCACCTCGTTCGGGTTCTTGGTTCTTGGTAGGATGTCGTTTACGTTGACCGATATTATCTCATAATGGATGATGGATTGTGTCCCTAATCGCGTGTCTTGAGAGTGACTCTTCATCCTGTATACACCTTTGGCAAGCATAGTTCTGTACGTTGTAAATCATGTTACGCATAGTGGCAAATCTTCACTTCATTCCCTTTATCTTCACTATCTCAAGTGATTCTAACTTCGAGCCACGTTCTCACTTAAATTCAAGCGTGCGTTGCCCATACAAAAATTCGTGGCCGGTACGTCTAATGGCAGTTTTGTACATGAGGTAAGCATTGTCCCGTGGGTGACAGATCTGGGTCTGTACCTGTGCTGTTTTACCCAAACTTTGATGCGTTTGGCTGTTCAAGGAGTCGTTTCCTCGCAACCTCTTCTATGTTCCGATATGTGTCGCCTGTATTGCTTGTGTAACATGTGGGATGTCGTGTTTCCAGAGTCAGCATGTGACTTCCTTGGTATGTTGGTGTTGGCTCTCCTGCTATTGCCTCATCACCTCTCGCATATCTCTACATCTTTAAGTCGGCCTCTTGTTGTCGTGGTTATATCGCCTCGTTTAAGTCGGTCTCTTGTTTTCGTGGTTATATCGCCTCGTTCAAGTCGTTTAAATTTGTGCATCAAATTGTCCAGTGCGTCTCTAGTTCAACTCGCATTAGCCTGGCCTATATCTCGTGTTTCAGCATCACGAGCGAGAGGTATATCACTCATATTCTCCTCGTATGCCGAGTCTTTTGTTGGTCGAGTTGGTGATTGGTCGCATCAGTCTCTTGAAGTCTGTGGTGGCTTTACTCCATCTACCACAATTGACATCTAACCGTCCGAGATAACCTATCGATGGCACCCCGTACTCTGTCAGACCTTCTCCCTTCTCTTGCCGTTTGAGATTGGTCTCACCTGATATATTCAAAATCATTTGCAGCTCCATTATCGTTTGATAATATGAATTTGTGATCCCTAGTCTGAGTGTCCTACTACAAGTAGGTCGATGTGAGCCTAGTTGTTGTTGTCGTCTCATACTAAGAAGGCTTGTTGTCGATGCATCTAGAATCGTCTCCAAATGTATTAGGGCGCTCCCGCAGTGCTTGTCATGCAATTGCTCTCAAGTATTGTCAGCAGTCACCTCAACTGCGGGTCCTACGCGTGGTCTTAACGTCCTAGTTTCATGGAACTCACTGACAATAACCACTAAGCTATCGAGTCGGCTTGTCGGAAATGTTTTGCTCTGCTCTGCTAACGCAATTATGCCCATGTAAGTTATCACGGTGGTCACACCATAGTTATCATGATACAAGTTCAACTTGATGCTATATAGCCGCTCTGTGGGTCATCCAATCTTTCTCATGTTGCTTCCATTCGACCCGACCAAGGCCCAAGGCGTTCTTCAATATCATTTCTTCATTTGCGCTCTTCCGCCGATATCTTGGTCTGTACTACCTCGTTGATTTCCTCTGCCACTGTGTCGGGTGATAAGACGTGCATCACGTTCTTCCTAGCTTGACATCTGGCGTTTAATCCACATTCATCAATCTGCCTCGTCTATGCCATCTCTTTTATCTGACTCTTCTTCTCTGTCTCTTTTATCTGCCTCTTCTTCTCTGTCTCGTTTATCTGCCTCTTCTTCTCTGTCTCGTTTATCTGCCTCTTATGTGCCATCTTGGGAATGTCAAGTATCAATATTCTCCCCTGCTTGACATTCAATTATTGGTCTAGTACACGAGGTATTGCTGCCCCTTCTTGATCCTATCGAGTGTCTCCCGGTCTTGGATGTCGACCCGTCTCCAGTTCAGTGCGCATCGTTTTCACCGTGTTGTTCAATCGTCCTTCACTCTGGACTCCTCATTGGAAAGATGCTATGGAGTATTTCGTTATGCCTTGGTAGTCATGGCTCGTACATTTGTTCGTCCCTTATTCTCGTACATTTGTTTGTCCCTTGTCCGCAGGGCGTTTCTCCACCAATCTATTCTCTTCAGCTTTGTTTCTCCTTTGCCGCAGGGCGTTTCTCCATCAATTCGGATTAGATTATCATCCGCTCATCATGATGGATAGTAACGTCCTTGTCTGCGGTCCGTTCTTCAAACTACCTCCTCGGCTCATCATGATGGATAATAACGTCCGCGGTCGTGTTGTTCTGGCTATATCCAATTTCTTGTCTTTTACACCTTGTCATAGACTACAGCTTGTATTCGCGCCCGCTGTTATCAAAGCGATACAGCTCGTACTATATATTGGCTACGCTTATACTGAGGGATCTTTTGCCAAGATGAGGTCTTCCTATTTCTTGACATCTCAACCACATCAAGCCTGCGATTCAAAATAAGAATGTTTGTCGATTGTTAATATTTGTGTTCGCTTCCGATTCACTTTGAATGCCCGTGCACCATTACACGCATCTAATATTTGCTCCGTCATAGAGTTCCGGAGTAACCAACTCTGTTGCTACGATCTTCTGTACGCCGATCCCAAGGTATATTGTATGTACAACATCATGGAATTTGTCTTTGTCCCTGTCTCATCACATGGCATGAAGCTACTCCCTATCAAGTACTTGTTGACAAGCCGTTTCTTGTCATGATCGAGTTGCCACCTATTCCTTATTTTTACAGCAAGTGCTGTCCATTTCTCTCTTTCTCTCCCTCTCCCTTCCTGGAGGAAGAGTTGTTAGATGAAACACTCTGTGCCATTCTCTCCCCATCTTTCTCGCAACATCATGGAGCTCTGTCTGCGGGTGTGCTGTACTCAATTTAGGGGATGCCATTCACTGATCTGGTTTGACCGGAGATAAAGGGATGTTCACACGACTTTGGGAGATAAAGGGATGTTCACACGAATTGTGCCAAAGTACTTGCACATACATATCATCAGAGTAACTATCACGCCGGTCGGCTCAAAATGCCATAACCTTAAATGTCATAGCTTTGCTGTAACTGTAAGCGTTCAAGCATTCTTCTTGTGTTTCAGTTTCACATTGCTTATATTCATGTCTTGAGATCAACCTCTTCCCGGCTTCCATTTGTAATCGACTTCTCATGCAGAGCAGTCCCGAATACTATTCTCACATTTATGCCCTCAAAAGGATTTTTATTCATACTTGTCGTGGTTAACGTTTGATCTCATTCTCAAGCAGGGATGCTTGTATTTCTGATAGTATCTTGTCTCCGATTCCATGTCAGATCTCTCCATGAGGTTTTGGATAGTGTACTTGGCATCCGTGACGTGCAACCTATTATATTACCAGCCCGTGTTCATTACCGTGAGCACTCTCGTTCTGGCCCGATAAGTCAGATCTCTATGATCTCTCAGAGTTTATGTGCATCTGTTGGTTAACCGCTGTTCTTGCTATTCATCTGTCTCTTAGTCCTGCTCAGTTTTCTTCGGTATTCTACTCCTCGTATACGGCAGTTGTCCTCTATCGGGCTGTCTTCCTGTATATCAAAGGCTTCACGTTGATTATCGTGTTCGACATCTCTCCTCTAGAGTATCTCCCCTCAGCTTTCGTCCGAGGTGCGGCCACTCTAATCTAACTAATATGACATAGTTAACGGTGACCCTATCTTCTGGGTGCACATTAGTTTTCATCTACTACGCTGGCCTTTTCAGCTCTCTTGTCGTCTCTCGTACAAAATATTTCCATCTCTCTTCATGACCAATCACAATCCCTATTCTTTTTCATTCCCGACCGATCATGTTCCCTATTCTTTTCCGCTTACCAACATTACAGGCACTCCGGCCGTCTCACTTTACGCCAGGCACTCCGGCCATCTTTTCTCCGTCAGGCACTTCGACTATGACTATTACTATTTATGCTCTCGTTCAGGTGTTTGCCTCACTTACTCGATCTATTTCATTCTTTCCTATTCTAGGCTCCGCTGGCCCCACCTCCTGGTGGTATTTCTCTTTCTTCTCCAACGACGCGGTGGCACTTTGCCATTTACGTTTACTTTTCCTCTATCTCTCCAAGAATGCGGCGGCATTTTGCCATTGACTGTTACATCGTTAATATTCTCTGTTGTCCCTATTCCATTCGTGATCCTGCTGGCTCCTTGCAGCGATAGTCTTTAATATTCCCTATCTGCTGGCTCCTTGCAGCAATTTCTCGTGTTACCACTGGCTCCTTGCAGCAATTTCCGTCGCCCTTGGCTCCTTGCAGGGTCTATACTGGCTCCTTGCAGTATTTCTGTTCTTCCGATCACCCCTCCTGGGTGATTATCCGTATGTTTCCGTTTCCACACCCCGCCTGGGTGATATATGGGTTTCCTTGTTTCCACACCGCAGGATCTGCTCCTGGGTGATATTTTGCCGCACCGCAGGATCCGCTCCTGGGTGATATTTTGCCGCACCGCAGGATCAGCTCCTGGGTGATATTTTGCCGCACCGCAGGATCAGCTCCTGGGTGATATTTTGCCGCACCGCAGGATCAGCTCCTGGGTGATAATTTTGCCGCACCGCAGGATCAGCTCCTGGGTGATATTTTGCCGCACCGCAGGATCGGCTCCTGGGTGATATTTTGCCGCACCGCAGGATCAGCTCCTGGGTGATATTTTGCCGCACCGCAGGATCAGCTCCTGGGTGATATTTTGCCGCACCGCAGGATCAGCTCCTGGGTGATATTTTGCCGCACCGCAGGATCAGCTCCTGGGTGATATTTTGCCGCACCGCAGGATCAGCTCCTGGGTGATATCTGTTTCCAGCTCCACGTCTAGTGGTGCCTATCCGTCAATAGTTAGTTTGGGCCAATTCCTTTTATGCAGACGGGGGCATTCCTCCCCAGCAGGGCCGATTTATTTATCGCCAGCATTCCTCGGCGATGGTTGTTGATATCCCAGGTGTCCTTACTGGAGGGCCAATTATTATGCCGGCGTCCTCGGCAATTCATTATATCGATATCGAATCTCTTTCCTCCTTTCCTCCCGCATTCCTCGGCAAATTCTTATCGCTCCTCCCAGTCAAATATAACCTCAGTGAACTGGTTCCATTTCCTCATACTTATTATGTCCGCGTTCCTCCCCGTCGGAGAATAGAATAAATATTGTCATCATTTTCTCCCCGTATTCTATTCTTTTCGAACGCTGCCATCGTAGATACAGCCGTGAGAATGGCTGTCTGATAAACCGATTCGTTTCTCACACTACGTTAATGTTTACGTAATATACAGACTAATCAGTACTACTGCGATAACATCAACTAATAATATAATTACATGGTAAGGATACATAACAAGGATGACGATAGGAGGGGTGGCCTCGTACGTAGAACCATACTAATTCCGCTAAGTAACCAAGTTGTCAGCCACGAGACATCGGACAGTTACTCCTGTAACCATTTTTGCTAATAGTGTGGCAGCCACGAGACATCTGAGAGTTACACATGTAACGATTTGGCTGACAAGTTTCCCGAGCCACCACCACCGACCATCAAATAAAAATAATAGTGTCCATGAGAGAGAGATTCACCATGGAACATTAAATAGACAACATAGATCATCAACAATATGTCGTCAAACAAAATGAAGTATGATGAATGGGCTGACAAGCAGCGTAAAGAGAGAGGGGACACAGTAGAAGTAGGCTCGAAACGATTGAGGAAGGTAAATCCAAAATATGTCGACAACCAAAAAAGTCACAGCAACACCTCCATTGCCCAAAACAACATCAATAATGAAATTGAGTCGAATGCTGTTTCGTCCAAAGAGGTACAGGCGGAGCGACATGGGGAGAATGGGTCGTCCCCTGCAACGCAGCGTCTTGTCAAAACATCTACTATGAATAATATTAATGACACAACTTCCGTCAATAATGCACCCTCCGAATCTCTGCCGTCTACCTCCAGATCTACCTCCCCCCTTCTCGTCAATGATCCGCCTGCCCCCCCAGCAACAGTGATTGCCGCCGCTGAAAGTCAACCAACAGAATCGAGCAAGAATGAAGTTGGTGAGTATGAAGATGTCGAATTATATGATGCAGATTACAACAAGGAAGAGGTTGCAAAGCGTATTGGAGAGAATTTGATTCTCGATGTAGTTGGAAAGTTGCATGTAATTGGTTGAGTTCATTAATAATGGGGTTATTTCATGTTAGACTTTTCGTAGAGGTTCAGCCTCCCTACCCATGTAACCCGATGTTACAGATCCTAGTACAAGTTTACGTAGGAATTAAATTCCTACGTCATCAGCGAGGAAGCCAGCAGTTACACATGTAACGATTTCGCGGACAGGTTGAGGCCACCCCTCCTATGACGATGGTGAGAAGTGAGTGATCGTCTAAGGGAATGAGACGTTCCGTGCTACACGAAACGCGAATGCTATTCTCACCAATCATCTTCTATCTCGACGCAAGCCGACGCAAGCGGCATGATCCTCATAATAATATATCATCCATACTTTTCTACGATAACATAATAAATCTTCATTACATCTCTCCATTACACTGAATTCGGATTTGATTCTGGTCATTTCCGTGCTTGGCAGAGCACTATTTAAATAGCTATAAACCAAGTAAAAGCCGATTCTATCTCTGAATTGCAACTTCAGTTTCAAGTCGAATCTCTCTCTGATTTGCATCTCTATCGATGTCGGAACAACCCGAAGTCGAGGTCAAGATTGTTTGTGCCCGTGAGGCAACATCGACTTCTATGCCCTAAGACTAAGATCAAGTGTCCACGTTCCGATACTGTGTACATTGAGCAGTTCCGAGTAGAATGCCTCGATGAAATTTATAGACGCATTAGTCTGCAACGACAAGCAGAACAAACTAGAACTGAGGATCGATGATCGCAGTCCTCTTTCTACGTCTTCTCACTCCTACAGCAATCGTCAGCACATGAGTATGTGGACGATGACAACTCTACAACTGGTGATCGAAGATACCAGTGCTTCTGTTATTGATTTGTCTCCTGACGCAGTCATTAGAATCACTCTACTATCAACTAGAGTCTCGTGACGATGCCATGAGATGGCATAAATGTAACTCACGTAAACTTACACTCTGTGACTTTCCACAGCTGCATTGATGATGAATCACTTTGCTCCTTTTTTATCCACATTGTCTACTTTCATTAGTATACCTTTTTCCATCGTTGGATGATCCAACCGATGATGACACGACATGTTTCAACGACAACTGAAACTGCATACGTTGATGACATCAAGTAGTCCTTTACCTTTACCCTAACCTTATCACAACTCAGTGCCGAAGCAATCTGATCCGGCAATATCATCTAGGACATAACACCGAGCGTGGTCCACTTTCAGGAGTTCTAAGATCTGAGTATCCCGAAACTGCAAGACTTCGTCAGCGAAGCTGTGTCCGCAACACACATAACATCGACGGCCCAAGTTGATGATAATCTAACAGCAGTAGTGCGATGACACTCGCCTGCAATACTATCTCTCCAATATGTAATATTGGTTATGCCGACTTCTCCAGCAGCGAGACGCGAGCTCCTTATTTACAATTACTTTCTATCACTCATATCAATTCATGACGTCAGCAGTGAATGTGCTCGACAACTTCAACATCAAGTGCAAGCGGACGTATCCGATGCACACAACAGCAACTTGATCAAAAGTATCAGATCAGTTCTGCTATCTTTGTAGATAATTTCGCCCCTGGAGGGCCAACCATGACGTACTTTAAGATTTCCGTTAATTTTTTATCTTCATTGATTCTCGACGCCAAATAAGCATATACATAGCAGTATTCAAATAGTACGTTATGTAACACTTTAATAATTATGTAATAAAGGTTGTACATTGCCTTCTACGAATGCTGTGTAGTGATTACTGAGACACGGTTGGGAGAATATTGATTTATGTGAGAGGGATTATC
Source organism: Skeletonema tropicum (assembly GCA_037178625.1). Taxonomy (NCBI): domain Eukaryota; phylum Bacillariophyta; class Thalassiosirophyceae; order Thalassiosirales; family Thalassiosiraceae; genus Skeletonema; species Skeletonema tropicum. Next base: position 2,331,119 of record CM074138.1, on the reverse strand, counting down.
TATGAAGAGGAACAGTTGCTCTCCGTGAGATCCGTCGTTACCAAAAGTCCACTGATCTTCTTCTCCGAAAAGCACCCTTCCAGAGATTGGTCAGGGAGATTGCACAGGACATGAAATCAGACCTCAGGTTCCAGTCCACAGCCATTTTGGCATTGCAGGAGGCGAGTGAGGCTTATCTCATTGGCCTCTTTGAGGACACAAACTTGTGTGCAATACATGCAAAGCGTGTGACCATCATGCCAAAGGATATGCAGCTGGCTCGTCGTATAAGGGGAGAGCGTGCCTAATATTAAAAAACTAAAATAAATAAAGACTGCCAATCAATGATTGGTGAGCGCCCTTTTTTGGGATTTATAATTCTTCACTTTCTCTTTCTGTGAATCCACATATGAATCCGAATTACTTAAAACACATTCTTCCTTTCTGCCTCATCTTCTTACCTAGTAACGCAAATGTTACGGCGCTTGCTCGGTGGGGCATCTTCATTATCGGTGTCTGCATCCAGTGCTTCACGCTTCACGTTTGAGTCCGATTTGACTTCATCGTTCTCGTAGTAGACTTGCTCGCTGACCTCGACCCTGACAATATAAATGTTTTCAAACTGACCACACTTCTTTCCTCTCTTCCATTCACCGAATCCGAGTAGGTCCATTTGCCTCTTCCGTGTGGCTTCCCATTTTCGTTCAACTCTCCTTCATATACAATCTTTCCGTTCTCCCAAATACCCTTGCATACTCGCCCGTCCTTATGTGTCATCTTTCCTTTATTCCATGCATCTCGTCAAATCTAAGCCAATCAAAGAAAGAGTCAATCGAAAATTCTAAAAACGGGGGGGGCAAGGGGTCAAATCAAGCCAATCAAAGAAAGAGTCGATCGAAAATGCCCGTGAAGGCCAAAGGACACGCCAAAGGGCCCGGACAGAACGACTTAGCTCCTCTCATTATTTAGATGCATACCCAACATGCCGGCCGGCTAGCTGCTATCCAATACAAAGTGGCAAGATGTCCCTGATAGTTTCGATAAGTACATGCTGTAAGGTGGATGAGTGCAGCGACAGAGCCGAGAGCGATGAGATGGAGGACGAACTTTGTGTCCGGGTCAGCACGCTAAACAACATGCAAGTCACAAGCATCACGATGTAGCCGATGGACACGTAAGAGCGGAAGCATCAATTCTGGATCGACGTTCTAGGACAAGCAAATCAAAGCGACAAGAGGCTATGTATTCTGCCTAAGTACATGATACTTATTGCTGACACAATTTTATTCACTCTTGATTGTCAAGAGCAGACAAATGAATAATGTTTTCTCTCAAGAAATTTCGACATCGATTTCGCTATCATTTACGCCCAACAGGCTTTCAAACGTTGAATTCGTTTCATTACGCCCAACAGGCTTTTATGGTCGTTTAAATTTCATTTGGAAGAAAGATCAGGATTTTATGGTCGTTTAAATTCATTTGGAAGAAAGATTTTTTGTTTGAATCAATCTTATGAACAATACTTCAGAAAGAATCGAAGATATGCTGACCTAATGACAATGATGGCTGCTTGCAATCATAATACTTATCAGCATCCACTATCATGGCAATGACAATTGGACCTGCGGTGTGTGCTACTTTGAATGATGAGGAGGCCGGTGTAGAGATTATCCCAATCGACGCTGAGCCCATCGAGCATGAGCATGAGACCGAGGAAACCAATGATGTCACCGCCGCCGCCGCTGCCAATTCTTTGAACAAAAGACTCGCCATCTTGTGTGGACTTGGACTGGTTATTGCTGCAGTAGGCGGAGTAGGCTTGAGTGGTACTATTGAACACAAACGTCAGCGTCAGCAGCAGCGAAAACACCAGGAGAATGCCCTTGCTGCCGGCACAAAAACATCAATAAGTGACGGAAAGGCCGGAAAATCTGCTCAGGCTTCGTCCTGTTTGTGTGGAATTGACTCTATTGACGATGAAGATGGGAATGATTTCTGTCAAGAGGAAAACGTTGTTGATTGCGGTGCCACTTTTATTAACGAGAAGGTGGTGTTATCGAATAACCTCTTTTGTAAAGAGAACTATTGGCTTGCCCCTGATGAGGAGAAGATGGCGCTCAATGCAGCAATCACATTGAGAGGGTCAGATGCGAGTATTGATTGCAAGGGTCATTCTATCCGTCAACGCACTCTCTTTCTATCATTTGCTTCAGACTGCTTGGACTTGGATTGGCGAAATGACGGCAATCCATTTGAACCCAGCAATGAACGCATGCAGATGAAGATGACGTGCCATATAAATTATCAGGCTGGAATCTTGCTCATTGATGGTGCTAAGGCTATTAATTGTAATGTGGAAGATTTCTACGATGGCTTCCTTGTTCTCAATGGTGGCGAAGTAAAGAAGTCCGAGGCAGTAGGAAATCGTCATGGTGTCTTCATTCAAGACGTGACTGGCTCTATTGAAACGAGGGTTTCTGATTTGTAAGTACATACATGCTCCTGCATCTTTATCTTTGGATTGAAAACGAGATCCTGCAAGCACTCACTGCAAGCACTCACTCTTCTTTGTTTTCGCAATGGCGGACATGAACATTTTCGTTATGTCACATTAACATTAATCAAAATATATACTTCACTTGCTCCTGAAGGTATGCTCATGACAATTACAAAGGCATTTACGTCCTTAATCATGCTAGCTCAAATGCAGTGACGGTTGAAGATGTTACGAGCAACCATAATCCTGAATATGGGATGGTGCTTCGTGGACCAGATATCAACGTGAAAGATTCTACCTTCAGCTACAATGGAAAAGCGGGAATCTATTATCATACCATGTATGGATATGATTTGGATTTTACTACTAAAATTCAGTTTGAAGGGAAAGTCTCTTCCCATAACAACATCTACAATGGTATTGAATTTGATCTCGGGATGATTGATTCTAGCTCTGATGCAAATACAGAGGTGATTGTCAAGGGAGAAGTCAGCACATACCTCAATGGAGAAGAAGGCCTTCATATTACGAGTCATCCATTTCAGAATGTTCTTTTCACTGTTGAAGATAAAGGTTCATGGAGCTCATGCCAAAACAGCCACGTAGATATTGTAAATAGCGGTGAGGGGACGTTTACTTTCTTTGACGAGGGCGGAGATGGTTACATTTGTGACACTAGTGAAGGACTTGAGTTGCCATCTTGCGTGACTTGTCCTTCGTGCGTTGCCCGCGCTTTGACTTTGACGCACAAAGATGAGCATTTTGAGCAACAGCAAAATCAAGAGGAGAAAGGTGATGCTCTCGCTTTCATTACCACCACAAAACTTGGCGGGAAGGCTGATAAGGCTGGTAAGGCTGGTAAGGCAGCATCATGCGTAAGTGAGCACGAACCAGTTAATGATGAAGAGGAGTTTTGTGGCAAGGATGAGATCATTTCATGCGGTGCTACTTTCACCAACGAGAAGGTGGTGTTGAATGATGACCTTCTCTGCACTGACCGCTATTACGACGCCTCAGAAGATGAGTTGATGCAACTCAATGCTGCAATCAAGCTGTCAGGTCCCGAAGCGAGTATCGATTGCAATGGAAATACCATCCGTCAAGTTACAGCAGGATACCTTGGCTCTCAATGTTTGAGATGGATAGATCGTTTTGGCGATCCCTTTGAGCCAAGCCTCCATCGTTCCGAAATGAAGTCTTGGTGTGACCTATACTATCAAGCTGGAATCTTGTTGACCGACGGTGCTACTGCAGTTAACTGTAACGTGGAAAACTTTGTAGATGGTTTCCTAGTCATTAATGGCGGTGAAGTACAAATGTCTGAGGCGTCTGAAAACAAATATGGCGTTACAATTCATGACTTAGATGGATCTATTGAAACGTTGGTATCAGATGTGTAAGTGTGTTATTATGACAAACACTCTATGTCTCAACGTCAACGTCTTGCGCATTGAAATGTGAAATGATTGCTGCATCTGTACTGTAAAAACACTCATCCTCATCACTCCTCCCATCCGTGTCACCGCTGCATTTATGATACAGGTGTGTTCATGACAACATGAGAGGTATCTTTGTATACAATCGTGCTAGTATAGGTGCTGTGATGATTCAAGGCGTAAAAGGCTCTCATAACTCCGAACAAGGCGCGTATCTTCATGGACCAGATATCACCGTGAAAGATTCCATTTTCAGCTTCAATGAACTCGTAGGAGTCGGTGCTATTGTTGGAGGCGAATATGAGGTAAAGATTCAATTTGAAGGGAAAGTATCTTCACATGATAATGGCTGGTCTGGTATTGCTTTCGGTAACACTGGTGATGGTTTTGGCGCACAAGATATGGAAGTGATTGTCAACGGAGACGTTGAAACCTATATGAATGGAGGAGTCGGACTTGCTACCAGTACTGTTCCTTCCAATAGAGTCCGCCTCACTGTAAAAGAGAAGAGTTCGTTTACCTCTTGTCAAAATAGTGGCCCGGTCGACGCAGCCGATATTACTTCTCAGGGACCTTACGGTGTGGTAAGTTTCATAGATGAAGGCACAGAGGGTTACGTCTGTGATGTGGTTGAGATAAGGGACGACGTGCAGGCTTTGCCAGAGCCAAATTGCGTGGCGTGTCCTGTATGCAGTTAAAGGCCGGCGAGCCCTATATATGTTTATCAAGTGGGAGACAGATTGATTATCTATAGATATATGTTGGATGTTGGAGTTGGAGTTTTGAGCTGCTCTGAGTGTCATGGTCACGAAGAATTTAGATTTAGGCTTGTGCTTGTGAGAATGTGTCCGGTGTCCATTAGCTTACACCTATCAGTTAATGTTAATGTTCAATTTTTGTATTATCTTGTGAAGACTTTGAAAAAGACAGAAGTGCATCTCACCAAGCAGTTCTAGCCGAAGCAGGCTGTAGACAGTACAATATAGATGCTTGGTTTTGGTACCTCTACAGAGAGGTTTGGTCTTCATGTTATTTCGTGCTACGTAGTTAGTATGGACAGCTAAGGAGTACCTCACACTCTCTCTCCAGAGAGAGTACTGTATTAAGAAAAGGCACGCACTTTGGACGCCAAAATTGGCCAGCACTTAGGTAATACCACTGACTTTTTGAGCCGATGCCATATCCGGCAAGAGCTGAGGCGGAGGATGAAAGACGCGGCTGTTGCTGTTGGGGGGCTAGAAAGGCATCCGTCCCGCCTAGTGCGACGGCGGTTAGAGGGCGAGGAGACTGGAACTTCATGGTTGATTGTTTGATTGTGTGTTACACGTACGTAGATACAAGTAGATACAAGAATACTCTAATCATTATCTTTTATATCCTATCTAATCTATCAACAGCATCGATTGGAGGCAGGGAGATCGTGGATACTAACAGTGTGGATGTGGTAGGCAAGCAGCGCTGGGTACATCGTATCTTGATCGATGATGTGCGATGTGTGTCAGAAAAGATACAAGATACAAAGATTTGAGTTGATGTCCCGCCAAAAAAATGACACCTCTCGCCTTCTACTTCTCGCTCACTCATCTCTCTGAGCTCTGAGAGAGAGACCCAGGCAGGAAGACCCCTTCCAACTTTCACTCGGCTACGGAGTTGATACCATAGAGTGAGATAGAGATAGAGTGTATCCCTCTGCTGCTGCATTGAACTGCTGCCAAAATTGCCTCCAGGAGAGCTGTCACCGCGCTAGAAGATAGTTGATAAATAAGTTGATAATTATTCATACAATGAGCAAAATCATGATGAGAATAGCATCATCTTCAATCATCCAACGTAGAAATGAATGTCGTCACATTGCTCCAATCAACAACGTTACCAGAGTTTTCCTCTCTTCATCATCATCATCTTCAAGCGGAGACAGCAGCAGTCCCAAAAAATCATCATACGTTCGCTCCGTCTCGGCCGGCCTACCCGATTGGATCGAGAACTGGTCACGAGATGTCTTCCGCAAGGTTGGGTATGGATTGGCTCTCTCCATCCCAGCCGTGGAGGCGTTGATTGGTAATCACGCCATTACAATTGGAGTAGCCAGTACCACTGCAGTATATTGGATCGTAGGATTGAATGATATCAAACAGACCAATCAAACGATACGACGTAATTTTCCAGTGTTGGGTAATATGAGGTACTTACTTGAAATGATTCGACCAGAAATTCGACAATATTTTGTGGAAGGTGATAATGAGGCAGTGCCATACTCTCGAGCGCAAAGAACGATTGTATATGAACGATCAAAGGGTTTGGAATGTACAATGCCATTTGGTACAAGAAGGGATGCCGCGGCTGTGGGCTTTGAGTGGGTGAATCATTCTTTGTACCCAACAAAGATTGGTGAGCAACGTGTGATTATTGGGCAGCATAATAAATCAACGACTCAACCCTACTCGGCGTCATTGCTGAACATAAGTGCCATGAGCTATGGCGCTTTGTCAGATCGAGCTATCCTTGCTCTGAGTAGTGGAGCAAAACTTGGGAACTTTTATCATAATACAGGAGAGGGATCAATGAGTCGATTTCACAAGGAAGGAGGGGGGGATTTAGTATGGAACATTGGTACGGCATATTTTGGCTGCGGTGACTTTGCCCCAGATGGATCTCGTGTATTTGATCACAATTTATTCGAAGAGAATGCACAGTACGCAAAAATGATTGAGATTAAGCTCTCACAGGGAGCCAAGCCAGGTCACGGAGGATTGCTCCCACGTGAAAAGATTACAAAGGAGATTGCCGATGCGAGGAATCTACCATGGCCTGTACTTCATGATTGTGTCTCACCCGCTCGTCATTCGGCATTCTCGAATCCATATGAGTTGTGTGAATTTATCAATTCTCTTCGTACTCTGAGTAAAGGTAAGCCCATCGGTATGAAACTTTGCATGGGCCATCCGGAAGAATTTGCAGCACTAGTGCGTGCATTTGTAGAAACTGGAGAAGCACCAGACTTTATCACGATTGATGGGACGGAAGGAGGGACGGGTGCTGCGCCACCAGAATTTTCCAATAGCGTTGGAATGCCGTTGAGCTTTGGTCTTTCGTATGCTCATGCAATTCTTGTGGGGGTTGGGTTGCGGGATCCGGTCGATAAATCCCAGTCCAAAGTTACCCTGATTGGTAGTGGTAAAGTGTGCTCGGGGTTCTCAATGTGAGTAGAATGAAACTGTGTGGATGAGTTGGGCAACAAACTCTGCCGGTCATTCATTTCTTTAATTAATACTCACCCTTCTTTTTACTGATCAACAGGTACAAGACTTTTGCTCTTGGGGCTGATGTTTGTAACGCGGCTAGGAGCTTCCTCTTCTCCTTGGGATGCAGTAAGTCCTTCATTGCATTGCTCTCATATATAATTAATTGCTCCACTCCCATACTCACAATACACTCGCTCCAGTTCAAGCTCTCAAATGTAACACAAACACTTGCCCAACAGGCATTACAACTCAAAATCGTGACCTCGGTTGGGGCTTGGATCCGGCATCGAAACAGGTTCTGTCACACCTACGTAGTGTCGGACATCAATCAAATTCATATTTATGTTATCTGGTTTCTCGTTTCTCAATATGTTTCGGAATGCTTTCTCGAGGCTGGTCTATCATGACATCGCCAATGAAAGCACAAGTTGAACCGAATCCAAAAACGTTGATCGTTTCCTTTATATTTTAAGTCATAATAAGTCTTTTGTTATATCACCAAATATATTGATCAATAGCTCAATTGTTAGCAAGATTGGACACAGTATATATACTCCCACATTAACAGCCAAACAAAGAAGAAAAATCTACGTTGAAAATGAATTCCTACAAATCGAAAAATGCCTGGATCACTAGCTTTCCCATCGATCCTGAAACGCCGACCCTTTTGGGAATCAACATTCAACCTTCACCAATGTATTTGCCACCAGTTTGGAACAGGTGACGGGCTATGCTAATGCCCCAGCAGCTCTCGAGTATCATGTCAACAATGTTACCTCGGAGCCTTCGAGCGAGATTGATGTTCAACTTTCATGTTGCATCCGTAGGGACCGTGATCCGATTACAGTCTCTACCGTTCTACAAGCAAACATGAGCTTGAAACCTAGAGCGCAGCCAGCTTCAAGCCCTGCATCAATGCTCGACCGCATCGCATCAGACACTCAACTTCATGATGATGAGTTCTTGAACGAGTTGTTCAATTGTCACTTTGCGGAGGATGCACTAGATGCATTGATCAACACCATCCCAATAACAAACGAAACAGTCGCCGTTGAGGCAACGATGGTGGACTGCCCAGAGTATCTTTTACTCGATCCAATCCCAGGCCAAAGCAACATTGAGCCTTGGGATTTCAACATCTTCCCTAATACAGGAATTGAGTCTTATGACAATCAGATGGTCGAGTTAGGAGAGGCGCTCCAACTCCCATCCATTCCACATACGTGCAACAACATCGAGTTGGATACTGAATTTGAATTTTGTAATGTTGAGGTTACTTACAAAGTTGATTCGAAAGGAGTCACAGTGCCCATGGCCACTGCGTATGCAATGGTCAAGTCGGTAAATGGAGTCAAGTGCAATCGATTCCTCAAGTGCCTATTTGACACGGGTGGTAGCGTTTCGATGGCCCATCTGCATGGAATCTACCATCGTTTATTATCCCTAAGAAGGATGGCAAGGTTCGTTTCATTGCAGATCTCCGTGAGCTGAACAAAGTCATTAAACCGCGAGATTATACTCTTCCCATCATCCAAGATCTGATCCGAAAGCGTACTGGATTCCAGTTCATGACGAAGCTTGACTTGAGCATGATGTTCTATTCATTTGAATTGACGGACAGAGCAAAGGACCTCACCACAATCTCGACACCCTTCGGTCTTTTTCGTTGGACAAGAGCCCCGATGGGTCTCCGCAACTCCCCAGCATTCGCACAGTCGGTTATTGAAGAAGTGCTTCGGGATCTAGATGAAGTTGAAGTGTACATTGATGACATCGCGATATGGTCTAATTCTTGGGATGATCATGTACGCACCCTCCGCGAGGTGTTCAGGCGTCTTGAAGAGGCAGGGTTCTCTATTAACCCTCTAAAGTGCGAATTCGGTATTGCAGAGGGAGATTTTCTCGGTCATTGGGTCAGCAAGGACGGCATTCAACCATGGCAGAAGAAGGTACAAGCGGTTCTTGACCTGCAAAGGCCTACCAACGCTAGCGAAGTACGAACCCTGGTGGGATTGATCAACTGGTACCGAGATTTCTGGCCACGTCGAAGCCATCTCCTCTCTCCGTTTACTCAGCTTATCCGAGGCATTCAGAAGAAGAAAGCGCCGATCGTTTGGACTCCAGAGCTAGAGAAAGTTTTTCAGGAAGTGAAGCAAGTTATTGCCAGTGATGCTTTGTGTGCCTACCCAAACCACAATGAGCCTTTTGAAGTCTACACGGACAGTTCTGATTATCAACTGGGAGCAGCCATACTCCAAGGCGGGCGCCCCATTGCGTATTACTCCAAAAGACTCTCGGCGGCACAATCTCGATACACCACCATGGAAAAGGAATTATTGGCCATCGTCAGCACCCTCACGGAATATCGTACCATGCTCTTTGGAGCAAAGCTCAAGATTTTCACGGACCATCGCAACTTAACATTCTCCAACTTAAACAGTCAACGAGTCCTTCGGTGGCGGTGCTTCCTCGAGTCCTTCCTCGAGTCCTTCCATGCAGAGTGGTTCTACCACCCCGGCAAGCTCAATGTCTTAGCAGATGCGTACAGTCGTCTCCCCAAGTTTGATTTCTCGGGTGCCGAGAAGAGGCAGGATGAACTTTCCTCCACTCAAGTTCAATTCAATCCAGTTCCCCACGATGTTCCTCGAGTTGAAGACGAAGAGCCCAGTGTCTTTGAAGAACAACTAGCCGAATTGGCCAGTGATGATGAGTTCCCTTTAGCCCAAGTGCAACAGTTCATGAACCTTCCTTCTACCGTCCAGAATCCTTTGCGATATGAATGGCTTGCAGAAGAGCAGAGCCGCTGTCCTGCCCTTCAGCAGATGCTCACTACTTACCCAACGTTCTACCATTGTCGAACGTTTGGTCGCCATGACACGTCGTTGATTTGCTACAGCCCCACTCCTCAAGATGAATCCACTTTGAAGATAGTCCTCACGGACAATGCGGTAGACGCCGCTATTGAATACTTCCATCTCCTGTTGAATCATCCAGGAGCCAAGGCAGTTACTAATGCTCTCTCCAAGTTCTATCATCCTCAATTGGCAGCCCGGATCAATGCTTTCTCGTGCGATGTTTGCCAGCGTACAAAGATTGGTCAGCGAGGCTATGGCCACTTCCCTCCTCGTCAAGTACAAGATCTCAATCCATGGAAGCAATGCGACGTGGACCTCGTTGGTCCATGGTATGTCAAGACGTCTGGTCGAAGTGGCAAAGCCTATGAGTTCTATGCACTGACAGCAATTGACCGTGCCACTGGTTTCCCAGATGCCATCATCATCAAGCGCAAGACTAGTGAGAATGTAGCTCGCAAGTTCAATGAATTATGGCTCTCAAGATACCCACGGCCTGAAGCTTGCGCTCATGATCAAGGCGGTGAATTTATCGGCCCTCAGTTCCAGCAGTTGTTGCATGATGCTGGTATTGCATCTGCTCCCTCGACAGCTCGCAACCCCCAGAGCAATGCGATCATCGAACGCCTGCACCTTACAATGGGAAATTCCATTCGAGCCCGACTTGCCAATCAAGACCCCCGTACCTTGACCGAAGCTGAAGACCTCATGGGAACGATTTTATCTGATACTTTTAGCCCTAGCTACTGGATATGCTCCCGCAGCATTGGCCTTTGGGCGCGATATGATCTTCAACCTTCCAGTCCAGCACGACATGAATGAGATCAACCTTCGCCGTGTCAACAAGGACATCAAGCGAATCAATTCCAAACGCTACAGCTACGATTACCGCGTTGGGGAAGAAGTCATGAAGAAGGTCTTTGATCCTGCAAAACTCGACGACAAATGGAATGGTCCTTTCACTATCGCCCGTACCCATGTCAACGGCAATGTTACTATCAAGCTCGACGATCACCTACAAGAGCGTCTCAACATCAGACGCATCAAGCCCTACAAGTCACCTACTCCTCAAGTCTTACTACAAATCGTTGCGCCCTCTGAGGAGGGGTAGAATGTCACACCTACGTAGTGTCGGACATCAATCAAATTCATATTTATGTTATCTGGTTTCTCGTTTCTCAATATGTTTCGGAATGCTTTCTCGAGGCTGGTCTATCATGACATCGCCAATGAAAGCACAAGTTGAACCGAATCCAAAAACGTTGATCGTTTCCTTTATATTTTAAGTCATAATAAGTCTTTTGTTATATCACCAAATATATTGATCAATAGCTCAATTGTTAGCAAGATTGGACAGGTTCGTGTGGCCAACTTTCATCGAGAGACAGTCAAAGCATGCGTGGAAATTATGGAGGCATCCGGAATCAAGTCATGGGCCGAACTTCGTCCTCATCACGTGGGCATTCGTGTCAGTCAGGGGCAGGTTAAAACATACGATTTGATATTTGAGCACATGAAGGTCTCAAAAGGTGAGTTGCTAGAAGGGAAGGGACCACAAAACCTATTGGATTTGTACAACAACAAGTAGTACGGAAACAGAAGCCAGCTAGCGAGCCTCTTGATTTGATGCTCGGAGAGGGCAACAAGAATTAGTCTACTGCAGTAGGATATAGGAACAATAGGAGGAGATATTATTTATTGTTATTGTTGACATCCTACTGCCAAGAGATGAGTTTACGTGCCTCTAATTTACATGCGGGACTTCATCAAAAAGATTTCAACCTATGCAATTTAGCTGCTATAAGCCCTCACCCAATCTACTTCCATGTATTGTCCAACATCGCCATTAAATGCTGTTTCATCAACTCCATAATATCCACCCCAATTTCCTCCGACGGCAATGTTCAATAACAAGTGGAAGTCCTGATCGAAAGGCCACTTCATAGAATCACTAATATCATCAGGAGCAAACACGAAGTAGACTTGATTATCTACTGCAAATCGAATCTTGTCCGCTTGCCAATCGATCTCAAAGATATGCCAATCTGCTTCAGGCATACTAATCGACCCAGTCTTTTGCGTATTACTCAAATGATTATATGCTCCAGTGTGGACACTCCCATGGAACTTGTTTTCTTCGTACCCAACTGCTTCCATTATGTCGATTTCGCCACTATCAGGCCAGCCACCATATACCCACAATTCAGGAAGCATCCAAAGTGCTGGCCACGTACCCGTGGCACTGCACCCCGCCGTTCTAGCACGGAAACGGATACGGCCATATCGAAACGTCTTTTTGCCACGTGACACCATACGTGTAGAGGTGTACACTCCATTGCTTCCTCTCTTTGCACTGATGCGAAGCACCCCATTTGCAACGATGACGTTATCTGGAGAATTGGTATATTCTTGAAGTTCATTGTTGCCCCAACCACAAATGCCTCTGTCGCAACCATTTCCAAGATCATAATCCCAATTGGCTGAATTTGGAGCCCCATCCACATCAAATTCATCACTCCAAATCAATTTGGATGAGTCAGGTTCATCCAATACAAGGTCATTACAAATCAATGGATTGCACACTGGTCCGCATTGTCCATTTGAGAATTGATCCGACACGGTCGTACAAGCCTGTTCTTCAGTTTGACCTAGCCCCATCAGATACTCAATTCTCCCGCCGCAAGTGTAGCACCCTCCAAGGTTGACATCACATGCATCGGTATTCCAGATTGTGGAAGTACATGCTGAACATCCACAAAAGAATTGTTCTGTAGGAGAATCTGTCGAAGGACCAGGTGAAGGAGGCCCCGTTGGAACTTTCGTTGGAGTATGAGTTGGTTCAGGTGTACCATTGCACACATTCGGGTTGCAAACTGGTCCGCATGGCCCATTGGGGAATTGATCTGACACGGTTGAACAAGCCTGTTCTTCAGTTTGACCTAGTCCCTTCAGATACTCAATTCTTCCGCCGCAAGTGTGGCATCCATCGAGGTTGATGTCACAGGCGTCAGCATTCCAGATTGCGGAAGTGCACTCGGGACAACCACAGTAGGTTTGTGTCGGTTCAGTTGGATTAGGTGTTGGTTGTGGTGAAGGAGGCGCTGTTGGATTTGCAGTCGGTGGCGGAGTTGTTGCATCAGTCGGATTTGACGTTGGGGGGGATGTTGGCTAAATAATATCATTATTTTGTTTGAGAGACACAATTTGTGTTAGACACATCGAAGAAAAGTCAAAAGTCTTCACAATGCAAGAGTGCACAAAGTAGATATTGTACAACAAAACTCTTACCGGAGAAGTAGGGGAACATGTCAACGTCGTGTCACACTCTGTATTTGTGGTGCCACCTCCATTGCACTGTCCTCTCTTGTTAGGATTACCAGAGCTCGGTTCGCACTCACTATCTTGAGTGCACACCATGCCATTGGTGGGCTGAGTGGTTGGTGCCGAGCATGTTCCCGGAGTCATCTCTGTAGGACAGTCGGTTGGGGCTGAGCATGATGTAGCGAAATCGTCAGCAACACATTTACCACATGAAGATGACGGAGCTGGCGGTGGAGTTGGCTCCGGTGTGGGCGAAGGCGTCGATTGGGCTTGCCAGACGTAATTGCCGCTGGCATGGCACTTATCCTTGCCCTTTGGATTGGTGCATTTGTCGGCGCTCTCACATGCATTATTTGGGTGACATGAAGAGTCGACGGTGCTGATGCAACTGCAAAACAAGTTTAGATGACGGAGCTCATTGTGATGGTCATCGAAGATATCGATTTTTGCGTTTACGGTGTCACTGTTTGCGGCACCGCGAATGTTGATGGCACCTACAGAGTTGATGACGGAAAGAAGGATGCATGCGGCGGCTGGACAGACATGTGTGACATTGCTCTAGATAATTGTAGATAATTTCGCCCCTGGAGGGCCAACCATGACGTACTTTAAGATTTCCGTTAATTTTTCATCATGTCTGTTGGTTATGAATGAGGAGACCGAGGCTATGTTGTATGATTTCAGCGTGGGCGGTATTGTTCAATATTCACGAGTTGATGATGATTGAATGAGACGAAATGTCACTTTCACTTGGCGAGTGCAAGACAATAAAACTTAGATCAAAGGGGGTAAAGTCGAAGTGTCCTATTATGTTTGAAATAAAATTGGATGGTTGTTGGAGGGGGCATAACTTGTTGGATTTTCAGACGCTAATATTTGATGGGGGTAGGTTTTGGATGTGGATCAGCCAGATAGATGTCAGGCCAACGCGATGCGACACAGCTTCAGATGCCCGTCTCTCTCTACGGTACTTATGTCGCACTTCATCGTAAACCTTCCATGGCATGTAGCATGCCATGATGAAGTGCCTATTAGTGCTCCTGCTATGCAATCTTCACGGCTCCAATCCGTTCGGACTACCGCCGCCCAATTCGTCGTCGATTCTTCGATATAGCTGCTCAGCTTTGTCATCTTCAGCGCCGTCACCTTCATATTCTATTGTTATTGTAACTCAAACTCAACAACTTCACATTTAAGTTCAAGCTTGGACATCAATCTAATCTCCGCTCTGAGCCATTCCATCTTGGAAGACAAAATGGCACACGACCTCTCCGAAACAACAACTCCTCCCGCTTCTTGTTGGGTGGCTGTCTTCCTTCATCTCTTACATCACCCCTTCTATCTCCACCTCACGTGCAATACTTCCAAACACTGCATTTTGCTTATCAACTAGACATACGGTTTCTTCACCATGTCCAAGGCAAGCGATCGATCCAGCTAGCGTCGCGACGCCTGACACTGACAATGACGGCTCGCTTGAAAGTAGGACCCCATTGTCTCATCTCCCAAAGCTGCTGCTCCATTATGACTTCCGAGGGTAATAGTATGAGAAGGCACTATTACACCGCTCCGGCGAACTTATTCCAGCCGGTGCAACTCATATCACTATCGGCCGTGGCCGTCAAAGTCATTCCTGGCTCCTGGCTCCTGCACTGCGAGGGCATTTGAAGATCATACTTGCATCGTTGAAATCGTCTGCCATGTTGTAGCCGAAAGGATTGAATGGGGTGCGTTCGATGACTTCCTTTCATTGAGACGAGCCGTGCGTGAAATTTATTGGGGTGGATGCATTGTGAATGTGTTAGATATTGTGATGAAGAAGAATAAGTAAGACTACAATTAGGCAAAAACATTAGCGTTCGGCTTGGTTGTGAAGTGTGCATATGATGGATATATGGCATGATTCTTTTCACACATAAATTATTCTCACTATTATTTTGAACATGAACACACCTGTTTCATAACATCCAAACTTTCAGCTTTCTAACAACTGTTTTGACGCTACTTGACCACACACATTCTAAAGCAAAACAAGTAAAAGTCATACGTCTTACTCATACAAATGAGGTGATTGTCTCTCCTAAATGCACGAAGGACAAGCAGCGCAAACTGGCAGCCCCATGCCTGCAATCCATTCGTCACTGGTGTCACATGTGTAGCCACCTGTACCCTCGTCAACGAAGTTTACCCCTCCTTCACCGCCATTGTAAATATCAACTTCTGGAATCGTACCATCAAAATCCATTTGACTATTCTGACATGAGTTCCATTTGCTGTTACCTCCTTCTAAGGTGATTTGAAGACTGTGCGAGGAATCATTCGCAATATGGAGTCCAATCATTCCGTTGAGGTAGGTATTAACCACTCCGTTGACATACACCTCAGCAGACCTAGGAGTGCCAGCTGACAAGTGAAAAAGAACAACCCCATAGTGCGCATTTTGGTGAGAAGATACCGTCCCTTCAAATCGAAGAATGACCGTGTCATGAGATCCACCATCCGTTGCTATCCCAGCATATCCGTTGTGGCTGAAGCTAGAATCTTTGACCGTGATATCAGGACCAATCAATAACGCTCCTTGAAAAACATTAAGCGTGCTAGTAACATCACTGATTGTTACAGCAGTTGAAGCTGCGTTGTTGGCAACGATAATTCCCGCACTATTGTGATGAGTGTACCTGAAACAAAGTATGACAACAATTGCACGAATACCAGTCAGAAGGTCAAGGGATGGAATCATCTATTCATGTAAGGCTAAGAGTACAGTCGTTTCTCTGGAGCCAGTCATATCTTGCACGAAAACTCCAACACGATTTTCAGACACCTCAGACTTCTCTACTTCTCCACCATTTCGAATGATGAATCCATCATAAAACTCATCAACTCTACAGTTTTTTGCCGTAGCACCATCAACCAGCATGATTCCACCTTGGTAATAAAGGCCGCATGCCTCCTTCATATCTTTACGTGAAGTATTGTCTGAGTTATAATCACCTGCTCCATTTAAGCAGCCTGATGCGTGTACTCCTCTCACCATCTGACGGATAGAATGGCCCTTGCAATCAATACTCGCATCCGGTCCTGTCAAAGTGATTGCGGCATTGAGTGCCTCTAATTCTGCATCCGTTGCCAAAAACACATTATCCGTGCAAAAGACATCACCCGACAACTCAATCTCCTGGTTCGTAAAAGTATCACCGCACGCAACATCACCGTATTTGCAGAACTTCTCTTCATCATCAACTGGATCATCAATCAAGCAGACGTTACCTTTAGCGGATTTCCCTCCTTTACTGGATTTCCCTCCTTTTTTCTTCTTTTGTCCTGCGATGGCAACTAGAGCGTTCTCCTTATAACGTTGTTGCTGCTGATGGTTGTGTTTCAGACAGAAGCCGATAATGACCCCTACGCCCAACAAAGATACAGAAGCAAGGAGGATGACAACCTTCTTTGGCAAGACGGTGAAGCTACCGAAGCCACTGTAGAGTTTGAACTTGCAGTTGCAGCGGCGTCTTCTTCATCCTTTTCAATCTCCATAGTATCAATGTTAGCAGCAGCTGCTGCAGCTTCGACATTGTTGGGAGGATAAATATCAATACCAAGCTCGCCCTCATCGGGATGCTGGTTGACTTTGATTTGGTAGTTGTTGCTTGGATTTGGAGTAGTCATCTTTTCGACAGAAGGCATAGAGCGTTGAGAGACTTCAATATTGATCGTTAGCGTTAGCAATAGTGTTTCAAGGCAAGAAGAAGTTAGGCGTGATTTAGAGCAAATAAGAAGAAGATGAGGAATAATCAATGCTGCGAAACCGAAGCGCCGCGCAGATTGGATGCAAAAATTAGTCACATAATCAAACCAAAGATGTCACCTTACTTGATAGATGCTGATGTATGTCCGTATCTCCTCGGGAAGCGCTCTTGATTGTGGTCACTTTGAACTGAATCTATGTGATTTATATTGTCATTGCTTGACAATTTGTTTAAGTTTATGTAGCGTTGCACCGCGGCCGGGTGGGGAGCTCACAACAACAAGAAGAAATGAAACCATTTGAATGCTTCAATTCTTTCTGAATCTTTCTTCCAAATGAATTTAAACGACCATAAAATCCTGATCTTTCTTCCAAATGAAATTTAAACGACCATAAAAGCCTGTTGGGCGTAATGAAACGAATTCAACGTTTGAAAGCCTGTTGGGCGAATGATAGCGAAATCGATGTCGAAATTTCTTGAGAGAAAACATTATTCATTTGTCTGCTCTTGACAATCAAGAGTGAATAAAATTGTGTCAGCAATAAGTATCATGTACTTAGGCAGAACACATAGCCTCTTTTCGCTTTGATTTGCTCGTCCTTGAACGTCGATCCAGAATTGATGCTTCCGCTCTTACGTGTCCATCGGCTACATCGTGATGCTTGTGGCTTGCATGTTGTTTAGCGTGCTGACCCGGACACAAAGTTCGTCCTCCATCTCATCGCTCTCGGCTCTGTCGCTGCACTCATCCACCTTACAGCATGTACTTATCGAAACTATCAGGGACATCTTGCCACTTTGTATTGGATAGCTGAGAGCAGCCGGCCGGCATGTTGGATATCTATGCATATTGCAAATTGAAAGAAATAGAGTACCGGCCGCGCATTTTTGTATCAGTTCCTACGCATGTGTATGTACATCAAAACTACTCCGAGCAAGCGTCTGCACATATTTATTATGATGTACTAGCAAGTGGAAAGTAGCAGAGCACTCTGCTCCGTCGATGGCGTAAGTGGCCCAAATTCATTGATGATTGGATGGGGCATTGTTGAAGAATTGAGTGCGGTGGGCGACTACATTTACAATTATCATGCTATCCTCGGGCCGCCTTGACGAAAAAATGGCTTGCTGCTTGGCTGCCTGCTGTCGGTCGGCGCATCTTCACGTTGCTAACAACAATAATCCTTTTCTTTCCATAGCTTCTTAATACAAAAACTTCTACACAATAATATATAATAATGACAGCACCAAAGATGCACAAGATAGGTGCATTCCTAACAGCCATAGCCGCACTCGCACTCGGTCTCTTACTAAGTCCACTATCCAATGATTGTGTACCCGAGCGGTACTAGTCACCATCAACCTTGAGATTTTTGATTGGGTATCGGCTCTTTTGGTCCGTTCACTGTCACTGTGCCACCATCTTAAGTATCTACCTCGTTAGGCGCGAACCCGCAAACCTACCAATGCCAGCAGAGGATGGAGTGAACCAAAAGCAACCAACCTGACGCACGGACTGGATGGAAGGCTTCACAGCAGCAGCTATGTGCAATACTGGTGAAAAAGCAAGAGGAAGCATATCTGTAGAAAGAGAGTCGGAAGTCGGAACAGACTGATGAACAGCACTGGAAAGAGCTGTTACATTCAAATTACATGCACTTGTAAATATAGAGAGGAGAAGAATGGAGTAAAAGTGATAGAAACAGAAAGAGCCGGGAAGGTTTGTAGGGTCAAGTAGTGAAGGAGAAACAATGTAGGTACATAGGTGACGTACAAGTATCAAGTGGAGGAACAGAGATATTGGAGAGTCAAATGGCCTGCTGCACTGAGATTCCGAGAAGAAGAAAGAAAGGCATTCACGAAGCTTGAGCTGCCGCGTACAATGAACTGCTTCTAACATCTAATTAAGAGCATTAATCAACTGATGTGTATCTACTAACACTATTACAAGTATTCGTTTCTATAATACAAATCAAAAACTACCCATTCCATGCGAGAGATACTTGTTCAGAACTCAGAACTGCATCAGCATCAGCATTGATCCCCGTTTGAGCTTGAGCTTCTATTCCCACAGAGAAAGAAACGACTACATAGCTGGCAGATCTCTATTTCAGATAACTTTCGTAGGAGTATACCCGAGCGGTACTAAACATCATCAAAGATCAGAAAGAAGCTTTTTGGCTCTTTGCTTGTTGCTTGCATGCTATAATTATTGTTAAGTATTGCAAGAAGTTGCAAGCAAGTATCTGTCATCTTCCGATAAGTATTAAGTATTGCAGTTCATTCTCTTCAGCAATCATTCGATAATATCCTCAGCAGAAACCGCTAAATCGGCGATTCTTCATGCTCGAGTTGCAGCAAAGAAGAAACCGATCGGTCTCTCTCTCCCATCCATCATTAGCGACTAGATAACATCATACGTACCATCGACATGACGTCGTAGATAATCATCACGACGAAACTCCTTTCCAATCAATTCTCTCAACATACATATACAACATCATGGCCATCAGCAACAATCCTCGTCCACTGCCCACCAGAGCAAATCGGCCACAACAACCTCCACCATCACCTCCTACACCAACCACAATAATCCACAAATGCAAACTCCGCCCAACCCAAAACAACCATCACATTATTCAACTCCCCAACTTTGAAATTGAACTATACTGGAAAAAAGAACGGCAATGGTGGCCCATGGATCGTAAGACTGCTCTGCATGAGTTTCACTATAGAGAAGAATGTGGTGGGTATTGTGTTGCTAGCTGGGGTGTGAGGAAGTTTGTGAGGTGTAGGTGGAGGAGGGTTTGTGAGGAGAATGATAGTGAGGGTCCTTCTAGCAGTCAGAGGAAGAGGAGCAGGAGGATCAGCCCAGAGTGGCTACGGCAGAGGTGTCTGTGGATAATGATGATGAAGATGGGAGTGCCGCACTTGGTAGTAGTAGTAATGCAGATTTCAACAACTATGACAATAATGTGGAAGAAGATGCTTCTGAACAAGACAGTAACGACAATGATAACGAAGATGATGACGATGTCAACTGGTGGGATTATTCCTCTGACGAATCAGATGACTCCTCAGATGAAGATTACACTTCGGCAACTACAAAACGAGCACGGCGAATGCATCCTAGTGAAGCAACTACTGCCACATTTGGAACTACAACCATTGTCAAGGGCGGTGTATATGAACGGTACAATGGTGAAGGAAGAGACGATGATCGATGGATCATTCAAATTGTTGGATTTGTGGGGAAGAAATTACCTATTCGAAAGGCACATTGTCGTATCATATTTCATATGCATTCGGCTATTCGAGAGTGTTTTCCAAATGCTCAAGCTGCTGCTAATGCAAAAGGAAGTGGCAGTAGTGGCAATAGTGCAGCAATGCAAATTGATCGATCAATAGTCATGGAGGAAACTGTCAAAGGGAGCGAATTCTTACAGACTCTTGTGCCTTCAGACGAAGATTTTGATGTTTTGGCTAGATTGATTGAGTTTGATCTCAAGAGAGATCGGAGTAATAAACTTATTGCTCAGTTTAGTCAAGGAGCACCTCCTAAAGAACCATTCGTTTATGACCATCGACAGTTGGACAAGCGGCTTCCTGGACAAGCTACTCTCGCTCACGCATACACAGTGGATCTGTAGGAATCTCACGAAACATCATCGAACACAAGGAACCAAAGCACTTGCCTCAAGAGAGGAGATTTTGAGAGAGATCGAACATCAGCTTAATCTTGGATCTGATGGGCTCTCAGCTGAAGCACGATGTCTCCTTGAAATTCCGACGGACGAGCTCTATGGGAAAAAGACCTCTGAACTACAATACTGGTTGAACGCAGCGGTAGCAAGCAGGCAAGCTGCGGGGGATGAATCAGGCGGGCTTTTGGAGCCTCCTGCTGGACAAGGCACGACCGGTGCCAAGCAACGAGAAGATCGCAGCCACCGGGTACTTCAAAGACTGCCGCACCTGCGCGCAAACCAAAAGCACTCGCTCCCTTCTTTCTCCCGAAAAAAGCAAGGCGTCCAGCCCAGCCGAGCGCCCTACCTACTCAGCCTCCTACAACTCTCCCACCGGCTGTGAGTCCGCAACAACAGGACCGCATTGGGCTTCTGCAAAGGAACTCGGATGAAGACTTACACCGCTGTCAAGTTGGAGCCCTATTGCGGGACGTGCCAGCTAATTTTCAGTTATGCCTCCAAGGAGGGGACAAGGTTCGGCGTGATGCAATGCGGTCTTTGCGACCCCCTCAGTGGCTAAATGATGAAGTTATCAATGGCTATCTCCTCAGAGTCCTCCTCCCAAAGGTGAATCGGCAACATGTCTACATCTTCAACTCATTCTTCATGTCAACTCTCCTACGTACGGGGGCTGACGGCAGGTCTGCTCCGTCCTACAACTTTGACGGCGTTAAACGCTGGGGAAATCGTTTAAGGAGGAAGAATAAGATTTTGGGGGTGAAAGAGATCTTCGTGCCGATCAACCACTCTAGAACTCACTGGCTATTACTCAGGGCGAATACAGAAACAAAGGTTATTACCCTGTGGGATTCCCAAGGTAGGAAGCCGGGCAATCAATTTTATCTGACTTCAATGTTAAGGTATTTGGGGGACAAATACAGTGAACTTCACGGGGTACCGAGCGACGATTGGAAAGCAGAGTGGTCACTAGAAGATGCCTCCAACAATTCTCCGAAACAAACCAATGGACACGACTGTGGATTGTTTGTCCTCGCTAATGCGACTATGCTGGCTCAGCAGATCCCTCTGTCCCCTTCCTCGTACAATGAGGGAGATTTCCAGCTGTTAGACACCCGAAGTAGGGTGGCGATGCTGTTGTGGCTAGCGAGTACCAACAGGCCTGTACCACCTGCAGTATGGGCAGTCCAATCGAGGCGGCGTCAACGCCCAACACAGAGCAATGAGAGGAGCCGAAATGGCCAATCTAAGATCAAACCTCTTCCAGCAAAGAAAGCTTCTGCCGCAGTCAAGCACTCAAAAGGCAAGGAGCGCGCAAAGCGACGTCGCAACAACAAGCGAATTATCCCGGGAGGTCCCAAAACTCGGGGGAAAATCTTGGTCACAGACCCCACGCCATTGCAACAGACACATTCACTATTGAACAAGAAACGCAAAGCAGAGTCCGTAGTTTTTGGGGAGGCCACATTGTTAGCTACCACTCAACGCCATGCTCCGCCGAAGAGGAAGAAACGGAAACAGCACCACCCTGACTGAAAGAATTGAGTCCCAACTATGTGTCGCAGGAGCACTCTCACCTGGTTACAGACGCTTCGGCGTTTAAGAGGAGTCCTTGACTCCTACGGGAAGTTTCCCGTCTTGCTGTCTGGAAAGCCATTCGGCAATAGAAAAGACCGTACAGTTGTACCGAAGCAGGTCCCTTTTAGTATCATAGATATCTAATCTGATTAACTTTGTATTTATTGCTCAGTTTAGTCGACGGCAGCTGCTGCGGTGCAATGATCCTTTGACAGCAGCTGCTGCAACAGGACAATCATTGCATGAAGAAGATGCCCATGCACAAACAAATCCCAGACCCAACGAGTTAGTGCTATTTGCAGGTATTGGCGGTTGCTCCATTGGAGATGAGCAGGCAGGATTCAATTGTAAATGGCTAGTCGACAAAGACCACTTGGCTGCAGCATCTCTACGACAATGCCATCCCAAAGCAAATATATACGATGAAGATGTTGGCGCATTCTTGGATAAATGTACAGAACAACAGCCAGGCTATCCGAAACGAGGAGATGTCGATCACATCCAATGCAGCTCTCCGTGCAACGGGTTCTCAAGGATGAATATCTCCGGTGGTCGAAATGATCATAAGAACAATATACTTTGCCATGAGTTGGTGCGAGCAACAGAGGTATTCCAGCCAAAGACTGGCATGTTTGAGAATGTGACTGGCATGCTTGACGCTAGTAATGTCCATCACATTATCAAGATGATTCAAAATTTGATCCGGCTCAAGTATCAAGTGCGGATTGCTGTGTTGAATAGTATTGATTATGGTGTTCCTCAAAAGAGATCTAGGGTCATACTCACGATGGCACGAACGGATATGCAACTGCCATGTATGCCTTCTCCAACTCATGGTGAGGATTCCTTTGCTACCCTGGGCGATGCAATTGGCGATATGCGAGGTATTGAATGTGAGATGGACCGACATCGATCGGGACTGGTGCAGCTGCCCAATGGTAATTTCACATTCAACCACGTAGCACGGGTGGCAAGGAAGGACAGCAAGACATTGGCTTTGGATGAGCCTGTGGCATGTATTACTACGCAAAATTCATTCAGACACCCGCTGACAACTGGAGATAGAACCCTATCGATCCGAGAGTATGCTCGGTTGTTTGGATTCCCTGATTCGGTACAATTCTTTGGGAGCTACACAGAGATTAGGAAGCACATTGGTAACTCAGTGCCTGTGCCATTGGCACGTGCGATTGCGATACCAATCAGACTTGTGCATGAAGAAAGAACGAGTACTAGCACCGGATGAGGAGAGAATTTCATGCAGAGTACAATCCACAGGGCAACAGATTACTAATGCTGAGGAAGATCTCCTTCTCGTCATACTTTCATTGGTCGATTTCGGAGCGATGCTATGGAGAGAGACAGAGCTACTAGAGCTCGGATTCTTATTCTTATCTCCTTCTCTTCGTCTTCGGACTTTGTTGTGTCAAGCACTTAAGTACGATACTGCCCTATGTACTTGTAAATTATTAACAGCTCTGAGACTAGAGGTACCCCACTATAATCAGCTTATGTTATCGTCCCTCTCGAGCCAGAGTCGACCTTTTTCAGCTTGCAATACACGATGCAGCCATAAGTTTCTTCAGTATCATCATTTTTCTACTAAAGAACCCGCTGCGACAGGAAACCTTCGCACAGCTCGGCCTTGAAAACCTCAAATCTTTGCAAGTGACTTTCATTGATTGGAATGAATGGACGACAACGTCAGCTCAAATAATTGAAGAGAGTGACCATGCCACCGAAAAAGAAGTCATCCAACAAGAAGAAGGGGAAGCAAAAGGGCAGCAACAGCGGCGGTGGTCCAAAGAAACAACCGGCAACAACCAACAACAACACATCAACTACCAATGATGATGATGATGATATTACACAAGACGTCGTTGACATCTCCCTAATAACCTCCAGCAAACCCACCATCTCCATCTCATGCGCCAACTCCTTCACCTCCCTCTTCACCACCACCTATCCCCCTCAAACCACCATCCGTCTCTACCTTCGAAATGAACTCTCCAAAAAAGAGATTCTTCTCGCCGATAAAGCATATGAGGATTGCTCAGATGCTTTCAATCGGGGGATTGCGCAGTTTCATGAGATGGCGAAGGATGCGGGGCCGGAGAATAGTCGGTGGCATTTGGCGCAGGGGGCTTTTTTGGATGCGTTGGAGGCTGCTATGAGGTTTCCGGGGGTGTTTTTGAAGACTACGGTACGTGTATCAATGTCAAAATTACAATCGTAACATACACGCGATGTGCACTTCTAACATTTTGGTCTCAAAAACACAATGACAAAGGGCATGGACCATCGCAACCTACTCTGCAAAGTATGTCTATCTCTTGGACAATGTCGCATCAAATTACTCGACGCAAAAGGATCAAGTGCATGGAGCAGGGCAGCAGTAGCCGCAGATCCAAAATATGCCAAAGGATACTCCCAATTGAGTGCGGCGTTGCAACACGAGCAAAAGTACGAAGAAGCACTGGAAAATTGTCAAAAGGCCCTAAAGGGAGAGGGGGAGATCATGCCAACTATTCCATTGAGGATTGAACGGTTGAAACTGATTGTAAATTCAAAACCCAACTCGAAGGAGTGGAAGGCAGCCATGAGGGAGGTACTCAATGACAAACGCGGACCGGCAGTGCGGTGCTTTCAAGAGTGTAACATGTCCAGGCCGAAGAAGTCGTGTGCCATGTGTTTTTGGCCGGCGGAACGTCGTTGTTCCAAATGTGAGACTGTGTTTTATTGTTCACGCAATTGTCAGGTTGTGCATTACAGTGAGCACAAGCACAATTGCTTTGCTACCAAAGAGGATGGGGAAGGTGGCATTGACGGTGAGAAAGTGACATTCCCAAAGCCAGACTATCCCAGAGATGAATGGCTAGAGGATGAACATTGGGATTCGTTCCGTCAAGCCGCGCGAATCTTGGGCATCAATATGATCCAGTGTGCTGCGAATAACTGTCACGTGGGGGCGATGAAGCGGGCGCTGATGGAAGAGAATGATGCCATGAAGAAAGTGAACAAGTTGCAGCAGAATGAATACCCAATTCATCGTGCTGCACTGCGCAATGAACCAGATGCTGCTGTGGAACTTGTCGGTCTTTTGATCAAGCATGGGGCATGTCCAAACGTTATTCGGTGTGACAATATGCACTTGCTCGACATTTGTCGTGGTAGAGCCAAATGGATCGATGATCCTGAGCCTTCAATGGGTAACCTCCTGTATCGCATGCCCTGTCAGTTGGGGGGAGATAAAATGTTGGAAATGATGGAGCGTAGGGAGAGCGCTAAGCTTGTGGAGCTTGTGACTGATGCTATCAAGAATCACGTCCGGTGTAAGTTGTGTAAGAGGCAAAAGGCCACTCGGTTTGCCACTCATGATCGGTATAATATGACGGATGAATTGTTGAAAAAACAAGAAGAAGAGCGTACCATGTCTTCTGCAGAAATAGCTGGTAGATACACTTGAATGAGCCTCGCCACGGTGTGGGGTGCGTTATATTATTGTTAGTTGAGGCGCTACTGGAACCACTAATAAATATTTAGATGCATCTTCTTTTTCGTCATCGCGGCATCGCTCTTCAGTCCACAGATGAGCCCCTCAACATCAACGCGACTGCCAGCTTGATACGCTTCATGCACATCCATTTGGAGTCTGCATCCCAACTGTGATGTGTGCAAAGCCTCATATTTTCCATAATCATTTGCATTCTTCACTATGCAGGCGCTCAATTTTATTCCCATCACAACATGATATCCTCAAGTTTCAACAGATGACACATCCGCAGCAGGCTGATACTGAAACAAAAGAACCTTCAAAGCACGCTCCGGGAAGGCAGACTCAAAAGTAGACGGATTGTCCAATCGTTGCACAAACACCATTTCCGCCCCACACTCCTCCTTCACTTTCTCCAACAAAAAATCTGAATCCAATTCCGGAGCATTCAGACAAAGCAAAGCATAGCCATCATCATTCAACAAAGAAGGCAATCTCCTAATAACCTTCCCATAATCTTTCTTCGCCACAAAACTACCCTTTTGATACGACGGAGGATCTACCACTATACAATCAAACGGACCAGCTCTCTTCATCTTCCCCCAAGTCTTGAAAATATCATGACTCAAGAATGATGCCTTACTACTAATACCATTCAACTCATGATTGCGCTGGCCCGTCTTCAAAGCTCCTTTGCTCATGTCCACATTGACTACTTTTTCTGCACCTCCGTTCAGTGCTGCCACTGAGAATGCACACGTGTAGGAGAAGAGGTTGAGTACGGAGGATATATCGTTGGTTTGGCATTTGTTTCGGAGCCAAGTGCGTCCGTTGGACATGTCGAGAAATAATCCATGATTTTGACCGCGGAGTAAGTGTATTAGGTATTGGTCTTGGCCATTGTTTTCAGTGACAATGTGAGGATCGGGTATTGTTCCACGTAGCAAACGCGTATTTGTTGTTGTATTTGCTCCTCCTCGACATTGATATACAATTGTTACTTCATGTCGTAAACTATCATCCCCGTCTTCTTCATTGACACCCAATGATGTCTCACACAAAGCACTACAATAAGAATCCAGCTCATTCTCCTCCAACTCAACTCCAAACGAAGTTAACAAGAACACAGGTGCATAATAATCTAAAGTTAAGTGCTCAGCACCTGGATATAATCCTCCCCGACCGTGGAATATCCGGCATGCATCTGCTACGGATGTTGATGGGGGTTGATGGAATGATTTTATTGAGTTTAGGAGTGCTGGATGACCGAGGGAATGGGTACTCTGTGGATGTAGCAGCAGCAAGCTGATTAGGAAGAGCGATAGGATTAATAACCTCATAATATTATGTACGCAAAGATGTTCAGCTGCTTGTTATGGCGGTGAAGAGCACTGGCTTGATTTGATGGCTCCATCGTACCATACATGAAGCTTGCTTGACAAGTAGGTGCGTCATTTCACGACGGTTTACACTTTCCGTCTTTTGACCTTACCGTCTCTCATCTCATTCAAGCAGATTCTTGATGTGAGTGACTTTTTACATAGAAAATATTTAGAGAAAATCAGAGACGTCTTCATAGTTACTATCCGACGTGATGGTAGCCTTTGTTGTGCAATGGCACGCACTTTGGACGCCAAAATTGGCCAGCACTTTGAGTTCAACACACCATTGAAAAGCCTCGACTTACTCAATACCTTTCTTGAAGGCTGTGTTCTGTGCTGTCGTACCATTGAGTTGATGTCGAATGAAGGCCTCTCTACTTGCTACACTTTGCAGCTACGATCCAGTTGCTATACTTATAGCAGAGTAGCACAACGAAGTCTACAATCAGTGCAGTGCAGTTCTATCTTGCCTTGCATCAAGCGATTGATCACTCTGTAACTGAAGGGAGGCACAAGACATACGAAATCAGCTAGCATTTGCGATAATAAAGCCAAATAAGAGAAGAACGATGGTTTCACGACATATCCTTCAATCCTATCTCATTTCATTAATGATCGTCATGGCTCAAGCCGGCAGCAAAGCCGGCAAGAACGGTAAAGGAGGATCAGGTGGTGGCAGATGGAACGGTAATCTTAGGCCTAAACCATGGAATCCGCGAGATAAATGGAGTTCACCAGATAGCTGGAGCAGCAGGACAAAGAAATCAAAAGATTCTAAATCGGATGATTATGATGATTCTGGTTCGGATGATAAGCGCAAGCCCATGTGCTCACTTGCGAATCCTGTGGAAGAGCAAATTGATATTATTGAAGCACCATGGAAAGCCGCTTATTTACCGAACAATGCAAACGCAAATGTAATAAAGACAGAAGAGAAGGAAATTGCGTGGCATGCTAACTTGTTGATGAACAAGTTTATGGAGATTGTGGAAGATTATGATGATGGAAGTAAGGCGACGTTTAGATGGTCTTTGTTTGTTTTTACTACTTCTTTTTACCTATACCTTTTTCTAACCCTGACAACATCTGCTTGTAGACTACGACAGGGAAGATATCGAAAAACAGGGGGAGTTTGAAGGCAGCAGCCATCCAACTACAGGAAATTTCAATTTTAACGGAGATAAAAAAGAGAATGTGCTTTGCGCGCAGACAAAAGCGCTTGTTCTTATGATGAAGGAGTCTTGTTTATACTCCCGATGGAAGAAAACCCTTGAGATCGTGGCGTACTACTACATGAAAGGCTTCATTAAGGGGTTCGGCGTTGACGGTTTCAATGTAAGCAAATGCGTTGATGAACCTAAATTGCTCAAAGAAAAGAAGAGTAACAAGAAGAAGAAGAATGATGACGAAGAAGACGATGACGATGACGACTTCTATGGCAGGAACAGGAGAAACTAACGGAAGAATTGAAGGTATGTAAAGGGGACAGAGCAAGATATAAGTTTACCCGTGGTTGAGAAATATCTGCAGTCGATCAATATAACATCATAATCATAATTATTTGTTGTACGTAGTTGTATTGTAGCATTCTCTTATTATTTAGTACCTTCCCCAAACGACCACACAAGATCTGTCAATGACAATATATCCTTCTGTTGATCCTGCACTGCTGCGGCATCCCAGCCATCCAACTCAACTAATTGTCGTGTCAACAGCCACGGCTCTTTTTTGAAGTTGATACACTTTTGCTCCCAGCTTGAATCAGTTGCCCTCTTCTTTACCGATCGACTACGCAGTCTAGACGTTACTAATGCAAGATTGCCAATACGATTCATCCATTCGACACGCTGTTCTTCCTCAGGCCATTGTTTCTCCCACTCTGACTCCTTGGTAACCTTGGATGGAAGGATAAAGTCCACTGATACATCCCCATCATCTGGGATGCCCTTCTTCTCCTCCAGCATGAGATAAGTCGACATTCGTTTCAATATAGCAGCTGCCAATCTCTTCCCTACCGCCGAGGCACCAAACTCATACTCGTCCATGGCTGCCTTCACATTCTCCATCTCATCCTCTTCCGCAACCATACCCACACCAACGGAATCGACATCATCCATGGCATCCAACAATGAAAACACACGAGCATGCCGCTGCATCGGACTAGGTCTCGTCAATGCCATCCAAAGAGTCCAAGATTCCACCAACGGTAGGAACTCATCCAAATACCGATCCAGACTTGATCCACCGCCATTACTCTCAGCCTCTTCTTCGGCACGCAACAATATATCCAACACAACAATCTCTGCCTCCTTTGCTGCCGTGACTCCCATGATAACATCTCGGACGAAATCCAATCGAGCAATTACAGAACTACGTTCCTTCTTGGTCATTTTCTTATTCACATCTTTCGAGAGGAATGCAAACTCATCCCATTGACGTGTACGAAATTTATTCAAAACAATTGCAGCTGGTTGTATCTTCTTAGCGAAAAAGTCTTTCCCCTGCCATGGTGCTAATGGAGTAGTCGACTTTGACTTTTCCTGCTGCTTCGCGAGGAGTTGATTTTGTAACCATAGTTCCTGTCGGAGCCAACGCTCCCATTCATACACCTCATCGCCACCACGGCTACGGATTTTGGTTCGTAGAGCTGCACTGGCTCGGAGGAGGCATACTGAGGTGATTATGTCACGTCCTACTGCTACTGATTTGGATAATGATGAGGAAGATGCCGCATCGCTAGAAGAGGAGATGGCTGCGGTTGGCTCTGCTGCAAGATCGTCCCATTGATCAAAGGTTTCATACATGTCATCTTCGTTCAATGTGTATCTAAAAATCAACCATAACGACAAAAGGATCATGAGTGATGATTTTTCCCTTCATTCAACACTCTCCACCAAAAGCAAACACAACAACAACTTCAAAAACTCAAACACATATCAAAACTACAAAAGCAGCGCAGATAACACAAACACACAAAAAAATGCACATACCTAAAACAAACCAAACCCTTAAAATCATCTACCGCCTCATTATCCATCCCTTTCCTACCTTGACTCATTACTATATTCCTCGCAATCCGACTAGTCTCCGGAATACACACCAACAAATATACCCTCTCCACTATATAATCCAATAACCTCAATCGTTCCCGTGTAGGTTAATAGTGAGATTCGTTTGGTAAGATGGACAAAGTTGTGATAGATTCGTGCATTGGCGTTGGAGAGGGGGGTTAGGAGGTTGGATTTTTGTTTGGGGGATAGTTTGGACCAGGTGGAGGTTGGTGGTGTTTCAATGGTGTTGGTGGCAGTTGTTGTTGTTGTGTCGTTTTCATCATCTTCATCATCATCAATATAGTCATCTTCGTCATCATCCAAGCCATTCATCAATATCTTCTCCAAAAGTACATTATCCCTCTTCCTCAACGTAATCCTCTTGACATCCTCCTTCCGTACCTTCCGTGGGACCAACATGCTTGAAATTTCATTCGCTGTTGCTTCCAATGCGACACTTCGTTTATTATTGTTGGTATCTGATGACGATGATGCCTCTAATTGGAATGAATCACGTAGGGATGCTAGGAGTAAATTGAGTGTAACGAGACGTTGCTGTCCGTCGTAGACATCGTACCGTGATCCTAGGCCGAGGAGATTGGAATCCCAATCGGAGGTTGGTACGAGTACTATTTGGGATAGTTCGTAGTCGGTGATGAGTTGTTGGTGTTGTTGTTGTTGTGGGTTGCTATTGTTGTTGTTGTTGTTGTTGTTGTTGTTGTTTGTGGTGGAGTCTTGACCGCCAAGTGTGCCCAGAGCGGCGTCCTACAATACATTATTGTGATGAGATTTGATACATTTGTTATTGTAATTTAAATTCCATCAAAAATGAAGATTGGGTAAATCGATAGCAGCAGTCAGAACATGTGATGTGATTTGATAGCATAAAATAACGAGTGAGTAAGTCGATAGGAGCAGCCAGTCAGCCATGACATAAAGTTGACGTCAACTTATTCACAGTGCACAATAACACAACATACTATCCACACAAACTTTCACTTACCATCAAATCATCCAACAGAATATCAGTCTCCTTCTCCGTCCATTCGTACCCTCTCACATTACTCTCCGTCACAAATATATAATCTCGTCCATCGAATAATGTCCCCAGCGGTAAGCGTAATGTTACTGTTGCCGATTGAGGTGGTGATGATTGACTTGAGGAGGAGGAAGAGGATGTGTTGGGTGGGGTGGAGGAGGAGGAGGAAAAGGCGGGTGCTGCGAAGAAGGGCAATTCTTGATGCAGTGCTGTCGTCTTTGATGAGGCGACGACGGCGGGTTTTATCAGAGTAGTAGATGAGGACGATGGGCGTGTAAATGCACTAGCAAGTGATGCTAGGGTAGTGGCAGCAAGTGCTGCTACCGTGAGAACGGACGTCATGGTCGGCAGATTGTCAGATTTTGATGTTGATAGATGTTGTGGTTGAAGCCTGGTTGAAGCTGAAGATGACAAAAATGGCGGGAATTCCGGTCAGGCGAGAGGCGAGAACGCAATTTTGATGCCAACAAAGTCCAACATCACGTAGGTTTCAGTGTTGCTTAGCGTCTGTACAATGTGAATAAGTATTCATTCAGGTAAAGAATCTGTTGGAATCACAAGAGATAGTAAGGCGAAAAACGGGAAAGTGTAACTGTCGTGAAAATGACGCACCTACTTGTGTTCATTCGGCCGCCCACCCATCTCCACCCATCATCATAAAAATTGTTTGCAAAGAAGATGATGGCCGCCCTAATAACCAAGCTGGCAGTGCTACTCTTAGCAGCCCTACTACTATCAACAAATGCCTTTTCTCCTCCATCCTCATTCACCACCACCACACGTTGTGCTACCACCGCCACATCACTAAACGCATCTTCTACTACAGCTCCATCCAAAAGAAGTCGTCAAGAAGAAATTGCCAGTCTCGCACAACGATTAAATGTTACCCCATCCAAAGTTCGTGAATTGTTATTGAGTCAACGACAAAAGATAACGGATGAGAATGATCCCAAGGCACGGAGGATTGATTGGTTGTTGGATGGTGCTACTGAGAAGAAAGTTGTTGATGCTCCAAAAAAGAAGCAAAAGCAGAAGCAAAAGCAGTCGAAACCAACAACTCGTGCATCATCATCATCATCAGCAGCAGCAGCAGAAGCAGTAAAAAAGACGAGCACTATCACCCACAGCAACCTCAAAGAATAACGATGCATCCCTCCTATCCAACATATCCTTCACCAACCATCCCAATCTCCACCCTGCCACCAAACGAGCACTCACCGAAACACTCGGCCTCACCACCATGACGGAAATTCAAGCCAAAACGTTCAATGCATGCACTTCTCTGGAAGGGACTGTATTGGGACGAGCACGTACCGGGACAGGTAAAACGATTGCGTTTTTGTTACCTGCCATTGAACGATTGTTACGTACCCCTTCGTATAATGAAGAGAGTCAAATTGGAATTGTGGTTATTTCACCCACAGAGGAATTGGCAAGTCAGATTGGTGATGAGGCGGAAAAGTTACTGTCGTTTCATGGGGGTATGTCGACCCAGGTGGTATTTGGTGGGACCAAGACATCAAGGGATATTTCACGGCTGAAGGAGAAATTGCCAACGGTATTGGTGGCTACTCCTGGACGGCTCAAGGATTTATTACAGACTGGTACTGTTCGAGGAGTGAAGTTTTCGACTAGTTATGAAGCAGACTCCTATTTTAGTGTTGGATGAGACAGATCAATTACTGGATTTGGGATTTCGTCGTGAGATTCAGCAGATTTTGAATTACATGGGTTCAAGTAAAAAACGACAGACATTATTATTCTCAGCAACGGTTCCACCGGCATTAAAGGAGATTATGCGACAAACCATGCAAGAGGATTATGTGGAGGTGGATTGTATCAATGATGGTAATGATGGGAATAATGATGGAGTATCGACTGAGACGCATGTTCATATTGAACAGAGTCATGCGATTATTGCGGATATGTCTCAATATGTACCATCGATCATTCGTGTGGTCAAGGAGGCAGCCGTTGATAACGGTGGTGGGAACAAGGTGGTGGTATTCTTTCCGACTGCTAGGATGGTATCCTTCTTTGCGGATTTGTTCAATGAGGTGGTTCGTTTGCCTGTGATGGAATTACATTCGAAAAAGTCACAGGGGTATCGGAATCGTGTGAGTGCTCAATTTAGGGAAGCTGAGAGTGGTATATTGTTTACAAGTGATGTGTCAGCTCGAGGTGTGGATTATCCAGGAGTTAGTCATGTAGTTCAACTTGGTATGCCATCGTCAAGAGAGCAGTACATTCATCGTCTTGGTAGGACTGGACGAGGAGGTGCAAGTGGGAAGGGCTGGCTTCTCTTGGGTCCCTTTGAAAGTTTGTTTTTGGAGGAGCTGACAAAGATTAGCATCCCGAAGAATCCGGAGCTGATTGATCTGCTGAATAAGCAGACACTGGATGAGACGGATGATATCATGCAGTCGTTAATGGAGAGGATGCAGAATGGAGATCAGGTCCTTAACAAGTCTGGGGAGGGTGCCTACCAAGCCTTTCTGGGATACTATCTTGGTCAGATGAAACGAATGAGGATGAAGCGGAAGGAACGACTAGTTGAAATCGCGAATGAGTTCAGTGCTAGTATGGGCTTTCGGAATCCACCGGCATTGGGACCTAATATGGTAAAGAAAATGGGACTAGTTGGCATTGACGGTATCTTTGTGAGCAAGAAAGAGAGAGCCAAAGTGAATTCAAATGCACCACCCAAAAGGGATGGTAGGACGAGGCCAAAGAAGGAAAGGTGGCAACGTAAAAAGTAAGCCTCTGAAAGTAAGCCTCTGTAGCACAGTCACAGTAGAGAGAAAGAGAGAGAGAGAGAGGCAAAGTTTGAGCATAAATCCAATGTGCATATATCTTCTTCAATAGTGTATTTCAAACCTTCACGAAATGAGCAAGACTATCCATATTATGTAAATGCTAAATAAAATAGACATACTTAACTAAGTCATACTATCTCATCTCTTTACTAGACACAGTTCAACTTAAACAAATGAACTCAATACCCCTCCCTCTCCACCCAATCACTGTAGGCATCCATCAATTCCGATGACTCTTCCTTTCATCTTCACTATCATTCATACCCCCAGTCAACAGTAACTTCTTCCCATCACCAGTAAACCTCCTCAGAACTGGATTGGAACCAAGTACGACGTATAATATATTGTACCATTCAACATTCAACCAAGCACCGACTGACTTCGATCGCGCTGCATGCGCGCCGACCCGCCACTTTTTGGACACCAAATTTGTATGACGTCATCGCATCGCGTAACACAATTCATGGGTTTCTTTGTAGGCTTCTTCGTTTGGACAGCCGAATGTTGTTTTGTCGGGACAATTGTTGTAACTACGGGCGTGGGTTTTGGAGTTGGCTACAAATAGGACGCAGAGGTGTGAGTTAATAGAGGAGAAGCGCATTATTTACATCGAGAATCGCAGTAATGCTCAATACCTCACCTTTTGAGTCGGCTTTCGCGATGGTCTGGGCTAAGAATCTTCTGATGTACTCGTGGTGGGCTCGTAGGTTGGCCATTCTGTTGGCTGCAAATAGTTCACAGAGAACAGGTGAAAAGTGTTAGTCAGCTGAGGTTAAGCTTATACTCACGAAGAGACTAATCCTTGCGCAAAACCTCACCTTTTGAGTCCGCTTTCGCGATGGTTTGGGCGAAGAATCTTCTGATGTACTCGTGGTGGGCTCGTAGGTTGGCCATTCTGTTGGCTGCAAATAGTACACAAAGAACAGGTGAAAAGTGTTAGTCAGCTTATACTCACGAAGAGACTAATCCTTGCGCAAAACCTCACCTTTTGAGTCGGCTTTCGCGATGGTTTGGGCGGTATTTCGGTAGGCGCGTAGGTTGGCCATTCTGTTGGATGCAAATGCCATTCTGTTGGCTGCAAATAGTTCACAGAGAACAAATAATTAAAGTGTTAGACAGTTGAAGAGGAGTCACGAAGAGACGCAATAAATGCTGTATTTATTTATTCAATAAATGCGCAATATGAACTTACCTTCTGAGTCGGCTTTCGCGATGGTCTGGGCGAAGGATCATCTAAAGGCATTGCGGTAGGCGCGTTGGTTGGCCGTCCCGTTGGCTACAAATAGTACACAGAGAACAAGTTTAAAGTGTTAGTCAGCTGAGGTTAAGCTTATACTCGCGAAGAGACGTGATACTTGCGCAATATCTCACCTTTTGAGTCGGCTTTCGCGATGGTCTGGGCGAAGGATCTTCTGAAGGCATTGCGGTGGGCTCGTAGGTTTGCCCTCTCGTTGGCTACAAATAGAATAGCAGAGAACAAGTGAAAAGTGTTAGACATTTGAGGAGAAGACAGCTCATGAAGAGACGCAATAAATGCACAATATCTCACCTTTTGGGTTGGCTTTCGAGATGGTCTGGGCGAAGGATCTTCGGATATCATTGTGGTGGGCGGGTTGGTTGGCCGTCCCGTTGGCTACAAATACAAGACAGAGAAGGAGTGAAAGGTGTTAATATCACATACTTGTGGAGACGACGACGCAATAAAGGCAAAATATGAACTATGAACTTACCTTCTGAGTCGGCTTTCGTGATGGTTTGGGCGAAGGATCTTCGGATGTCATTGTGGTGGGCGCGTTTGTTGGCCAGCCTACCCCTGGATCTGTTGACGGTGCGAAAGTCCCTGTGCCAGTGATTGCAAAGACTATCTCAGGAGCAAGCACTCCTTCAGCTCTTTCCTTTGAAGCGAAGGAAACTCCATTAGAAGACTCAGAAAATATAGCAAAAGTTGTGAAGTCTGCAGCGCCGCCTTTGAAAGCCTCTGTCACATCAATCTCATACCATCTAAAGGCTGTAACGTTACCATAAGAAGCAATCTGGACTCCTCCACTCGTGGTTGCACCATTTCCCATACTGGTAGCAGTCACCTTAGTTTCATCCCACTTCTTTGTATTTGGAAGGAAATAAACTGAGCCGCTGCCACCATCGTCGACTGAAAAGAGACGTAATTTTGCTTCCAGTACTCTGATCCCGGTCAGTAATTTTCTTGGCTCATTATTGCCAAGTAGTGGTGCTTCCTGCCTAGACTCCCGAATACTTGTAAGACTCGATGTGTCGAACCCGATGAGACCCCGTCTTTCAGGCGACCCGTCCACACGAAGTTTGGTAGAGGTTCCAAAGTTCTCCCCCGGCGAGTTCACGCTAATGTAAGTATCTTGCGCTGCTCTTATGATCATCCAAGTCAACGACGGATCTGCGTAAAAAGGAGCTCGAGTAGTGGGTACAGGTGAGGGAGGTGGTGTGGGACTGCGGCTAGGAAGAGGAGAAGGATTCAATGTAAGGACTACTGGCTGAGCGGAAGGGTTCTTCATTAGGCTGGACGGTGTTGTTGGTTTGGGTGTTGGTTCAGCAGTTGGACTTCGGGTTGAAATTGGCGCTTTGCTTGGTCGCAGTGAAGGCCCAAGCGTTGAACTTGATATTGCACCGGTTGAAGTATTCATTGTTGCGCTAGGATCCAAAGACCGCATTGGGCTTTCGGTATCCATGATATCCTCTGCAACGCGATCGCCTGTGATAGAATATGAGATCGCAACAAATCCAGTCTTCTCTCCAGTTTCTTCCTGTTGTAGCATCTTTCCAATAGAGACGCTTGCAATACTGACTAGAAACAACAGCAACAGGATCGCGCCGACAATCATGACCTTGACTACTCGCGGTGCTGATGAGAACCAACTGCGGCATCCGCTGCCACCGCTTTGCCTCGTTGCTGCCTCTTCGTCGACATAACCTTCTCCTTCACCAAACGATACAATTTTATGCAAGTTTTCATGACTCTCATACAGGCCAAAGTTTGACGCATCGTTCAGACGATAGATTGGTTGAGGCGCCGGAAATGAAGATGAAGCGGCAGACTCTTCATCCTTCGTCGCGACCACAGGTTTTCCAGTATCCATATCGACAGGACTTTTGACAACAACAGTTGGACGAACAGCCTCTGCCATTCCAATTCTCCGTTTAGTGTCATTGCTGTAATCATTTGTAATAGTTGAAACATTTGAAGTGTGTCCTGAACCAAGAGTAATGTTATCGGCGTAGGCTCTCCTATAAGAGTATGTACTCAAGGTCTGATTATCGGATTCTTCCTCGTTGCCCCTCCTTGCAGCTCCTGCTTTCGTCATCTCAGAAGCAATTTTAGATTTTCGCATAAGCGTATCAATGATTGTATCACTAACAGTAGATGCCTCCTTTGTAGACGCACTTGCTCTGCTCAATGTAGAAGCGTACAAGTAATACGTAGAGTCATCATCAGTATCTTCATTCATGGGATTTTCAGCAATACCAACTCTGAAGTTGTCTGTGGGTAAATCTGCATCATCCATTGTGTCGACTAAGGATGATTCCTCATTATTATTTGCACCTGGTTCAGCAGCAGCAGCAGTGTTGGATGCAGCATGATTAGATTCAGAGGGTGCACATGAAATTGTTGTATTATTAGTCAAACAAACTTTCACATGCTGTAAGAAACTGCGTCTTCTATTCTCGGTAGGCCGCGTTACATCGGATTCAGTCACTTCGTGTGTATCATCATCGGAAGTTCGGCAGAGCTCAGTTTGTGCAAAGAGATCCTCAATGATGTTGTTGTCTGCATCTGCATCTGCATCTGCATCTGGAGTGTCGTCTGGTTCTAGATCCTGTTTGACTTCTGGTGATGATAGGCATGTCTTATTAGTTTTGTCGCGCTTTTTGAAACTGATAAAGCTGTCCTCTTCTTCTTCGTAGATGTTATCCAACGTAGGGAAAGAACCTCCCGACGCCGATGAATCTGCATCACTCATGTTAGTAGTTTCTTCTTACTTCTATCTAAATGAGCACCATGAACCTCTCCAATAGTATGTCAATGATATGTCTTCTACGAATGAACGCATGAGGATGCAGAAGCACTGAATAAATATATACTTTTAGTCGGTTTGATGATTACTTCAAATCTCAAATCCCGATAATCTCGCGTTGATGATCAAACCAAATCCGAGTTTCGCGTGATAACGGATCGATTAGTATTGAGTTCCTACATTGATTTCTACCTATTCGAGTCTTGCCAAATTTGGCCATCTTGATTATGCGTGTGGAGTTCCCTGTGTGTGATTGAAGCAAGAAAAAGGACTGCATTTGAATCAATTTAAATTATCGTAATTAAACAATTGAAAAATTTGTGCGAAAATTTGTTACATATCCATGGCGGGAACAAAATCGCACCTCGGATTAATTTGCACCACGGAAAATAGGAGGGAAGGTTGTCTCTTTGCTAGAAAGTTTGTGTTGCTGTCATCACTTCGTGATGAGGCGAAGAAGAAACAAGAAACTGTCAGTAATGATGGAGCAGTATCAGAGGTGACGACTGGACTACTGTTATTTTTGGTATATATGATTAGTTTAGGATGGTATTCAGGAACTATTTTTTACTGGGCAAGCTGGATCTGAACTTGCCCATTTTGGGTAATAAGAGGAGTGCCGCCTATCTCGTAGATCAGTAGCAAGTCCATCACTCCTCTTGTTGCTTGTGCTAGGTGATGGCATGTTCCCCCTCCCTCCCTCTTTCAATTTCAACTGCCTCTCGACAGGTGAGAGTGAGGGTCCTCACTCTTCCTCTCTGCTACCGCAGAGGTGTGGGAGAGGGGATTACTCCCCACTCCCTCCAGGTGTGCCAGTTGGACATCCCCGGCCCATTCTCAATGAGTGGCCAGATACGGTGGTGCCTGTCCCTACTCTCTCTGT
Source organism: Skeletonema tropicum (assembly GCA_037178625.1). Taxonomy (NCBI): domain Eukaryota; phylum Bacillariophyta; class Thalassiosirophyceae; order Thalassiosirales; family Thalassiosiraceae; genus Skeletonema; species Skeletonema tropicum. The sequence continues at coordinate 2,292,055 of CM074138.1, read as the reverse complement.
GCAGGAGCAGGAGTGAGTTTGCCCGGACTAGTGCAAGATACATGCGTACCGCACATAGAATATCATCTGGCTACGCTGACGCTCCCATTTTTCAGCTAAGTGTTTACCCAGTTGAAGCATCGCATTTAAGGCCTCTCTCTGCCTGGCATTCCATCAGCCGTGAAGCAGAGGGGGATGAAAAAGTCTCGACGTCGTTCAAGACAAGCCTCTTTGTACTTGCGGATTTTCTCCCTCTCTTGTTGCCTCAAGACAGCCGAAGGCGCCTTGAATAACACAGTAACTAGAAGGGTTTTGACCTTACTTGCAGTGGTAATATTCATCCTTTGGGCATTAGGATCTTATCGATACCTTACATTTCAACATCAGCCTGATATTCAAATTCGACTTGCAAGCTGAACTCACATTAACAGTACTTAACTAAGTCATACTATCTCATCTCTCTCTAGACACAGTTCAACTTCAACAAATGAACTCAATACCCCTCCCTCTCCACCCAATCACTGTAGGCATCCATCAATTCCGATGACTCTCCCTTTTCATCTCCACTATCATTCATACCCCCAGTCAACAGTAACTTCTTACCATCACCAGTAAACCTCCTCAGAACTGGATTGGAACCAAGACGACGTATGTACAATACCATTCAACATTCAACCAAGCACCGACTGACTTCGATCGCACTTCATGCGCGCCGACCTACCCGCTTCTTTTTGGACATCAACTTTTTGTATGACGTCATCGCATCGCGTAACACAATACATACAATAACATTCAAATCAACTCATTTATTCAACCATGAAGATGATCAGTAGGAGACCCCTAGCAGCGGCGACTGCCGCCTATCTCTTCATCACATCATGTCACGGCCTCTCCAGTAACACCGCCACAACATCATCATCATCATCCTGTTCTTCCACCTCATCCTCCCCTCTAATCAGCACCACCGACATACAAAAAATCTCCCGAGGCGGAGTCGCTATAATTCCCAACTGGCTCCCACCCCACCTAATCACCTCCCTTCACGATGACGCCCAACAATTATTCCTTGACGGTCAATTCCGGCCAGACGGACTTACCAATACAGCCATAAAAGATCAGGGCTTCACCACCAAAGCCGATCGACAAACCTTTCGTGGTGGAGCGGGGTGGGATAGTGATATTGGAAATGTGGCGGCACGCACCGAGTTTGCTGAGAGGATGAAAGAGTTGAGGGTACAATTGGCTCAAGCGTTGAATCGACCGACGTTGGCAGAGGAGGGGAAATTGAAGCATGAAATGACGTATAATTGGTATGAACCGGGGGCGAAATTGGGACGACATTTGGATGAACATCATGAGGAGACCAAGGGGCCAACGGGGTGGACTGTCCCAACAAGACGAAGTGTGACGTGGCTAGTGTATTTGAATGAGGGGTGGACCAAGGAAGAGGGGGGTGCATTGCGATGTCTACCACGGAGTGAGGCTAGTATTGAAAAGAATACAGTACAGGTTGGTTGTCATGAGGGGAATTTACAAGTGGGATGGGTGAATGATGGTGTGGATCCGGTGTTTTTGGATGTGTTTCGTGAGAGTGGTGGTGCAGCGTTGTATCAAGTGAATAACAATAATGGAGAAGGAGAACGAGAAATATTATCAGAGAGGGATTTCAATGTGCCCGCACAACCAATTGACTTTTCCAACTTTTTGAAGGAGGGTATTCGAGATTCATTTGCACAGATTAGTACGAGTCGATTGGATCCTCGATTTGCATCTGCCGCTGGAACTACTGCCGCTGCTGCTTCTGCCGACAACAAAATTTCTCAACACGACTTTGATTGTTCAGATGAACCAACAATATTGGATGTTACACCTGTCGCTGGAACTTTGGTATTGTTCGATTCGGTTAGCTTACCTCATTTGGTGAGAGAAGTTACGGGGAAGAGACAGAGGATTGCTGCTACTGGGTGGTTCCATGAAGATTCTCAATTCTCGTTGGAGATGTTATAACGATACTTTGTTTTAAGATTGCGAATGTGTTGCAGGATGATTGTCACAGCAAAGCAATCAAGACTAGATCAAGGAATGGTAACAATGATATGTCAATCCGTGTCATCGTCCTGGCCTGAGTCTGAAGCAGAAGAATTATTATGCTAGAGCGCCTTGGTTGAAAATATTGTTTTACAATACTAAATATGAATCTTTTTCATGTATGACTACTTACTAAAAATTGTAATTTTTCCTGAATGTTCCATCTCTCGCATTCTGAACGGCGCGACGACGTGCATCCGGACTCATTCTGCTGAAGGTCTTCCTCATGATCCGCTCCTTGATTTCAGCATCACCGCTTGAAGTAGCATCAAAATTGTGAAAAATTCGACGAGCTACCGATGCTTCTTCCCTCTGCGGACTTTTCGTCGCATCAACTGCTGCCTGGTGTGCACGAAGTGCTGCAGCAAAGTCCTCTTTACTTACCAATCCAGTCTTGAAACCCGTTTTGATCATTTCCAATGAATTATCTTCTCCTAGATTGGCTCCGATGAACAAATGTTTCATTGCCCTTTCAATATTGCCATTGTTACTCTCGTAATACCCGAGATTGTACCTGGCAACGGGGTGTCCACCAATCGCAGCCTGCTCAGAATGGTACGCAAACTTTTTCTCGTCCTGCTCAACACCTACCCAAAGGGGCGCCTTATAGAACATTGATAGCTCATAATGCGCTTCAGCATGGCCCAATCCGGCTGCTTTGGAAAAATAATCAAATGCTCCGCTGTAGTTTTTTTCCTGAGCACGAAATCCAGCCATTTGGTACATCGCAACAGGGTCATTCTTTTCGATTCTCATCATCAGATTACTCTCAATTTCTTCCTGCGTCTCGGCTGGTTCTTCCCGGCAGAACGGACACTTTTGAAAGACTTTCCCTCCGACTTCGTCCATGGGATTAGCATAATCACACCCATTACAAATCATTTTCAAACAGCATCCCATTAGGACGGATTTTTGTTTATCAACCGAGAGCGGCAAACAAAAAATCGGGCAATCGCCGCGATGGATGCTCTCAGGCCGTTTGAACAAAAGTTCGTCATACAATTCAGCCGCTCGCTTCTTGCACTCTTTTTTGTGTTGCGGTCGATGCTCCCTCTGGCATTGAACGCCACAGTATCGAACAAGTTTGCAAGCGGAGCAGTCCTTCAATTTTACATCACCACCTTCAGCAATGCTGCAGGAGGCACAGCACGCCTTGTTTCTCTCCCCTACATCGGCGCTCATCTTAATGAAATATTACTGCCACTCTGTCGTATCGTAGCGCTCTGTTGTTGTTCTAGACGGTCCAAGAGTGATCTCCGCTGCACCTGATATAGTAATATACTACAATTTCGAGATCATTTGATTTTTACCCCCCCCTTTATAAAATATACCTAGGTAAAAAATATAGTTGAAAATCAACTAGTAAAAATACCTAGGTAAAAAATATAGTTGCTTCTTCGTAGGAATTCAGTGTAAAAAAGTCCGCCAAGGGTGAAAATCATCATTTCTCATCCGTTATTATTGCACACAATGATGAAAATACCATAGCCACAACGCAGTACGTAATTGCAACGATGCCACATGACATAGAGCATCGACCACCCCTGCAGACGAGGAAGAGAGCTGCCCCCATCCTTCGACCGGCGGTCGAGGCGATGGTTACTCACAGGAGATGCGTAATCTCGTTATTGCCGTGAACGCTGCAGGCATGTCAAATCATCCTATCTTTGATCAACTGCGTGCGTTGCATTTATTTCCGTCGGCTTCAACGGAGGGAAGTCATGTAGCTCTGCAAAATAACGAAGGGCATATCCGACCATGTAGACGTACTGGTAACAAACGTGCGACTGTGCTCCGGTCATGATCTTCTCCTCCTAGCACTCTATCGGATTACATTCCCCAAAGCAACAGCAGCCGAGATCAATGCCTTTTTATACCGAGCCAATTACGGCAGCATGACATTTCGGTTTTACTCACCCTCACAAATATCAGAAACAGAAAAGTGGATTGGACTCACCCGTAAAAAGGGGAGCACCACTGCGTACCAGGCCCTACTTCCTGTCAACAAGCACAAGCGTTGGGCGTATTGGAATCTGCCATATCCGTATGGGATAGCAGACATTAGACGACAGGATATAATTGATCTTGACGAGTGCGGTGTAGAAGTACAGTCGGCTGATCGCAACATAGGGAAGGCTGATGTCGGGAAGAGGGTGAAACAGACTGGACCGTATCAAAAGTCCACTAAATACAACTTACTACTTGCAATTTCCGGAGATGGTGCCAATCCAAGAAGATGGAGAGATACTTGGACGGGAGAGGGAACGACAGGGCCGAGAATGATTGATTTTATTCAGGCGATCCTAAATGATATTGGACCAGGCACTCCCCAGCGTCGTTATTGTTTCACATTGGACAATTTGAGGTATGTGTAATAATATGTGTGTGTGCGTGTCTGCTCTACTGTTCTGTCAAACATTGGATACTTCTCTCACACATGTCATGCCTTCCAGTTCTCATCATAATGAACAGATGGTCGCTCTTATCTATGCTGCAGGGCATAGGATCGTGTTTCGTGCTCCATACTATCCGGTCGACGGAATTGAGTATGTGTTCAATACAATTCAAGGTAACGGGACATCTCTTCTCAACAAATTGCTTCTTGCAATTGCATCTATCCCTTCCTTTGAACCATACTTTATAAACTGCGGATTTATCAATAATCAGAAGACTTTCCATGTAATTCAATCAGTTAGTAAATATATATGTTACCTATTCATATTCTTCAGTCTCATTCTTCCTCAGAATCAGACGAATGCGCACGGTCAAATCTCGCCATCATTGTGTTGGGGGTGAGGTCAGGGCCACCCTGGCTCAATGTCGGTTCACCATCGGCAATTAGATCACGCATCGAACCCACAACGTATCTCCCACCTTTCTCCTCCACCTTCATCAACTTCCGTTTGCGTTGCTTTGCCTCAATTCTCTGACGCTTTTGAGGAGTCGTCAGACTGCTGCTGTCTTTGTCGTTATGCATATTACTTGAGTTCTTCGAGAGTAATCTGTTGAGCATACCCTGTGCAACTTCGTTGCGGTCTGCGCTCCTCTCTGCTGCTGACTTGGGGGACCATAAAGATTATCTTCATCCGAACGGAGCATATCATCTTCTGATTGCAACGCCGCCCGCCGTGTACGATGCCCCATGGATTGAAGTCGCTTCTGTCGTTTGTGGTGGAGGATTGTGTCGGCTATGTTCAAAATCTGCACCAAAAGATTGGAATGACCATCATTTTTCATGTCCCTGATTTTTTTTGGAGCTGTATTGCTTCAAAATTTCGTCGAATATCGTCAACATGTCGGTGCGATTGGCAATGTCGATGTCACCAATGTCCTTCTTGATCTGCTTAGCTAATTTGACGACTTCTATGGAGATATTCTTCTTCTCCACTAGTGACCAAGGCGAAGATCTTGGTGAAGATCTCAGAACTGTAATGCTCACCTCATCCGGGATGATGTTGGGTAGGGAGGAATCATTTCCTCTCTGTGCACGAAGCCTTTGGAGGTTCTCCGCGGGGTTTCTGGATTGCTGCATCTTCTTCTCCTTGTGGTCTTCCTCCTCGACTGATTGGTGTCAGGCGTCTTAGTTTGCTGTAGTGTGGAGAGGAAGGGACGGGACGTACCAGTGCTGTTTTCATCATTGTGTGCAATAATAACGGATGAGAAATGATGATTTTCACCCTTGGCGGACTTTTTTACACTGAATTCCTACGAAGAAGCAACTATATTTTTTACCTAGGTATTTTTGCTAGTTGATTTTCAACTATATTTTTTACCTAGGTATATTTTATAAAGGGGGGGGTAAAAATCAAATGATCTCGAAATTGTAGTACCTTGCTAGCTGTCTCAACAAAGATTGGATTGGTCAATGTAGCTATGTCGAATGTACCATAGCAAGAAAGTTTTTCTTCGGGGTTGCCCTCTTTCTGAGTTCTGAGAGAGCTTTCTTTGATGTGTTCTTCGTGTTTCCGTCTATTGTGGCTTGCACAAGGGTACGTGCTCGACTCTGGATTATCGACTTCTTTCCAAGGGTAAATAAGCCTTCTTTCCTTGTTAAAGCTTGATCGAGAGGAGTTTGAAACGACCATGGCAGAGAACTTCGTGAATGAGCAATGACGAAGCTCTTGGATTGTGTGATCATGTGGTCGAAACAATGTTACCAGATTTTGATCCAACACAAGTTGTCACTAAACTTAGCATTTTGACTCCCATTTGTCGTACAATTGGCGAATCAGGGACAATCAAGCACTGCTAAAAGGCCCTTGATCTCTTCAGAAGTCATATTTCTGACCAACCGCACTACAATAGCCGGGAGTAAAGCGCATCTTGGCTTCGTCTTGAGCAAGCCAACATTGATCATTCACAAGTGCCGCAGCTCGGGAGGAGAGCCTTAAGCTGATTTGAATGCAATCGTCGCCTATATGTTGAATAGGAAAGACTTAGACGTGGTAGAGATTGCATTCTCTCTTTTTTTGTGTTGCGGTCGATGCTCCCTCTGACATTGAACGGCACAGTATCGAACAACTTTGCAAGCGGAGCAGTCCTTCAATTTTAGTTGCAGGAGGCGCAGCACGCCTCGTTTCCCCCCCCCTACATCGGCGCTCATCTTTATGAAATATTACTGCCACTCTGTCGTATCGTAGCGCTCTGTTGTTGTTCTAGACGGTCCAAGAGTGATCTCCGCTGCACCTGATAATACCTTGACCTTGCTCTAGCTGTCTGGCAATGATTGGATTGGCCAATGTAGCTATGTACCATAGCGAGAAAGTTTTTCTTCGGGGTTGCCCTCTTTCTGAGTTCTGAGAGAGCTTTCTTATTGTGTTCTTCGTGTTTCCTTCTATTGTGGCTTGCATCGGCAACGTGCTCGCCTCGAGAGGAGTTTGAAATGACCATGGCAGAGATCTTCGTGAAGAGACTCATTAAGTACCACTGTATCACTGTCGCGGCCTTGCCTTCCAGGCTGATGTCATGATTGAGACGACAAGGTAAATTTGAAGAGAAGCTGTATCAGCCATATTGATGAAATGAAATCAATCTATGATCCTAACCTTCATTCGAGAGTACTCGTGAAAGAATACGTAACGGATAACTGCAGTGAGCTGATCTCACAGAGCGCCTTTGGCTGCAACACTATGGCCGCAATGACGAAGCTCTTGCATTGTGTGCTCATGCGGTCGAAACAATGTTACCAGATTTTGATCCAACACAAGTTGTCACTGAACTTAGTTTTTTTGACCCCCATTTGCCGTACAATTGGCGAATCAGGGACAATCAAGCAATGCTAAAAAGGCCCTTGATCTCTTCAGAGTCATATTTCTGACCCAACTGCACTAGCCGGGAGTAAAGCGCATCCTGGCTTCGTCTTGAGCAAGCCAACATTGATCATTCACAAGTGCCGCAGCTCGGGAGGAGAGCCTTACGCTGATTTGAATGTATTCGTCGCCTATATGTTGAATAGGAAAGACTTAGACGTGGCAGAGATTGCATTTCTCAAATATATTGATGCTGCTCGGTCCACACTGTGCGCAGAAGCTTGCCTCCGCTTGGCCAAGATCATTCGTCATAAAGCAGAAGAAGCGTATGAATCTGAACTTACAAGGAAGGTCTCGAGTGCTAAAACGCTCACGAACGAAGCGATAGTTAACAGCATGGCGTGTTCCTATTATTCCCAGATACTGTCTGAGCTAGAGAACTTGAATGCACCTGTCAATTCGGCTTGGCTTTCAATGTTGTTGTTTTCATCATAAAATATAAGCTGCGACTTTTCGCCTTCATACAAAGGGGTGTGCCCTTTAAACTACCACGGATAGGGCAGCTGTGGGACGATCCAATGGGAGCGTTCCCAAGTCTTCTACGAAAGTTAAAATTATTCTTATTTAAGCTATTTATTCTACTGCCTCATTAATTCATCCAAAACATTCTCTTTCTCCTTTTCGTTCCCCATGCGAAACAAACACCATTGGGCGATACTCATCATCCTTTGCCATTAAAGCTGAGTTCTCAAAACGCTTTAGCATCGCCGTCTTCCCCTGAATACGAGCATAGGTGATATCACAAATCTTGTCACTATTGAACCTCTTCCAACCTGTCCCGTTGTATCTGTCAAAGAAAGGGACAATATCTTTGTAATCCACAAAATTGACGAACGCATATCCTCTATTGCATTTGTTCTTAAAATCGATGGGGAGGTAGAAAAAGTCCATCTTGTCAGGTCCATGCCCCGTCGCGGCGAATTCTCCCAACAGCATTTGTTGTGTGTATTTGTTTGGTATATTTCGAACCATGAGGGATGATCGTACGTCTTTCCCACTCTTGACGTTTTCGATGAATAGTGCCAAGTCGTTGTTTTCATCTGCATTTCCTCCAGAGTTATTCCCAGAAGAATTACCGCTTCCACTTCCTATGCTTGCATTACTCTTCCCCGAGAATGTTCTTGTGGAGGCTTTACTTCGGTTGACCCCAGGTGACTGGCTATCACTTGACAAACTGCTCGAATTACCCTCTCCTCCTCGAACCGTATTTGAAGGCATTGCAATAAACTGTGTAGGAGGCTGTTGATGTTGCTGTTGTTGCTGCTGTTGCTGCTGCTGTTGGATGTCATGGCCCAAAGGCATGCCATAATTGGCACCAGGTATCGTGTTGGCATATTGAACATGATGATATTGTTGCGGATTCATGTGCATATATTGCGGATCTACAGCTGCATACATGAGCTGCTGCTGATGAGGATCAATGACCATCTGTCCAGGGTGAGCATAATGACCACCATGATTCACCAACATGTATTGATAGTGCCCATCTGGACCCATGACGAGTTGGGCCGCATACTGTTGTTGAAGATCTCCCTGATGAGGAGCATATTGGTAATACGAATGTGCAGCAGCAGCAGTTCCCGCGGCCATGTGATGGATGTGCTGCCCACCAGTTTGCGTCGTATCAACTGTCGGAGCAGCACTCGGAGGAGTCGAATGCTTCTTCACCACGGGAGCTGGAGGTGACGGGGTCTGACTAGGATCAGCTATTGTCACCTCTCCAGGTTGTTTCGGTGCCACACCCTGTCTCCAATTACTCATGAGTAGAATCAATTCCTTCCCCTGCTTTCGTTTCGCTGGACTTCTCGTGGCAACCTTCACACCTGCCCTCTCCCCCCATGAATTGGTCTGTTCCAACTCCATCAATGCCTGACGAGCATCTTGCACATCATAGAATTCCACCATGTACGATGCCAAGTCATCATCATCATCATCATCACCGCCACCACTCATGTTCGCCTGATAATGAACCGCACGGACCTCCCCAAACGACGATAACATACGACTCAAATCCTGTTCATCGACCGACCCCGGTAAATTCGACAACATCAACATACTCTCATCAGTTGCACTTGATGCATTCAACGGAACACAATACTCCACCTCCACCGCCCTCACCACTTGTCCACCCCCACCACTATTACTATTACTAACCATCTTATTCAACGCCTTGGGCAACTCCACAACCGCCATCTGCGCCGATCTCAAATCATAAAAAGTCGCAAATACCACCCCCTTACTCTCGGCAAAGTCCGATCGGAACGATTCCAATGCTCCAAATGCCTCACAGGTGGAACGTACATCGGGTATGTTGAGGATGGATGCGTATAGGATGGCTAGTCCTCGACTACTACTACTACTGCTGCTGTTGCTACTACTACCATTGCTACCGTTGCTTTGTTTGCTACCAGAAGAAGAAGAGCCACTACTCCCATTTAAATTTTCAGTAGTAGTAGTAGCAGTATCACGTCGTTTCAAAAATGGTTCCAATTCTTGAGCAGCCAACTGTTCCTTCTCACGTTGTTCCGGTGTGATATTCATTGCTGGAGTGGATGGACGTGAGTTGTTTGACGTAGTTGTTGAAGATAGTACTCCTGGAGCTCCTGCAGTGTTGTTGTTGTTGGTAGTAGTAGTGGTAGTTAGCATGACAGGTCGAGGAGAAGGAGAATTGGATAATACAACACGTTGGGGTGTATTGGGATGCAGGGGTGGTGTGGCGGATGTAACAATAATTGTTCGAACTTGTTGTGGTTGTCCTGGAGTGGTGGGACGTGACGATGGTGGTGTAGGTCCACCAACGACACCGACAACATTCGTACCACCTCCACCTCCTCCTCCTCCTCCTCCACTGATGGTAGTATTGGTCACATTTCCACCAACTCCAACTCCACCACCACCCAACTCTTGATGCAATTCCGCAACCCTCATCTGTAAACTACTTGCCGTAAACGCACGTAAATTCGGATGATGTCCCATGGCAGTAGTAGGATGTAGTACACTTCCCGTACGTCCCCCACCCGTGGTTAAATTGGAGGGGGGTGCGGATGCTCTTCCTCCTATCATTGGTACTACACCTCCTGATGTTGTTGTTGTTGTTGCAGTAGTGTTAGTGTTGTTGGTACCATGAGGTATTTGAGACGAAAGGGGCAATCCCCCATTCAATCCATCCCCACCACCACTACCAGTCAAACCACCACCACCATTGGGATTCAAAATGGCAGGTGAATTCCTTGCACTATTCGGTTCAACTACCGTAACTCCTTGATAGGAGTGTAAAATGTTGGTGGGAGTATTCATCATCATTCGATTCTGATTGTTGATATTGGTGTTGGATGAAGGATGTTGGAACTGCATCCCTTGTTGTTGCTGTTTGGTGAGTGGATTATAGGTCGATTGGTGGAGAGTGTTACCAGTTATTACCACTACCACCACCTCCTCCACCTAGATTGTTGGATCCATCGACTGCTGCAGCTGCTTGAGATGGTTGGTGATGCATCTGCAATAGGTGACGATCATTCCCATGATTCAAAAATTGACTTGCTGTAGTAGTTTGTCCCATTAGTTGCAATTGCTGCTGCTGCTGTTGTTGTTGATGCATATTATTCAAATCTTGATGACCAACCAGTGTCAAGGGATGATGATGACCAGCAGCAGAAGCAGCAGCACTTTGATGATGAATGTTGTGACTCTGCTGTGCCATCATTGCCGCTGTAAATCTCACTTGTTGCTGCTGTTGATGCTGTTGCTGACCACTCCCATCCCCACCACTACCATTGACACTAAGATATTGCAAATTCAACGTTCCACTATTACTACTACCTCCAGCACCACTAACACCGCTTCCATTGAAATAACCAGGAGGGACACTCCCCCTCCCCTCCCGTTGCTGCTGTTGAAACTGCGAGTGACCAATGAGTCGTGTTACCGCGTGTCGTGACTGTCTTGCATAATTGTCCATCGAGTCCAGACCCACTGCCTTATTGTTGTTAGTGGAAGTGGTGTCAATCGAGGTGGAATTGTCCATGCATTCCGCTAATCCTGTCCCAAGTGCCATGGCGAGATTGTTGAAGGAGGGTGATTTGCGATGGGGGGATTGTTCACTGGCTATTTTTACCAAGTTGGTGTTGGTGTTAGTGTTGGTGGTGGCGGGTGTATCAAAGCCGGGAGGAGGGGGAGTAAAACTTGTTAGATTTGGAGAGGTCGTGGTGTTGTTGCCTCCTCCTCCATTGTTGTTGTTGGTGTTGGACGGCGGATGATGATTTGATTGATTGGTGCCACCTCGATTGATATCTACTGCATGATTCTTGGCGGCTGCTGAAGAAGAGGACATCTTTTGCTGAGTACTTCAAGCAGGCCTTAAGACCGGCGGAAAATTGAAGGGATGATTGATGTAAAGCAAGCTGGCGGCAGTTACGCAGCACTTTTGATCGTGATGGTGATGTTGTGTATTGATGATTTGATGTATGAGTCCAAAGGAGATGATCGTTTGTGCAAAAATAATATGTGTATACTGAAGCCTCCCAAAAGAAGGCAACTACACTGCTCCAGCTCTAGCTATCAAATTAAGAGATTGATGCCATGCTGTGTAGCAGTAGTGGTGATGGACGGTTCTCGACACCGACGACGACATCTGATAGATACTTATTATTTCTTCATGGTCGATGCTTTGTGTGGTTGTCAGGTAAAGAAAGCATCAGATGTTCGAAATCATAAGTATCACAAAGGAATTACTACGGTTTTATACCGGATGTCAGGTTGATTCAGGAAGCGGTTCGCCGTTCGCCTGGCTGCCTGCTGCCGGTTGTCTCTTGAAATGTGTCTTCAAGGGACGTGACAAGTACAGTACATAGGTAGGACAGTTTATGTGCCCTGGGACAGTTTGCGGATTTGGACAATTCAGTACCGGTATATGATTATATCTGTAATTTGGGTGCCGCTTCAACAAATGCAATCCTCACAAATGTCTGATCGATGTCGCAATGGAAGAGTATCAAGAGTATCTCGGATTACTTTGGAGAAAATCGACAGAGAGGGTCACTAGAGAGATAGTGCGCGCAATATCGGTGGCACTAGCAAACTGGAGACAGAAATTTCTGCCTCATCGCGCTGAAAGCTACTCTCTGGAAATAATTTTCCCGGGAAAATGTTCCCGCAAAAAAAGCACTAACAAAACAACTAGCAAATAATGGGCTCAATACCAGTGGGGAACACGCTGTAGTCCTCGGTAGATACGCTCTTGGAATTTTTCACCCAAACATATTTTTTGCGCCACGATATTATTTTTGGAGGGAAGCTTGAGGTTATAAGATTCCCGAACATTGTTCCGCCAAAATAAAATCGCGGACTTTTCTACAAAGAAATTATTTTTCGCACCCAACCGAGGGAATCTATCGAGGACTACAGCGTGGTGGGGAAAGTCCCCGCGCCCACCCTACACACCCTACATAGGATCTTCAGACACCTGTCTGAGTCACTTGGAGGACTCAGCACATGATGTGCTGAGAGCACCCTACATAGGATCTTCTGTCACACGTGGGAGTCCTCTCCAGAGGGACTCTGCACGTGTGCTGAGTCCTCCCAAGTGACTCAGACAGGTGTCTGAAGACCCTATCTAGGGTGCCCCGCGCCGGCCGCCGGCTCGCTCAGCTTTGGGAACTTTTCCCGCCAAAACAAATCACCGCGATGAAACAACTGTAGCAAAATCCGAGCTCATAATTTAAGGAGCGCTAAAACCACTAGGGATATTGCCAGTCTTGGGGCGGGCAGTGAGTGTACTTCAGGATGGAGTAAGACGGTGTGTTTTGATTACTTTGGAGAAAGAACAGCTTCTACGACAAAGAAGTAACAGAAATTTTATTATCTTTGTCTTATGTCAGAATCTACTTATCTATTACTTTACTGTTACCGTTCGTTTGCGGGGCAAACCATTCATTATCTAAGTCTCTATGAGCTTTAGCTTCAGTTGTATTTGTCCATCTCTGTACATATCTATGCTAAGTGGCACCATCACTAACGAAGTCTAAAAGCGTCGTATAACCGCTCACAAACAACTATTACCCCCCAGAATCTGCAGCATAATGTCTTCATCGATGCCCTTGAAGAATTTTGCAAAAACAATCCCCCAAATGTTCTACCACCGTCTCTCAATCTCTTGCTTCTTAGGTACCTTAATGAGGAACAGGTATCATCTACGAAGGACAACTAAAGAGTAAATGGTTGCATCATGAGCGCTGTGCTTGGAGCATAGATGTAAATACTTGCTGAAGATCACAACTACCAACGGCACACAAGACATTCATCTCCAAAACACTAGAGAAGTACTATGTAACGAACGTATGGTACATAACGAACCAAGAGCTATTAGCTCATCTTTTAGCATCTAATATACACGTAATGATATCATTTTATGCAATTCCTTCTAACGCTTGCATGTAGATTGTAACCCAGCAAGAATCGACACCGACATCTCATGGTGGCAAAACCTTGCCTCTTCGTATCTGGGTATATCACGAATATACAGTGGAATTCGTCTTGTTGTAATGAGTACTACTTGGTGATGACGATGGAGAAGAGGATATTGTAGACAAGTCTTCCTCACGAGCAGACACCGCGGCAACCGAAGAAGGAGACGATTGTCGCAGAAACGGTGATGATTTCTGCTCCAACACAACATTTCTATCATTGAACGGTCCGTCAGCCCTGCCACTACCAAAGAATAATCGATCAGCCGTCCCTCTAATAATGCATAGTACCGGTGCAGCAAGCAGCAAAGCCGCTATAAGAAACATCAAATACAGTAATTGTCGACGTTCATTCTGGATTTGTTCTTGCTGCCGCCGCTGATGATGATGTCTCGTTGGAGTTGTTCGAGTGTTGTTCAGCTGTGGTGTTGGGAATGGAGATGATTCAATGAATTGGAGACCTAGTAGGGGTGACTTTTCGGTGTGTAATGGTGGATTGCACATGGTTGATATATAGCTTTAGTTTCCTTTGCCGATACTTATCAACTCTTTATGATACAATAGTTCGTCTTCTTGACATGTTCCAACATGAACGTGAGACGTGAGGCTGACACTATGTACATACATCGCTCAGTCCCATCCCTCAATCAATCAAGTTGACTGCTTGGATTATTGGCACGACCGAGTGTACTTACTTCTACTTAGTAAATGCATGCAATACATCATGTTGAATACAGAAACGTCATTGAATCTTGTCAATCCATACCACGCCTCCACTGACGCCACCTCCCTCACTTTGCAAATGCAGCTGTGCGTGTGTGATTGCATTGTTCTTCGTTATTTAGTAAGGCGGACCTTCTCAACTTCGTTCCTGTCCTATCGAAGTGTCGCAACAAAACCGAAGTGATGAAAAGCACAGCTGCTCACTCTTACTGTCCCATTGGAATGAATTTGCAAGTACCTATTTTGTGTACCACATAGAATTTTTCTACTCCTACATACGTACTGGGAGTTTGGTCTCCATTTTTTTAGTCGCGAGCGTCATTTCCTCCTCCTCGCGACTAACTGTCCGCCGTTTGTGCTTACTCCTTGGTAGGAGTACCTACATACAATACACCATCAAGCAACCTCCTCCAACTTGAAGTTGTATCAGTCGAGTGTGGCTTCCGATAAAAACCAGTACCGTTTTCTAATATATTAGTTCCTACTTACACTCGGTACTCACATGCCATCAACTATCAAAAATCACCGAAACCATGGTGAAAAATGGCTTCCTACGACCCTCAATAACACAGTAACTAGAAGGATTTTGACCGTCCTTGCAGTGGTAATCTTCATCCCTTCGCCATTAGGTTCTTATCGATACCTTAGTTGCCACTGTCAGCCTGATATTAAAAAAAACTTGCAAGCTTAAGTCAATAGTACAGTACTCACCAAAACAGATGATGATGTTGTGTTGGATATACTTGTTGGCAATGCAATGACCAAACAACAGCAAAAAATCATGCTCCTCGATGAATAAAGAACACAACAACTCACCATGCCAACAACAACCAACAGCAGCACGAATAGCAATAATCTCTCTGATTTTCTCAACTTTGAATCAAAGCAACGTGAAAACAGCAGCAGCAGCAGCGACGCTACTACCAACATTGGCCATCACGCCCTCAATCAATTACTCGAATCCAAACTGGGCGACGAACTAACATGCTCTGCTCAAAAACTATCAATGATGCTCCACACCAATAATAGTCATCACAATGCCATTTTATTAGAGGAGGAGGAAGTCACCCATTTAATGGACACACGAGCATTTCAACAAATGAATGCTCAAATTATTCAAGAGTGTCCAACACTACTGTCGTCGTTATTGCTCTCCTCTACACAAGGAACAGAGGATGATAACATTGCCGCTAGTGGATCATCCAACAAGGTATCAAGAGAGGAATCTCCTGCAGCTGCAACAACAACCAACAAACCACCAACAGCGGCAGCAGCAGCAGCAACTTCCTTTTCATTATTCGATCTAATGGACTCACAAAAGGGTGCGTTTCTGCTACCACCAAGAATTACGGCACAACAGGTCATTGATGCACATCAACATCATGTCGATACTACAAAGTCGACTGATAATGCAACAATGCAAGATTCGTCAATGCAAGAAGAAGCACCTAACAACAACAACAACAATGACAACAATCACAATAAGACAGCATTGGAATTATTAGAACAAGCACAAGACATGGAAGATTTAAGTCCCGATATACAATCGTGGGAACGGATTCAATCCATTCTCTACCGTGGTCTTGTCAGTAATAACAACAACAACCACCACCAAACGAATAATAACTTCGATGAGCGTCGGAGATATTTAAATGTGCACAAGTCGATATTTGAAAAGTGTCAACATAGAGGTGGAGGAGGGGGAATGTTTCGTTGTCAGAGTTGGGGAGTGACATTGAATATTGTTGGATTCATTTTGTCCCTGTCCAATAATAAAGCATTTGTTGACAACCAACAACAAAGCGATGATGAGCCAGAAGTGGTAGATTTGGATTTATATTGGGATAGTTGTCATCATCTCCTGTCATCTTTATCATCTTTAGCTATGGAATTTGTCACTTCGTCAATTGGACATGAAAGGGAGATGGAACGGATGATTTTCGGACTTTGTTCTATATTATGTAATGATGTATCATCATGTATATTGGCCATGATGGAACCAATGGCCGGGTGGTTTGAGGTATGGACACGATTTGTTGCACCTACTCGACTATTGGCAACTTTGAAAGTGTCTGGATTGGGTGAGGTGGTATTGCGTAGGTGTGAGAGTAGAGGGAGGAATGCGGGTAGTGTGCGTTTACATGAATTGTTGTGTCAAAGAAATGATGGAGGTGATGATTATTGTCCTAGTTTGAAAGACATGGAGGAGTCCAACTATTTACAGTCACTGTCGATTTTGAGGGTGATTGTGAGTCGGTGTGGTGCAACGTCGTTGGGGAGTATGGGTTCGATTTTTTGTTGTAGTAGCAATGTAGTATCACCACCGCCGTTCCTTTTGGCTGATGGGGGGATTGTTACTACTGATGAAGTGCAAGCTATGTTAGAGACCAAAGAACAATCTTCATCTTCTATTGAGGAGCAGAATGAGATTAGAAGACGAGTGCTGCGGCCATTCCGTGGCGTTCTTCTTCTCAGAGAGTCGAGTCCTGGATTAGTTGATTCTGAGTTGGAGGAGCTATGTGCCCAAACTGTTTCTCTCATGGAACAAGAGTAATTTGAAATGAGTGTACAATAATATTATAGGAACACCTCAATCAGATAATATACCTTTATATCAATTAAAGCAAAATACAATACAAGTCAAAACAAACGCAGCGCTAGAGCAGTATCACTCTAGTAGAGAGCAAGCACCAAACCGGTGGAAATGATGGCAGTAAAGAAAGAGGCCGAAGAGAAGAAGGTAACACCAGAGTTCTCCTTCTCGAATCTGCTATTCTCGAGTGCTGTTATTTGAGAAGGGTCAAGCTCTGCTGCTTCAGGATCTGCTTCTTCTTCTTCGGTACTAGCTTCAGTGAAATCTGCTTCTAGTGCCTCGCCAGAAGCAGAAGCCGTGTTTGTTTCATCGGTCACTTCAGCTTCTCCATTCGGTGGTTCAGGTGTGGAGTCTTCATCTTGATTAGTAGTAGCAGAATTGCCAGTGGGGACGTATGCCGCCGAAGAGCACTCGCTAAAGGTCTTATCCCCACTCTCACAACAAACCGCCAGACCGCAAAGATGACAGAACGCCTCTTTCATTATGCCATCATTGCCATCAGCGCCACATACACTATCACACTTGGCCTTCATGTCGACGGGCCCACAACTCAAGATCATGTCGCTAGAACACATTTTATCGAGATCCATCTCCATATTTCCCAAGTCAAAGCTCTGAAGACCCATTCTGGGAGATATGGCAATGTCCGAATCAATAGCAGACGCAGACGCAGACGCAGACGGGCCTCCATTGGCCATGTCACAGAATTGCTGCCCAAGAGGCTCGGGGCATGTCTTGTCATCGGGACACCACTTCATCGACTCCAAGTCGCCAAGAACTTCAGTCAACATGCCCTCCAAGTCCATACCTCCAAGAAAATCTTCAAGCTCGGAAAAGATTGCATCGGCATCGTCCATAAACTCTTGAGAATGATCTTCGAAAGCCTCGGAAAGGCATCCTTCCATCTCAGAGTTGTCCTTGCTGCAACAAGTTACGACATTGCACATGGCGCACATGTGCAAAATATCGGAACCAGATTGGTCACACTCATTACTGCAGAATTCAGTGAAACCTTCCGGAGCACACGTGGAAAAAGCATCAGTAGTGCATGCTTGCGAGATGACTTCAGTATTGCACTGGGCAAGATCTCCACCGAAGCAATCACAAAATCCAGATGGTGCGTCCTTGCATGTTTCGACGGCACAGAATGCCGGGATGGATGAGCTATCAAAAATGTTGGCAAACATTTCAGAAAGCATACCATCTCCAAAAAATTGATCTAATACTTCTTCAAAGCCATCCGCAATCTCTTCAATCGTATCGTGGAAGTCACCCATGTCAAAATCCATATCAAAAGGTCCTCCAAAGTCAGACGTAGTGGTAGTATTGACCGAATCGCCAAGAGGAAATGCAGCGCTAGCAAACAAATCCTCCATCTCTGGCAAAGTTTCTTGACATTCATCGAACTTGGAACGTGTAGACGAGACGACTACAGCCTGTACTACAGCAGTAGCAGTAGTAGTAGCATCCCCTGTTTCTTCTTGTTCCGTGACGACACAGCAGTTCACAAAGTCGCACATACCCGTGCTCGCAATGAAAGATCCAGCAGTTCCATCTACAGCGGCAGCATCAGAACCACATGCATCTAACACAATGATGGGAATACACCCGGTGTCACACATTTCTTGAAGAATGTCCGTGCCCCCCATCATCAAACTCATGAGATCACCCTGGCAGAGGTCGGGATTGTCACAAGAGGAGGGACATTCGAGATCAAATGGTTCACTGATACCACTCAAACCAGCATCTAGCAACTGCTCGAGTATACCATTGCCTTGTCCATCGGGATCGGAGTCGCTGCCCCCAAATATTCCAGAGAGCAAATCGTTAAGACCCCCGAACATCACATCATCTTGTCCATCTCCATCTCCAGCAGCTCCAATGGTGCCGCCGCCACCGAATATTCCCGACAGCAAATCACCGAAATCACCAAACATACCTGCATCACCATCACCACCAAATAATTCTGGAACGGCAAAGTCCGTCTCATCATCTGGATCAAACGAGATTTGAGTAGGGATAGGGTCGCTGCTGCCGGCGTCAGCTCCCGACGACGAAGAGATTAGAACGGGTGCAGCAGCATCTTGTGCTACTATGACGATTCCCCCGGAGGACAAAAGGAGGGCAGTGGGAACGACTTTCATGATGATGTAATCAATAGTATACAATTATCTGCAAATATGATAAGAAGAAATAATGAGACGACGCAACATACAAAATATTATGTCAATTCGAAGAAGGCTATCAAGGTAGAAGTAGTAGTAGTAGTACCACTACTTCAGCTACACAACTCGACCGTCATCAACATCACTTACCACCAACTCGATCTGAAATTTATGGGATTGTTCTGAATTGAAGTATCAAAAGCTGCAAGCCGTGCTCTCCCTACACAATACAAGACCACTTCTTTCACTTCATGGCGAATCGTGGTGCGCGGATGGAGATCACACATCAAAATGGGGAATGAAATTAAAGAAGAATACTAGATTTATAAGATTGTTACATAGAGCCGGATTTTAGTTTAGTTCAAAAATGGTGACAGTAACATGTCGGTCGTTCGAAAGGAAACACGATGTACGATTGTTCTCTCCCCTATCCTATTCGCAAGCAGGACAAGGAACGCATGTGGCCCAAGGCCCGAGGATATATTCATATCTTTCACTGCTAGTATCACAGGTGTATCCATTGGTGCCCTCGTCAATGAAGCTGACCATGCCATAAGCGTTGACCAGATCAACAATCCTGTTCTGGCAGGAGGTCAATGAACCACTTTCCTCCACAGTGAAAAGCACGTCCCAGTTGGGATTAGCGCTGACCCCAAGTCCAGATTTGAAAAATTGAGGTATGTGTTGACATCTCCTTTCACGCTCACTTCAGCACTATGAGTCTTAGTACTACCATCAAAGTCGAAGTCCATAGTCAGGAAATGAAACAAAATACCATATCCATTGTGATGAGAAGATACCTTCCCTTCGAACTGAATCTTGGTGGTGTAATAATCCTCAATAAATGCCTCGAGCGGACCATTGGAATCAATCCCAGTTGATAAATTGTGACTTGCGGTAGAATCTCTCACTAAAATGTCTGGTCCTTTTAGGGCCATACCAATGTGGCTGAGCTCGCATGTAACATCTTCAATAGTCAAAGAATTTGAACTACCATTATTGTGGACGTTAATACCATAAGCATTATCATGAGCATACCTGTAAAATAAAGACGAGATACGATAAAGAAAATGGATTGAAGTTGAAGTGATGAGTACGAAAAATCTTCAACTAAGTCACCTTGACAATTCATTCCGTACAGTAACAGTAACAGTAACAGTAAAAGTACTTACACATCTGACACCGTCGTTTCAAATGAGCCAGTCAGGTCTTGAATGAAGACGCCATGAACATTTCCAGAGGTCTCGGACTTCTTTACTTCGCCACCATTTAGAACAAGGAAGCCATCATGGAACCTTTCCACATTGCAGTTGATTGCAGTAGCGCCGTCAATCAGCAATATTCCAGCCTGATAAAAGTTGTAGCAGTTTTTCTTCATCTCCTTCCGATAATCGCTAGGTTCAAAGGGATCGCCAATACCTAGCCCAACTAGGCAGAAAGACCCAGGCCCATGAGAAATTTGACGAATGGTATGTCCCTGGCAATCGATACTTGCGTTGGGTCCTGACAACGTGATTGCAGCATTGAGTTCCATCAACTCATCATCTGTGGCATCATAGAGCACGCTTTCTGTGCAGAAGAGGTCATGCGATAAAACTACCTCCTCGTTGGTAAAAGTAGCGCCACATTCAATGACCTCATCATTCCCACAGAAATCCTGCCCATCTTTGTCAATAGGGTCATGTCCACTCAAACAGGATGAAGCAGATTTCCCGACTTTCCCGGACTTGCTATACACGTGACTGTGACTACTGATGGTGGTCTGGGTCTGGGGTCTTCCACGTCGTCCTGCAGCTCCCGTAATGGCAGCAAGGGCTTTCTGCTGCTGAAGATGATTCTGTTCAACAACTCCACTGATTGATAGGCCGATAATGGCGCCAACGCCCAACAAAGCAGCAGTAGCAATGAGGGCGACAGTCTTGTTGTTCATTAAGAATGAGGCAAAATCAAAGTTTGATTGCTTAGAATTGAAGCAGGAGGAGCAGGAAGAGTCTTTGTCTTTGACAACAGCATCGTCAACTTCTACTTCTGGGACCTTGACGACATTGGCGACAGCGGCAGCATCAGCTTCATCATCGACAACATCATCTAGTTCTGTTGGAAGTGTAGGGTTGATATTGATATCATCTAAGGACAAATGTTCCACATCATACTGTTCTTCCTCGGAGTGGTTGACTTTGACTTGATACTTGCTTGAATGGGACGACATCTTTGTCTTTGTCTTTGGAAGGTGCAAAGGCATCGAAATCAAAGTCGAAATTGAAGCATCATTCGAATTCGAGAGATCGATATCGATGTTGCGTGGGAAGAATTAGAAACATAGACGTATCGTATACATATAGAGAGAGCATAGAGTTGAGAGTGAGAGAGCGAGATTATATTATAAAAGAGATACGACACCAACATACACTACAACCAAGGGCCAAGGAAGCGGGCCAAGGGCCAAGGCCACAAGGCGAAGGCGAAGGCTGATAACTCACTGGTGTAACTGTTTATCTCTGGCTCTGGTCTCTGGTCTGGATCTGGACAGCGACAATGCGGTTGTGAACGTGTTGTGTTGTTTTACTTTGTAAATAATTTATGCAAAGCTGGTATGCGAAGATCCATAGCAGGTATTGTACGGAGCTGGTGAGCGGGCGGGCAAGTGGACACAGAAAGAATGCAAGTCATCATGCCTGTGAATGAGAAAACAGTAGCAAATTCTTCTGCCTCACGGGAAAAAGAAATGGAATCTTGTTGAAAAAGTGAGTCTCTACTATTAGTTCCTACGTATCCTTCATCAGTACAAAATTTAAATGAGAATTAGAGCGGGAAAACAGCTTAAATCCACTTTCTTTCCTACAAAGGAGAAAATATACTCATTTGAATGGATCAGCTTTCTTGCGGCGATAGCAGCACAACTGCAGCACGACCAGGCAGGCTACTGCTTCTCTCTCGCGTTGGCGTTGAGCACAAGAGGGTGCACGTATTCATTGCATTGGCACCGGGAGAGAATAGAGTTGATAACAATCTTACAACATTCACGACCACGAGAGAGAAGCCGCCTTGCGTTGAGCAAATACAACATATTCTGATAACAATCTTACAACTACAACGCCTATTCCTATTCCTATTCTATCCGTCATCAAAATGTTTGGCAACCTCGGTATAAAATTCGCTGATGACATAGCCACCCAAGTCCAGCAAAAGCTAGGCGAACATCTCTCCAATAAAGCACGGGAAAATGGTTCCACCGAACAAGCCACCGATTCACTGGGTCAAGTAACTGGTCGTCGTAAGGCCCTCTTTATCGGAATCAATTACTTTGGTCAAAATGGTGAATTGAGAGGATGTATCAATGACGTTCACAACATCAAAAGTTTCTTAACCAAGAACTATCGTATTGACGAGATTTTAGTACTAACGGATGATCAAACCAACCCGCAGAAGATGCCCACACGACAAAACATACTAGCAGCGTTTCGATGGCTACGCAATGGTGCGAAGAGTGGAGACTCATTGATTTTTCACTATAGTGGTCACGGTGGATCGGTCGAAGACACCGATGGCGACGAAGAGGATGGAATGGATGAAACTCTTATCCCTGTAGATTATCAACAGGCGGGCTATATTGTAGATGATGAGATTCATGACGTGTTGGTCAGGGGGTTGCCGAAGGGGGTGCGATTGACCTCCATTATGGATTGCTGCCATAGTGAATCAATATTGGATTTGCCATATATATACACTGTCGATGGCGATTTACAAGTAATTGATACATCTAAGAATGAAGGAATTGTTACACTTGTCGGGGCCGGGACGAGATTTCTATTGGATGGCAATAAGAAAAAAGCGATCGCCAGCATTCAAGAAGGGGTGAAGAGTTTAATGTCCAGCGCCAGTGGTGGTAACTCTGCAGCAAGAGAAAAGACAATAAAAACACGATCAACTGAGGCAGATGTAATACAATTCTCAGGCTGCAGAGACTCTCAAACTTCAGCAGATGCACAAATAGGAGGAGAAGCAACTGGAGCAATGTCCTATGCTCTCATAACATCGTTGAAGAAGAACAAGAATCAGAGTTACACCCAATTGCTAAAAGAGATGAGGCAATTGTTAAATGGAAAGTACACGCAGATCCCGTGCATGAGTGCTGGAAGGAAACTTGTTTTGGATGATACATTTGCAATTTAAGCAAATTGGAGTTAGTGTCGCATGGTTCCATACAGATGGATTATCATTATTGGATTAAAGAATTTGCACCTCAAGTGCATGAATGACCCCCGGGATAAAATAATAGGAGTGATCAAATAATTTACCGTATTCGATGTAATAATTTTGCTGTCAAAAGCCAGAAGTGAAATAATTCTTTGAGTCACTCATCATCAAACATTGTCTTTTCATTAGGTACAGCTATGTTGCTCTGAACTAACCGCATGCATGGATTTATTTACCCTTGATACATGGGATGACGTAACAATTACGACTCTCTCGACAGTGTTGAATTGTACTTGACCACTGATGCAACCGATACGCTTGTAGGTGCTGGAAATATCAAGCCACCGATTGTATCCAACGTAAAAATTGGTAGGTGTTGTTCCCTTGTCATTAGTACACGACTTGCAACATCTTGAGTACTCTAGGAGGTGTCATTGCGGCGATGTTGTGATGATGTGTTTTTTGTAAAAGGCTTGGTTCCTGCCGGACAGAGCTCTCGTAGGCGTTCCCAGGGTTCATGCCGCTTTCAGTTAGATACTTACTGCGTCAATAGGTTGCGTCACCTAACCACGAACGACTGGATGAAGCTTCACACTGATGTCAAATAAAGCAAGCTGCATGAAGTGTAAAGATGGCATTGTCTTGAAGCGTGATTAGAATAGTTTTACATCACTCACAAACTTACTAGGTACTTCTAAGTACTTACTCTCAAAGCAGCCGGCCCGCAGCGCAAGTGGTTTTCTGTAATCGGCATAACACTGCTTATTATGCACACGGCCACATCAGCCAGATTTAAATCCTACTCGAGCTGGGAGTACTACTTATGTGAAGTCCAATTCGAAGAGTACAACACCAAGAGGTCGAGAGCTCCATTTTATCAACATTGAGAGTCTATTCAACCGCAATCATCATGAGTTCAAGTGATCGTATTGCCACCATAGACAACCACAGCGCCCAAGCTCTCTACCAATTCGAGATCGACAGTCTACTCCAGGCACTCGAAATAGATTCTTCGTCGTCAACTGCTGAAGAAAATTCCTTTGTGTACTGTGGTATCTATGATAGCTTAACTCGTCCTCAGTATGACATTCTGAAAGAGGTTCGCGATGATATCTCTGACAGAGACCAATCAATATCTCAGCAAGAAGTCGACAGGGCATGGGAAGCTTTTGACTCCAGTTGGGAGCACGACTTAGCCTCGTCTTGTTCGTCCAAGAGCCCGAAGCGAAGTGGAGTGCGCAGAGGACAAAATGATGATACTGCGCCGTCTACTTCGGTAACACGTACTGTAATGACAAAGACGCATGACGGTGCTTGTCGAGAAAGAGTTACTTCTCGCTTCATTGAGATTGACAGCTCTACTGGACCTAGCTCGAGCACTGCATCGGCTGGTTGACCGCAGATTTGCCTTAACATTTGCTACTATACAACCCGCAACCCGCAACCCGCAACCCGCAACCCAACTAATTTCTTTCACACCTATTCTTGCTAAATCTCCTCATTTATATAGAGCAAGCAAGGCACTGGTCATCAGCTGAAGGACTTCCTATCTATCTATCTAATTTGTCGTTTTAATACGTCTGTCGAAAAAGGTCTTAGCCAGTTCAAGCCCCCACCCTTGTTTGATCCAATAAGCCTGTCTTTCGCCCGTCTCAGAGGAACAAAACCTTTTTTTAGACACCACGGGTTCTAAGGCCTACGTAGGAATTCAAATCATCGTAGAACGTACATACTACCTATAAGTCCCACCTAATGCTGCACTTTTTGACATCAACCATGAAGCTGCCGCTCCTACCGACGACCACAACCATGCACACGCTTCAAATATAACCAATATATGCACCTATATCGCTCCCAATTACTATTGGGTATATTATGGAGGCGTTTTTTTGTCGAGGTAGATGCCGTCGTTGAGATATTCGAGTCGCCATCAACGATATAATAATTGGTCATTTTCGTCCACCTGTGGTATGATCCTTTTGGCAATGATACGCTGCACTAAAAGGTCCCCTACTTTACATATCTCATCTGCAATATAATATTGACTTCCGTGGTCGTGCCCCACGTATGAGAGTGCTCCCTCTATTGATTATTACCTAGGAGCACATGTGATCGGACATGTGATGTTTCACATAATTAATATGCAACAATCAACCATATAAACAGTCCATAACAACAATGCAAACACAAATCTTCAACTCTCAACATAACAGAGGATGTCTGGGGGGTATACACGCTTCAGCAGCCGCAAAATAGGTGGTGGATGTCATATTATTTATCATGGTGTAGAGGCTTACATTTTGTAATTTATTGTACCAAATAATATTTAATATTATCCGATTGAAAACACTACTCCAAACAATAACAATGTATATTATTACCGCAATGATGTGTTAGTTCTGTTTTGGATGTGTTTTGGACATTATTGGTGGCTGTATACAACAATTGATGGTGGATATTGTGCCCATTTGAGACGAGTTTTTTGTAATTATTGACTCGTCGCTTCAAGGAGTTAACAAGACTCTTTTTATCAGGTTTATGCCCCCCAATCATCGCTCTACATCATATTATGACTGGGGCATAAGTTTTGGGGCTTCGTTCCTTCTATGATGCATCCTTTGGTGGCAGTGTTGGTCGCGACAAGGCGACAGGTGGCTGTTGATGATGGTGTGGCTAGATCACTTATATTCTTGGTGATTACGGTGATTACTGTGGCGATAAGCATAACCTACGAATAAGATATGTTTGGTTGTCAATTGGAAGGGGCAGGGCGGATTGATGGCACACCCTACTGCCTCTCTTTTGGATATATACGGCAGCGGCAGACTGTGTCGTCGAGGTTTAATTTCTAGCGATAAAATATGTCGACGAAAATTAATTCGACGTTATTGTATACTGGTGAACTTTTTTAATAATGAACTACAATATGGGTGTAGAGTTCATTGCCAAAAAAGTTCACCAGTATATCAAGATGGGACATTATATCACCATAGGACGCAAACACACCATGGTGCCGGTGCTCCTCTTCTTGGTGATGTTGAGTGGAGATGAAAAAGTGTTTGGCGATAGTTAGCCCGTCAAGAAAATATATTGATTTTTGCCTGTTTTGGGCTGCAAGGGTTAACAAATGTCATAGCGATAGTCATATCACACGGTATGTACTATTCCTACGTTGATACTCCTACTTTTGAACTTAGACCGGGAGGCTTAGAAGCCGTGACACCTCCACCATGGCGGCCGTACTAACTAGCCCCGAATTTTATTTCCCCTATGGACAAGATATAGACAGAACCAATGATACAGCCCTTTCGAGTGTGTTCGTGCGGGTCTTGCGTATGAAAGAATCATATAAATATCTTATTTCCTCGCCAAGATAAGCATTTTTGTCGGCCCATAGTAATTACTGGACAAATTTGGCTAACAAACTCTAGCTTACAATGGAATCACTGTTTCTCGTAGGGCTGATGGAACCCAAACTAAATGAACAAGATTTAACATCGTGAGATATAGCCGAAAACGATCCTATCGTCGTTTCCGACATAAAGTAGAGTACATGTGCCAGCCTATCGATCTCCCTACGGCCAAGTTACCATGGTGGGTGTGTGTGAAAAAATGGTTTTGTTCCTCTGAAGGTTTTGGCGGGTCAGGCTTATTCTACCACTCTTTGCGGCTTCGATGCACTGGTACTGAAATACCCCAAATCGTCAGACAGGATTAGGCCTTGGGCGTGGGGACTGTCAAGAAAAAATAAGGCTTATGGTACGTCATCATCACTTAAGTCGGTTGTGAGTGATGTAATCAGTTGTTTCAGGCAGCTATTCGACGTACATCTGACATCTCAATGTACGTCAGTCGGCTGTAATCGCTGAAATAACCCCCCGGATGGAGGGATATATAATTTAAATATGTAGCCTGAGTCTGAGGACTTATCTTCTCCTGTGTCAACTAGTAATTATCTAGTAATCAATGAGGGTGAATAAACATTTTTGGCCAGGCTGGAGATTTTGGGTGGGGTGTAAGCCCAGTTGAGGGAGTGGTTTATCGGACAATCGGACATATGTCGTAAGAAGAAACTGTCTTGAACTTGATTTTTATAACTCATACATTGAAGCTGAAGCTGAAGTTGACGTTGAAGTTAAGCGGATTTGCAGCCGACTTCGCTCGTACAACAAAATATCAGCAGATACATAGAAGTAAGCAGATGAAACAGCGTGCGCATAACTACATCAACCAGACAACAACCATGCAGAGAGCGGCCTCATTCATTCAATGCAGCTCTTCAAAAAGTATGAACAACAGATAAAACGTGGATAAAGGAACGAACAAACCATGCAGCCAGCTGGGCCTCAATGCAGCTGTTCAAAAAATGATGAGAGTGGTCAGCTTGCAAATGCTAATGTAAATCGATGCTCTCAACATCAAGTCGGAAACATCGACGACACCGCATCAAGCGGTTTAGGTTCACTCGTTTGTCTGGCTGCTCCAGGAGGCACCGCCACCCACACTCGTAATGAGGCCTGGACATGTGTTGACAAGCTCGCATCCTCAGACGTTCATTCAGGTAACGAGCACGCCTCATCACCATTGATGCGTGGGATGGGTGAATGTAAATGCAACACCGCTACACTAGAACAGAAGAAGAAAGCCACGAGCGATGAGCAACAGAAAGAAATAGGCGTTGCGTCATCAGATTGTGCTACCGAGACAAGTGTGGGATCCCTCAACGATTCAAGAAGTTCTTCAACTTCAACATCTTTAGACCCAAACAAGTCAGAGAACGGAAAGACCACAACCACAGAAAAGTCGTCAAAATGTCATCCGCAAAGAAGTGTAAGCTCAACAACAACTGATTCAAGCCCGTCTTCTACTGATCTTCTTTATCATGCTCTGCATGATCGATCCTTAAATGATTCAAGTTCTTCTTCATCCGCAGATGCAGGGACAGATCAACTCCTCTCATCCCAGGAAGATGAAGCTGAAACACCACGAAATAAAAGCCAGAATTCGACACAAATTAGACGGAAAAGGAAACGAATTGTACACCCTAATGCTCAAGATCAAAGTGTGAGCTCTCTGAATAGCAATTCCAGTTGTTCATCTCCAGTGCTGGCTCAAGCTCAATGCGATTCTAGTTCGTCATCCAGTGGCAGCCCAAAGCCCGAGTGATCCACAACGGTGGCCTTGCCTTGGCCATCACCTTCGAATGCGGGTCATCTTCTTTGTAACAACCACACGTTCAGGGGTACCTTATGCAAGTATGTCTCATCTAGGGTAGACACTTTGTAGACACTTCATAGCTCGTGTCGACGGTTGACACTTGGTAGACACTTCGTACACGTGGTCAATAGCAAAGAGGTCGTCAATCCTCTCTAGCTAGATGTTGTCAATAGGTTCATAGAAATAATACATAGGAACTACTATTATTTTAGAAAAATGTGTGGCACGAAGTTGACACTACACATGTGCTTCTATTCGCCAATTGAAATTATCACCCATGTGTGTTACTTACACTCTATCTGCTTTGGTATGGTGCCTCCTGATTCCTGATGATGCACGGTCACCAGTAGCCACACCCCACACCCGCCGTGGAGAACAATACACAAAGCAATAGAGATGCATTCCACCTTCAAAGCAACAGAGTGCTTCTGCGAGATGATATGTTTGAGCGGCAATCTCCGCCTGCTGCACAAGCAGTGCCTCTGTCAGCTACACAAGTGGTGCCTCTGTCTTTTGTCAACTGTGAGGCTGCGAGGAAGAGAAAGACAATATCGGTTGACCGAAGAATCCCACAAAGTGTTAAAAATTAAAAACTCATGCTCTTGATAATGCTCTATGCTCTTGTCTGCCCATCTTAATCAGTGTTCATTGTAATATATAGATATTAAAGATATGTACCAGAGACCTAAATTTACCTAAATTTTGAATTTTGTCAAATACCCAGCAGAACTTCGTTGTAGTGGCCCGATTTTGTGTTCCAAGAGCACTATCATTCTCAACAGGGTCGGATTGAATCGTCTTCTTAATATTATGCTGTAATTCCATTGCCAGCAGCCGATAGAATGGGTATTGCTGTCTCCCGGTGTGTCGGCATCTACGTGAAAAACGCTAGTAAAAAACAACCGGCTAAATACCTATGGTTTGTACGTAGGAAAGTTGTAATAGCACCTTTTTGTACTCGGAGGAAACCCATAATTGATGAAGGGACTTTCATCAATCGCTTCATCGGAATTATGTAAAGGAGATATGCTGTTCCGTCATCTTGAGAGTATAATGTTGTGTGATTAGCGGAGAGAGGTCCATTGTGTTTCTGTTCTTGTTGGCAGCGTGGGCAGGGTGGCCATGAACGCTGATCCCACATTTTGGACTCTCTCGTACTCCTCAGCACGAATTTGCCACTCGAGAGTACGATACCGTAAAAGATACTATTTCCTACGCATGCTTGAACTGAGGAATGCAAATTCTGTTCTGCAGAATTCGTTTCCATTCATTTTGCTTAATTGACATGATTGAAGAACGTCTTTTAGTCCTTGTGAGAGTCCTACCGCGTCTTGAGTTGATGACTATGCTTTTACTAACCTTTCACTTTTAAGGATAACCCGGGTCTTTCTTCGTGGATGAAGACAGAACAGTCTTAGTTCAAGCGGTTTTCATCGAATCATGCCGGTAATAAAGTATTGAAGCGGTTTTCATCGAATCATGCCGGATACAAGAGGCTTTTTGGAAATGAGTGAAAACAGGAAGTTGGAGAGAATGATGCTATGGTACTTTATGCGTGAAGATACTCGGAAACTACATGAAATTTGTAGATCTTTACATCATTGAACACCATCGCACAGGCCTATTAATACGATAGATTGAAAGAAGTAGGTGGAAAGAGAATAGCCAGTAGCAACTGTATTAGCATTAGGACAACCACTTTTCGGATGTTAATCTAGGCTGAAGCCAATGGGCGTGAGCATCTGTCATTCCTCCTAATCTTGTCCGTTCTGGTTCTGGTTTCCTCCTCCACTTCCACGTTGTTGCTCTTGCCTTGGCTCCTCAAGGGGAGGCTCAGGTTCGTTCACAAGTTCATCTATCTCTAGCTCACCACGTTGCATCCACATATTTTCGAAACATGAATTATGGACCTCCCAGGATAGTCGAGTTCGACGTGGCGTCGTCGTTTCTCTGTTGCCATTAGCAGGTACTGCCTCAGGAGCATCATCATCGTTGCCTGGTTGGCGACGGCGGTGGCCTAACCCCTGAAAACCAGTAAGCTGACGCCAATCGTCCTGCTCTTCTCCATCGGTCGGATTCGAGGGTGGTTCTAACCCCAACAACGTCCTCATTCGTGTGTCGTTATCTGAGTAAATTTGAAAGTTGTCAGGTCGACTATTGCTTGTCGTCGTCGTTGCAGTTTCACTCCTGCTTCCACCGTCATTGTCATTGGTGGATTGCTGACCTCCTCCTCCATTCGCAATCGGGTGGACATTCATCCCACCACCGTCATGAGTCTTCGTTGGCACTATTAATACGGCTATTGTTGAGTCCTCTGTATCCTGTTTCTGCGAGGGTGATGGAGGTTCATTTCTGCTATTCTCATCATTGTTGTTCTGCATGTTGGCTGTGGCGTTGGCGGTGGCGGCGCTAATGTTGTGGATTGATGTTGCTGCAGCTTGTAAACTTTAGCAATGGTGGTATGTAGCTGAAGGCTGCTGAAGGGAAAAGGGAAGTCTATTCTTTCCGAAAATGGTCTTGTGTACTTACTATGCCGCGCACGGGTAAACTGTACAGTGAGTCCACCGTTATTGCCCGCGGGAGTTCCTCTCAAGGTGGCGGGCAAACCATGGACGGGCAACTACCACTCTAACAAGGAACCATTAGTGTCCGCATTTGTGTCCGGATTTCTGAACGGGCAACTAATGTGGTTGGGCAATTCCCAAGGCGGGAAATGGTGAACTCACTGTCACTATAAGTATGATGTGAGGAGCGGCCTATTGTAATTTTGTGTCTCATTTATTGAGTGTCTGTAAAATACATAAATAAGCCTACACGAAAAGTACCCCCAAATTTGGCTAGGCTGAGTTCGAAGGGGGGTACAACTAAAAAAACACTACGACGTCCACCACACTGTCGATGAGGGGGGTACAAAACTTTACACTCTAGGCTGAGATTTGGAGGGGGGTAGGTACAAGCAAAGTTAGGGGGGTACTGTTCGTCTACATACTCTTCTTTGGACCGGATGTTGCACTTACATGGCCTACTTGAGCGCGCGCGCTGCCAACAAAAAGCGCCTGGTAGGCCTGAAAAAAACAACGAAACACCTCAGCGAAACTGGAGACAACAACTTCAATGCAGAAAGTTGAACCTGTTCCAAACTTACAGGGCCAAATAAGACCGAGTAAAGGTAGCGGTACCACTTAGCTCTTTTTCTTTGCGCCCATGTCGTTTCAATAACGGGGGGGTATCGGTCCAAAAACAGAATTCTGTCGCATTTTCGGGCACGGTCATTTTAACTTTTTAAAACTTTCCGAAAAAGGTCGTTATATCCACTGAAAAGAGGAAAACGAGAGCTTTCCAACGGTGCATCAATGACCGCATAATGCCAACGACAACACAATCATTATTAACTCTAACTAAACACAAAAAAAATATATTTTCGTCGAACAGAATTCTGTCGCATATATAACAATTAGTTACTACAACTTCCAAGGTTGTATTGACGCATCCCAAAGCATCAACCACACCACCAAACACCCTTCTTGGAAGCACAAAAAAGTTGGGTCCTCATATCACATACAGAAGTAGTACAACGTTGTGTTGTGTAGGTATACCGGTCAAAAAAATCTCAAAAAAATCCACAGACTGTTGTGCCGTTCAGCACCATGTAGAGGAGCATATTCAAGTAGATGAACGCTTTGCAAGTCAAGCACATGCCTCCGTACCTCAATAGTTGCAATACACACGGCGGCGCCGTGCTGGTATTAAGTTGAACAAGTATTTGGTGGCAATAATCAGTATGCTTCCCACAACTTTTGTTGTTCAAGTACCAGAGAAGTTCCACCAAATAGGGGTTGCAATCCGATACGGCCGGGATTGATGCAAAGGCAGGACACGGGATGATCCATACATCCAAGTTAAGCCATAATTGAGGAGGAAATGATGTAGGATTACCATCAATGTCTTGTCACGTGGTCACCTTTGATGCATTCGGCGGAGGGGGGGAAAAAGTACAACAGCCGAAGATCCCCCTTTATCCCCATATTTGAGATTGATATAAACCATCGTCGACGGTTATTACATCTTGGCATTCATCTAATGTATTCTCCGGGGTTTGATCACCATAGTCATATTCGTCACTGCCTAATTACGGACAAAGTCGATATCCTCCCTTCGATTTGTTATCTTCGTCACCGGCTTCAACAGCGACGTAGCTGCATTGTTACCATTTACGAGACAACCGCCAACAGCGGTGGCAAGGCAGGATTGTTGCTGGTCCAGATATTATGTCTTTCAGTTCTATTTCTGACATATCTTGCGATAACAGTCTTTATCACCGGAGAGTGTTTCGGATGGCAAAATAACGACAGGGAAGATTCGTGTTTTATCCTCCTACCAGTGGAAAATCCGAGCATTCACGCGGCGCCGAGCGGCATATTTGTTCATAATCTCTTCAATAGGAGTCTTTTGATTGTTATAAGTTATTAACACACCCCAATATATCCTCTCTTCCTACCTGAAGGCAAGAGGTTGTTATTGCTAGGTGAACACCAGGTGAAAGAGATGTGAGTTGTGTCCTGTAGAATTTGTACGTAGGAATTTACACCCATTTAGGCGCTCAACATTTTTTCACAAAAAAAAATAGCCGACCATGGCCAAATTTGTCGGAAGTACAACTTTTGGCAGCCAAAAGAACTACATGTGACAAATATTATAAGCCCAACCAAATTTGGATGACCTCCTACGTGCTCTGTAGAATCCTATGGTGGAACTGGTGTAGGCATGGCGCAGTGTTATGTAGGAATTAAATTAATTCTCCAGCTAACAGAATTCTGTCAAAAAGACAGAATTCTGCCGCACCGCAAGTCCACCGATAAATATAACTACATAAGAACATAAAAGAACTCACATCTGCACATTTGTATATTGAACCGGTGTAGACTTTACATTGCTTGGTGTAGACTGTAGGGTTTATCCGTTTGTAGAAGAAATGACGTGGCGTGTCAATCGAGTCAAAAAGACCCCATCAAGAATGCATCTCAGAAAAATCAACCGCCCGAACATGGAACACCATTTCCTCGCCCGCGGGCGGTGAAACCCGAATCTCCAATCTCCGATCTCCAACTTTTTGAGGTGATGGGATGGATGTCTTCTATCCAACCCCAATGATTTCTCACCTACAAGAAAGAGGAATCCAACTACAAACGGTCGCAGCGCTGCGTGATCCATCACCATTGGTACAACGTCATGATAAGCGCTGCCACCATGCCTGCCTCTGTCATCCTCGACCTATTCAACACCACCGTAGGGATACAAATCCTAGTAATTCAAACATGAAACAGTCGCAACAACCACAAACCGTTTATAAAAATTCAAATAGTCGATCATGATTTGTGGAAAGTAGGCTGCCGCAGCCTCAAAATAACAACAACATCTCCGCTGCCGATAAAGAATGTGCACCCCACTTTGCGGGCAGTGGAAGGGGTACAGATACGACGACAATTCAATATTATTCTCTGTCGAAGTGTCAGAATTGAAGTGGCCATTCGTCGCTCAAAACAAATACTTGAAAGGAGAGAGCACGAATTGAGTTCACATGCGATCATATCATCTGAACGCTTTGTTTTAATAGGTAAGACTTCCTCCTTGTCCAAAAATCTTATTATTTTATATTTGTAATTGCAAAAACTCATCAATTCGTTTTCCTTGTAGTATCTACAATGATTGAAATTGCCGATGTCATCCAATGTATCATAAATAACAGAGGCATTGCAAATAATAATGGAAAAAGATGCTTTCAATAAGAGTGTATTCTCTTTAACACATTACCATCTTTGCCGCACGCTTCGCAGCAAGGAAGAGCAATCCGACATAGAGAGGAAAGAATATGAGTTGTCAAGAATGAGATGACAATCTTCTGCTGCCTCCAGCGACACGGCGGAAGCCACCCGAATCAGGAGACTTCGAATCGAACCAACGTTTGACGGACGCTTTCATGTTGGCATTGTTGGTTTATTGGTTATACCAACACACTTTAATGCAAACCAATTTCAACACAATATGTATGGGCAAGGTGAATGGAGGTCATTGTCAACTTCCTAGTCTTCTTGATCGTTAGCGGAATTGCTATCCTTTCTGCCTCCACGCTTCCAATGGGATTAGAACTGGACGGGTTTGTCTCTTAGAGGAATGGATTGCGATCGAACTATTATGAATCTTGTAGGAGAGAATACTGAGCTGATCACTAGTAACACCAGTTAACATGACTTCGCCGGCCACCCTTTTCATCCGCAGAAGTTTTGGAAAGAGTCAAGTAAGCTCCTGAGATTGATTAACTTGCTGTGGTCACTCTTTGGAGTATCCATAGATGTATCAATAACCAATTAACAGATTGATTTCACTTTGCCTGCCATTTCATCAGTTTTCCTCCTAAACATTAGAATACTATGTTGTATGATAGATGCAGCCGAGTAGCGATGGCTGTACGACTACTAATTATGATACAAGATGCAATCTATCCCAGACTAATACTATTTTACTTTCGCCGACATTAAGTTTCATTATGACAAGGGGCCCTTCCAACGATCGTCGAGCTTGGCAGGATCAAATATCTTCTTCACGACCTTGTTCTCCAACGCGATAATCGTAACTATAGCGTTTGGCATTGATTCGCTTGATGTCCTTGTCGGCACAGCGTTGGCGGCGAGTTGATCTCGTTCATGTCCGCATTGAATTGGAAGGTTGAAGATCATATCGCTCCCAAAGGCCATGTGCTGCTTGACGTTGTTTTCAGTGATGTTGTGCTTATCCTGCTGGGGAAAGATTGCGACGGCGTTGTACGGTTGACTCTATTCCCATTCAATTCTAAGTATCAATCATTTGCATTACTCAAAGACACTCCCAAATATCAAGTGATATTTACTTTATGACCCTTCGAATGGTGCGTTACATAGAGACATAGTTCGCATTTGCAACAAGGACATTCAAATGCCGCCTAGAGTGAAATAACTGCAGCATGTGCAGAATGATTTCAAGAAGAAGTCCTTCGTCGCACGTATACGTGGAGCTTTGGAATGCGGTCGAGAGGTGGCTCATCAGCGAATCAAAGTTTCACTGCGTTCATGTTGTGATCTATATGGAATAGTTGCCATCGTTGCCCATTTCCATTTACATCTAGAAGGTTATAAGTAAGTAGAGAGGGTCTGAAGAGTTTACACGAAGTGGAACGATAATGACGTCCAATACAGAACATACGCCAAGTAGTTTTCGATGCGAGACGAAACACAAGACGAGACAACAACAACTCACCGTTATTGCTTCAAATCCGCATGCTACAGAGGCTGATTGTCAAATAGATGATCATGCATGTGCACTCCAAGTGTAAGTCAAGAGAACCTTGCCTTCCTGCGTGCGTTAACGACAATCTCTCCCGAAGCCAAACCCGACAGCTCAGCTAATAAATGACGCCAACTGTAATAGCAAACGGAGGAGGTTAATAGTAGTTTACCTGCATTTTGTTTCTACTGAAACACAGAAAGAGTATTTCGTGAGTAACGACATTTTTTGTAAGGCTGTATGTAATAGATTCAAATATACACAAAACGACGATTCTTCACTTAGCTTTTCTAAACGGACAGCAAGAATTTTCTAAACGGACAGCAAGCATTTTCTAAACGGACAGCACCGTTGTATCGTATGGTGGTGGTGTTGAATAGGTTGCGGATGACGATACAAGTACCTATTGTACCATGGTGATATGATCGATGGTGCTGTGCTGGGCGGCTCCTTCGAATAAATTGTGGACGACCGTTTGTAGTTGGAACCTCTCTCTTTCTTGTAGGTGAGAAATCATTGGGGTTGGATAGAAGACACCCATCCCATCACCTCAAAAAGTTGGAGATCGGAGATTGGAGATTCGGGTTTCCCCGCCCGCGGGCGAGGAAATGGTGTTCCCCCGAACATGCATGGCAAAGTGCACGCACGCACATGCAGTTGATATAAGTAGTTGAAAAACGACACGACAACACGATCAACAAATCCGTTGAATGTCTCCATCCTTCAAGTCCAACACAGCAGTTCATAAGTGGTAAATAGTATTGCACTGTAATTCTCTATTTCGAGCAGTGGAGGTGATCCATATCTCCGTATATAGTTGAATCCTTCCACTCAATCTATTATTTAACAACAAAACACAAGAGATAAAGACTTGCACATCTCTTTCTTTATTTCAATCGTGTTAGTCATTATTTCAAATTTCACATATTCCTCGCAAAAGCCCATCATCAACAACGACAAACGTCATACACCCAAAATAATAGTGACTTTTACGTATATCAATCACCACCATGAGCCAATATCCCCCTTCCTCCAACAACAACAATCAATACCCCCTAACCAACATTCTCAACCCTGGTGAAAACGACATCCTCTGCGGTCGAGGC
Organism: Skeletonema tropicum; assembly: GCA_037178625.1. Taxonomy (NCBI): domain Eukaryota; phylum Bacillariophyta; class Thalassiosirophyceae; order Thalassiosirales; family Thalassiosiraceae; genus Skeletonema; species Skeletonema tropicum. The sequence goes on along the minus strand of CM074138.1, from coordinate 2,254,900 downwards.
GGGGGGACCAACGCTCACTCGGGGAATATCAAATTCCGTAAACTCGTCGCGGCACATAAATTACGATACCTGGCTGCATCCAAAAGTGATAAACCAAATGTAGCACGGGATGTCGTTAAAGAATGGAGGGGGATGAACCCCCCCGGAAGATTTTTGGCCAAGATGGATGTAAAGATGATGATATCATTGAATTTGATTACGGTTGAGGAGATTAAGGAGGAGACCAAGGCGGCTCAACAACAACAGTCACAGTTTGACACTGGTAGTGGAGGTGGTGGAGGTAGTAGTAAAAAGAAGAATAAGGAAAAGGTCTATTGGTACGATGTAGGTGATAAAAAGGCACGTGAAAAAGCCTCCCAATGTTTACGTGAACGTAATGGTGCAGCGAATGAGGCAGTAGCGGCGTTGGTAAAGACTGTTACGGCGAATGGGGAGGCTTGTCCGGAGGATTATGCCACGTTGATGAGTAAGGCGGCACTTTTGAAGGAGCAGCAACAACAGCAGCAGAAGCATGTGGGGCAGGGAGGAGGAGGAGGACAGGATGGAGGTGGGGGATTTGGTATGAGTGGTGGGGGAGGAATGTCACAGCAGCAGCAACAGCATCATCAACAGCAGCAGCAGCAGATGAATCCGTATACGAGCATGGGTGGATATGGGGGAGGAGGGGGGAATACCAACAATATGGGTGGTGGTGGGTATGGAGGTATGTCTCACATGGGTGGTGGTGGAAATAACGGTGGATATAATATTGACCCTGTCCTAAGTGGTGGTAACACTCTCAACAACAACAATACTAACAACAACAGTGGTGGTGGGATGATGGGGAATAGTACCGAGGATGATTTAATTGAAGCTGAAATTCAACGATTGCTACGAGAAAAGCAGGAACAAAAAATGAGAATGGGTGGTGGTAACAATAACAACAACCATAACAATAACAACATGGGTGGAGGATCCAATCATCATCTCAACTCACACACGACGACGAATAATAACTTTGGATATAGTGGAGATGTACAACCCTACATGGGGGAAGAGAGTGTGTTGAGAGAATATCAGGCGTTGATTAAAAAGCAGCAAGAGTTGGATGCAAGGTTGGCAAATGCCAAGGTTATGATGAGTCAACAGCAGCAGCAACAGCAACAACAACAAGGGAATACGAACAATGGTGGTGGGGGAATGATGTCCTCACATTACAATACCAATAACATGGGTGGAATGATGGGAGGAGGAGGAAATCATCATCCTTATGGAAATCAAAATCATCATCCACAGCAGCAGCAACAACAACAACAGTCACCATTATTTATGCATCAAGATTCCCCTCAATCCATGTCACCCAATAATCCAAATCCAAATGCGGCTCGTGACTATATGAATCGATTGCGGATGATGCGTCAGGGGAGTCATACGTTTGATTTACCCCTTCATCAACAATATAACACTAATAATAATGGAATGCCGGAGAATGTTCAGTCGTCGTCGGGGGGAATGGGTAATATGAATATGAATCCCATGGGTGGAGGAGGAGGTGGCAATATGAATCCTATGGGTGTAAATAATGGTATGAATAGCATGGGTGGAGGTAACATGGGAGGAGGAGGAGGAGGAGGTAGGGGAGGAGGAGTCAACTCCCAAAAAGAATTTAGTATTGAAGAATATCAAGCATCACTCCAAGAATTTTTGCATCACGATGATGGTGGTAGTGGTGGTGGGAGACAAAATTCCATGTCGTCGTCACAGGCAACATCAAATTATAACAATACTACATCCAACAGCAACGCCGCCGCCGCCGCGGAAGTTATCAAAGTCCCAACAAACCTCAATGATGGTAATCGAAGGAGTATCGCACGAGGCAATAGCGATCGATCCATTGATGATATCGACTTACCCATCGGTCGGAACACCTTCAAGTCGGTCGATTCCGATGAACGTCCCTCCTTCCAATCCATGGATGATGTGGGCATTGGGGGGATTCGGGATACCTTCCGCTCGGTTGATACGATGGATCTTATGAGTATTGGTGCGTCGTTGAATGAGATTGTGGAAGAGGATATTAAGAATAATGAGGAGCAACGGAAGAAGAATTCGAGGCGATTATCGGCGACTAGTATTCATTCGAGGTATGCTAGAGGAGGAAGTGGAGGAGCATCGACTGGTGGTGGTGGTGGTGGTGCTACTTTGAATGATTATACGCATTTGCCTGGTGCGACTGTGGAGGTGAAGACGATGAGTCATGGACAAGGTGGAGGGGGTGGGCCGAAGAAGATTAAGAAGGCTATTGATCCTCGTCTTGTTGCCATGGCGAACAAGAGGGATAGTGTTGGTAGGGGAACCAAGAGTAGTGTGTTATCGCAAGATTTGAATTTAGAGGGCATTGATGACGCCGAGAGGATCTCATTTGGGGGACTTTCGATCATGTCTGGATTGACGGACTTTGGGGATGATATTGATGTCTCGAATGTAAAGGGTTTGGACGGAGGCAAGGAAGAAGAAAGTTAACTTTCGAAGGAAATCCGGTTGGAAGGGTTGTGTGGGGCTCCTATTCGGATATATATTTATTGCATTTTCATAGTACCACTGATCTGTTTTGCCTAAAAGAATAAACTTGTGTGTATCGTATCAATTAAGTAAGTAATATACGTCTTTCAACCTCCCCTCCTCCTTCGTTTCTTCTTCTTTCGTCTACTACGCTGTTGGTCTTCGCCAGAACGGTGAGACGATTGCGATAATCTCTTTTCTCCTTTTCTATGATTACTCTTTCTCTTTTGAACCGTAGATATATCTTCTCCCAGAAACCAACCAACGACTGCCCATCTTTCTCTGTGAGTCGGCAACACCTCATGCTCTACAGAAGCACTATCAAAGAGGACAAGCGTTCCCCCTTTCGGTGTAATATCTTGAATGATATCTCTTCCCTCATCAAGTCGATCACTATCACGCTTTCGTTTCTTTGCGGCTTTTGATTGATGATGTTGTCGAGGCAAATAAGCTCGTAACACACCTCCATCCTTCTTAATATCCCAAGTCTCGTCATTTAAATATAACAACAGTGAAATCTTTCGTCTACATGTACTCTCGTCCTCAGGAGAACTGTCAAAATGTCGTCCGTAGAATCCACTCTCCTTTCTCTTATCACTACTATTACTACCATCACCTCCAGGATAGCGCAAATATTGCAACTCCATAGCCTCCGACAATCGTACACCCAAGTCCATTTGTAGCAAGTCACGTAGATCTGCCATCAAATCTAACAAGTCATCACGTGCATCTGATGGCCCAGCTGCTTCGGCATCATCGAATATACCACAGATGTCACATATTCTCGTGGTGGAATCGGTTGTTGTCTTCATCATCATATTATTATCTGCACCATCGGTAGTATTGTTCTGTTGTTTGCGATGAACATCATCTTCGGTAGTCTTGCGCCGACGAAGTCCGCCTGGGATGAAGACTCCCTTTCGATGTAAGTTTTTGGCATCATTGAGTAACGCTTCGATTTGTGGCTTTGATAGGAGGTTCGGCGTGATGGATACTCTTCCTTTTGGGATTGGACTAGTGTCTATTGTTGGGGGTGCAGGTGATGTCATGGTGTATTTTGACGATAGGGTGTAAGTGGAAGTAAGTACAATAAAAGGCAGGTAGGAGTATGTAGGTTTCACTTTTTGGCGCCACCACGCCCTTTTGGCGCCAACTACCACTTTTGGCGCCAAAAGTGCCAAAAGCTAATAAGATCCAGTCATCTCAGTCATGGTAAGAGCATTGGCAGAGCGAGAATGGCAGTAAGATACAGGAGTAGCTAGCTCTAGAGAGAGTGGGGGTGCAACGCTAATAGGTTACAGCAATATTCTTCGATATAACTTCTTCTCATGATAGATGAATAATACTCTTGGACAGACATATCAGTATGGGGGCGGGTGGATGAAAAGAAATGCTGAAACAGAGAATTCTGTATTGATATTAAGACCACAGTGCTGTAGACTCGAAATAAACTGTACAATTAAGAAGTTATTGCTAGTTGGATTCTTCCCTTCCATTTTATCTAATTTTACACACTCCCTCGTACATAATTATTTAATGTTATGCACATAATACATTCATGCAGATGATGTGTATCGTGTATGATGATACCATACACATCATGTGACATCAAACGCACGGAGAGATCTTCACGTAACCACTAACCAACCCCCTTCAACCCGGCGTTGCCAATATGTACCTGCCCCCCCCAAACGATAGTGTTTCTTCTCAATCGGCACAAGCAGCAGCAGCACAATTGCCATTGCACGAGAACATCTTCTGCATCACCCTCGTCGTCATTGAGGGTTTTTTGTCCGTTCGAACTTCTTTCTTCCTGGTAATCTTCAACGGCCCCAATTTGTATACGGCGGTAGTATATTTCTTTTTCGCTGGGGCAGGTGGTGTAGTAAGGAAATCCTCATCGCTGAAGTCGGCTGTTGTAGGCGTTGAAGAATTGCTCATTGTTTCTCGTGTATGTAGATATTATTAATCACTCATTCAAAATAAATGCCCCTGTCGGTAGATTAGAGCGGGTCCGTAAAGACTGGAATAGATGGAAGGTGAGATTGCTTTGTTAGCGCCTGGGTGTGCTGCCTTACTTTATGGTGATAGAAGTGTTGATTCTCCTTGTCTTGTGTGGATGGTGATAGTGGACCGTCGCGAGGCCAAGCAAGCAAGCAAAAGTTGAGCAAGCGAAGCGGAGTGAGAGCGGTGCGAAATCGGCATTTTCGGACATGAGACAGTGAGAACATTTCTTTCGTCCGCGAACTACTACAGTACTGTCCGACGTCTTACTTCTCCTTGCTCTGTCCTCCTTGGAAGAAAGCTCCTCTTCTTTTCTTCTGTGCGCCTCAGTTTTCTCAAACCTCATCATGGCAAAGACCATGAAGCACCAGCTACTAGCATAACTATCCTTTTAATTGATCATACTTAGGAGCACCGTCATTGATAGATGCGCTCATCCTTCAGTCCGTTGGCAAAAAGCAGCTTGGAAGAGACTCCGACCCTGAGGTGAAGGACATAATAATAATAACTTGAGAAAATTACTCAACTATCCTAACTAAGTGATTGTCTAGTAACGAACTGTAAGAGTCATGCATACAAGGAGAGCGTGGGGCCTACAAACATACATTATTGATCCAACCTCAATTTTGATCCTAACAAGCTTAAAAATCTATTACTCTCCCTCGTATTGGAATATGAAACAAAACTATACATGTACACTCTCATTGATGTATTGTACCCATACCCACATCACTACTCAGTTCGATTCCAGAGAAAGATTATCATGCAACTCCCCGCCACATCTTCAGCAGTCTACACTGCTCTTGCTTGTCATGTTTTACAAGGGAGAGAGAGGAATAAGTAAGTTGCGGACAAATCAAACATCAACAATTACGATTAAAATCAAGATTGTAGTCAATCAGATCCTACGAAGTATTCTCAATAGCTTCATTATTACTTCCGAGGAGCCAAGATAGGAAGTAGATAGAAATATTGACATCACATTATAATTATTTCACATGGCACTACAGTTTTGAAATAAATTCTACTCTTCCCCTCCCCCAATCTAGCTCTAAATAACTCAAATCCTCTTCTCACGAATGGACCGAACTGTCTACTCCTTCCATGTGCCCAATCCCCTCGCGATCACATTGATCTCTTCAACATCATCATCAGAAAGATCCCCTAATTCAGCCAATAGTTCTGCAGCAGTCAGTTTCATCGATTGGACCAACTGCTTCCCCGCCTTTGAATTTCGTCTAGAGGTCGGTTGAGGTGTATAAAACTCACCCTCGGAGTGTCGTCTCTGCGATGCTCTAAGCTTGGTACTATTTTCTTTTCCATCGGAAGAGGAGTCATTAGCTGGATCTCCAGTGGCATTATTAGTTGGATCTTCCGTCAAAGACATAGAATTTAATGCCGAGGTTAATTGAGATGAAAATTCTTGGATTTCGGCGGAGCTGGAATTATCGACGAATTGATTGAAGGAGGAGGCAAGGGTGCCGCCGCCGTTGGGTCGGTTGCGGCGGGCAGGCCTTCTACGGGTTAGGTTGTGGTCATTCTTGCCGCTTTGCTCTGTCATGATTATTTTTGCAATAATTGAAGGTCACGTACTCAAGAGACTTGAAAATACTGAGGGAAGAGAGTGGGCACTGAGAAGCAAGAGGGTGGTGCCGTTGGAGCAACAGATGTACTCCGCGGAGTATTGGTGAGATAATGGTGAGGAGGTGTGGAAGCTTGCGGAAGTTATGTAGCAGGCACAGAGTTATGCAGTTTCAGCCATGCAAAGCACCATCTTGAAAGATCACTGGAGAGGCTGTACCTGCACGACGGTTCAAGAGACCGTTAACGTCTTGAGAAAATTTAGCATTACTCTCAAATACGACGTAACTACACATCTGCGAAGACCTATCAGACTGAATTTTAAACACGAATGACTTGAACCACTGTGGAGCTGCTGATCGTGAAAGACGAAAGACCGAACGCCAAAAAATTACAGTACCGCAAATCACATCACACTGCACAAATATCGCCTATGTACTTTGCCACACTTGTGGCGGTCAAAGCTATCAGCATCGGTAAGTAATCCACGCACAACCAGTTTGTGACTGCTGCCCTTGTTGCCTTGGAGGGTCGATGGATTTTGTCCTGATCACATTAATTTGACGCAGTATTCTACAATGCCTTCAAAGCGACAGCGTAGTGATAAAGTCGGTTAAGAAATTACAACGTTCAAGTTTAAGAAACATTCGATCAACACAGCAAACAATTTGTCAATAATATTTATCATGTCTATAATCTTATCTAAGATTCCAAGCAGCAACCGATTCTCTTCGCCATCAACAACCTTCATTTCAATGACTATTAAGCCGAAGCCACAGATACGAAAGCTTCTTCTTACTAAAGGAGACTCTCACGTAATGGATCCTCTTCTCCTTCCTCGGAAGAATGATTTTGGCGTCTGTTACGCCAAACCAAACCGAATGTAATCGCACCTACAGCAACGATACAAGCACCCACAATGCCAGCGATGGCACCTCCAGACAAAGGCGGCTTGCATTCCTGTCCGAATGGCGTCATTAACTCATATTGGTTTGCTACTTGTTCGTTTTCAAGCTGGATGCCATTCTTCTTCACCGTGTAAGAATGAACAGGTGCTCTCGAGGTAATGTTGAAGCTCAAGTCACATCCGTCCTTTGGAACACACTCGATTACTTCGTAGCTTGAGTCGAGATCATAGGCTGCATTGAAGAATCCTAAGTTTTGAAGGAGGTACTGATCACGCTCGTACTCAGTATAACCAAAGTTCCAACGCATCTGCGATCGATCAAACAAAGGCCAATCATTTGTTGCTGCAGTGCGCAACCCAAGTTCAAATAGATCTTGGGTTTCCTCGTCACATAAGCCTCCAACATTGCAAGTTCCCATGCTGATGGTTTCATTATTACTTCCAAATCTATCGCTTCCATATTCATCCCTTTCAGGTGAATACCATGTGCCCTTACGATAGGTAACATTGTCCATAGTCAAAGTGTACACAGTACGGAGCGAGAATGTTTCATTTCGTGTTACTTCCCTAGTCACATTTGGGGCTGAGATGTAAAAGGATGAACAGCTGCCCTTCGGGACGCACATGATCTTGTGAGAAAGTGGGGAGATGCCAGGTCCTTTAGGCACTACTCCACTTGCAAGCGTAGAAGAGGAATCGCTATTTTTAACGTTGAGATCCCATTCGTATTCATACTCCAAGCTCGGCCAACGGTGGTCATAGTCATAGAGAAAGAACTCGACAAGAGACTCGGTGTCTTGATTGCATTGAGGCTTGCAGCTTCCACCAAACTGAACCGAGTCAAATAGCCAACTCTCCTCTGCGGACAAGCTTTCCATCAAAAATTACAGAGTAAGACGGCGGGGGGTGGGTGTCAAAAGAAAACTGATACTCGCTTCCAATTAGGAACGTGTAGCAAGCGTCATCTTTTGGCAGACAAGCATACGTTTGATTGAGAGTGTATCCATAGCGTCCATTCCCCCCCCTCTCACCTGGCTTACTGAATAGAACAGTGTCACCATCTTTGTCTTCGACACGATAATATTCGTTACCGAAAAACACTTCCCAATACTGGATCTCCATGAGAGCCTCGGTTTCTTTGCAGATAGGCGGCTTGGTGCAAGCGCCCACTTTTGTCGAGGTGACAGGATTTGTGCCATCGAAGATGAACTCTGGACCGATATCGACTGCTTTCCCATCAAACGAGAATCCATACGCATCGGTAGGAAGACCGCCCACAATTACCTCAACGCACTCATCTCTTGGAAGGCACGCCTCGTAGTTTTTCACACTTGCAAAGTTTTTGTAATACTTGACCCAATCGCCTTTAAGATATAGAAAGGGCTTTTTACTGAATTGGAACTTAGGTCGCGAGCTATCCCATTCGTCTTGCGTAATGTTGTACTTTACCTGGAGCAAAGCTTCAGTTTCGTTGCAAGTCAGCGCAGCAACTTCTACTAAAGGGTCTTGAACTGTTTTTTGAACACTCATGATGCACAACTATCTGCTATCGTGAAGAAGATATTATGATCGAAGCACAACAATTTATGTGCGATGAGTTCTATGCCGAGAGAGGTGCAATAGTCTCCTTGTTATTATTATGAACCCAGTTGATTGGATCAGAGTGTGTTTCTGCACGGTGGATTCGCCTTAGCATTTGTGATCACTAACTATCGCTAACTGTGACATCCCAAAATCTGATGAGAAGCCCATCACAATGTCGATATCTTCCGTCAACTCGTTACTACTGTCTACTCTATCTATGCCATTATGCCGTTTCAATGCAAAAATGAAGACATATTTGGCTGCATCATTCTTCGCCTCATATGATTTGGTACTACTTATCGATTACCTAGGTTCGGCTTCAGCACAAAGAGTAACACCATGTGCCTCAAACATGTGAACACGGAGAGCCACATTAAGTAAGCGCTTACTGCAATGAGGACAAGTGCTGACCATCGTATCCTCTTTCGATACTTTCACCTGCGCCGTTTCATCAGCATCATTTCCGACTGCGCCATCGCCATTATCTTCTGCAGATGTAGATGAATCGAATACCATCAGAGGTTGATGGAGAGCAACCTCCCCATTGATGTCTGCGACTAAAGATCCTTCATCGACCTCGACAGTATCAATTTGTGTCTCTGCAACAGCGCTATTATTGATTTCGACATCTTCTGCTCTGGGACGTCGGGGAGCATATTTATTAGGACGCTTTGACTCCTCTTTCAAACGCAAAATATTAGATTGTATGAATTCAGCACTCTTCAAGTAATACTGAATGAACACCTTCTTCTTGAGTTCCTTCCCGCGAGTAGCGCCCATCTGACGCATCAATTGGTTCCAGATTGCATGGGCGCTTTCGATGTTTTGCTCGTCAAAACCGCCAAGAGTTCCCCACATAGTCAGCTGGTCAAGAAGATGGCCAATGAAGAGGAGATGACTTTTGGGGAATGCAGGAAGTTTTGACTTCCACTCGGCAATCGGTACGTCTGTTACTAATAGCTTGATAATGAGATCTTTGAGCTTCTTAATGTTCGCTTCAAAGTCTTTAATTGCCTTGTCGGACTGCTTATTGACGGATTTCATTACTCGTTGGATTTTGAACCATAGAGACACAACTTCCTTCATTCGCAATGTGAAATTACTCAACTCTTCCTTCAGATCTTGTTGTTCGATGATAGGATCAAACTCATCGAACATGTCACTGTATATGACTTCACTATGCTCCGCATAATTCATGCAATGGTTACCGACCATTTGTGCTTCAAAGTAAGTTTGCCTGTCACAACCGTTCTTCTTCAATACTTCCTCAAACTTTCTCTTCGAATGACCACCATGATTTTTCAGATACTCCTCACATTCCAAAATTGTATTGTCGGTAATGCTGATCTGCTCCATGAGCACGACAATGTAATCAGCAAGGTTGGAATTTTCTTTCGTGCTGTTGACCAGTTCCGTAGCTTCAGTCTCCAATTGCTTCTCGAGATGCTTTAACTCATCCTCGAGCTGCTGCTGTTTCTCACGCAGCTCTGCTGTTGCTTCCTCAGTCAACGAAAAGTCTTCTCCGATGGTTTCTTTGATGACTTCCAACTCATCAGTCCGTGAAAGTAAATCAGCGACAACAGTGCTCTGCCTAGTGAATACGGATTTAGTGTCCTTCTCCTGTTCGGTAAGAAACTCTTTGTATCTATATAACTTCTTCAATACCAATTCAATCGTCTCACGGAATGCTACCTGCTCCGTGCCAGAAGATCGGGCAGCTGCTTTCTTCTCGATGCATTCGTAAGCAGAAATAGACAAATTTACGAGCCAGTTCGTGAACCCCAGCACGACATGCATTGATGCCTTCGTCACACAGTCAAGTGGAATATTGAGTATTGGCTCGTGAATGATGCTGTTTGAATATTTTTGTGTGATATTCGACCGGAACTTAGGTTTCTTTCTGTCTTGGTCCCTGCCTTTCGCATGATACATTTCTTGTTGAGGTCCCACGGCCGTTCGCACATTCGTTTGTCGGCACGTTTCTTCTTCTTTATTGCCTCGGTGAGGATTCCGTCTTTGGCTTCACCCAAGACCATCTTGCATTTAGATCATATCACTTTGAGGTGATCAATATTACTGGGATCAAGAGGGAAGTTGAAGCATGACACTGCTGTATCGCGACTACGGAATAATTGAGAAGGAGCGGTTAGCTTCATTGGGGCCGAGTTATTCTGACCTCTCTTTGAACGACGCTGTGGAGCCACCACAGTTGTTGTTGTTGCAGATTCTCTGCCACATTTTGATGTTTTTGAAGATGATGGAGTAACAAATTGCCCGGATGAACCTGACACTGGAGTATACACCCCAGTTGGCGCATTTTGGCGGCTACCGCTATCTCTATTGTGGCTAGAATTGGGGGTTGTTGCCATGGTTAGCAAGAATGAGTGCACAAGATGATGTGGAAATGACGCTTGGCGCAAAAAAAAAAACTAGATTCCCCAAAATCCAATAATAGTTCTCATAATGATCTCACGCACAAAAACGTTAATACCGTTTGTATACACTAGATATTTTAGGGGTGAATGCTTTTGACAACCAACTACTTATAGTGAGACGGCAACACCCAGCATATTCTAACTCGCAAGAGTCTGGGGAACACGAATATGTTGGGTGTTGCCGTCTCAGGGGTGTTTTATTGGTCGAACTCACTAACTACCCTCTACGTAGGAATTAGGTAAAAGTCGGAGTCACACAAATGTCGTCTGCCGCGGTCTCGAATCCACCGTGTCTGGATCAGATTGCAAAACACCAATCTAAAACTGACGCGTGTTGTCGATTTAAGTCAAGAAATTTATTTGGGAGTAGCGAGCAAACGGCACTCGCCCACCGTCACTGTGCTACATTTTTAATTCCTACGTAGGCCTATGTAGAATTTTGCGGGAACTGCATTCTTTAGTAGAAACTACATGCAAACGCACTCACATGCATGCCACTGCACACAATAATTCAGCTTCGATTGATCTCTATTATGGCCCGATGATATCATCAGTGTCAATATCAATATAATCATCTAATGCTTCATTATCCATCTTATGGTAAAAGAATATCTTGTGTTGATTGGCGCCTAAGTAAATACTCTGGTTGTTACTACTGCTTAGCTCGGGCACTCTATGTATGGATGTTCGAGCCAATGATTCTTGTGTTTGTGTCCTGCATTAATTGTTTGTAAACACATCTAATTTCTCTTTGCACGAAGTCCCACTTGTTTTTGTACAAATGCCTTCCCCTGCCCTTTCCATTTCTGTTGCGTTTCACCGGTATTGCTCCAACACCCAGTGTCCAATCATCTGATGAAACCTCTGTCCGGGTATCCTCATCAGATGCACGAGATGGCACTCTAATCGATGCAGTTAAGGAATCATGCTAAAATCCATCGACCGCATCTAAAACACCGCCTGATGGTTGGAATTCTCTGTCTCGTCACAATGTTTTGCACCCAAAATAACACTTGTAAATTCATAGTACTTCATGTTTGCTTTGGAAAGATATCATCCGATGATACCAACGCCGCGCTTGATTCGACACTAATATTTTATCTTCCTCCCATTATAGCGATGGATATTCTTGATCATATCTATTTGGTTTTCATCATTATCCATCTCGATCATATCTATTTGGTTTTCATCATTTGCTGGGCTTTTTGCATCATGTGATATTCTTGACACCATTAAAACCACCTTGTACTATGCAGCACGGACGATTGCAGCTCTTCAACATGCGTTCAATGCCATTGTACATTAACGAATTTATGACCTCCTATCTATTTACTCGATGCATCAATAAATCACTATCTATATCGAAGGATAGTTCGATAAAAAGATCAGTTCTCGTGATGTCATCATAAAATAGTCTACGTTTTGCGGTTCGGTGTTTGTTGTTGAATGAGACAGGGTGTTGGATAAAGATTAATTTGTAGTGTCTCCGTCACAACTTCTCCTCGTCGCTTTTATCTGCTGACACGAAATAAGATCATTGATCTGAATCTTTTGACCCAGGAAGCATGCTGCGTTCGACGCCATTCAAATACTTCTTCACACTTCACTAAATCATTCCTTTTGATTTCGTAGTTTCCTGTCAGCCATGTCTTAGCAATATTTTGAGGCTTTCATCACTCCATCATTCTTCGGCACATGAGACAGAAGATGCTCCATTTGTGACTTTCGCAACATTCATTGCAAAGGAGGGTGTATAGGGTGTAGAGCGTGTCGATAGTACCAGTCCGCATCGGCCGACCACGGAGAGTTAAAGAAGTACGGTAACTCAAGGATTCACAGATGATTTGAGATACTCCATGCAAAGGCAGTTTAAAAGAATGCATCTTTATATGGTTCTGCCATCTGTGTGGAGCTCTTGGACAAGATGGAGTACATCGACGATTCGTACTCGCCACTGCTGAAGTTGTGGGTGATAATGCCCACGTGAATGCCCCGTCTTCCTTTCAGATATCTACGTCGGCGTTTTTTATTTTTGAACTACAAATATTGCAACGGAGCTCTCTATGAAAAACGCCGACGTAGCTTCTCAATACGAAGGACTTGTTAATAGTAGTTGGCATGGGGACGCCGTCACATCATGGTGTTGTGCAACTTTTGTTGTGGTGAATGTTGGTGATGAAAATCGGGCGGCCCAGCGGGGATGCCCGATTCGTGGTCCTACAAAATATCACAAAATGGACGACCATCTCTTTCTCGGGATAAAATGGGGTTATTACGTTGGAGCATACTAATTCCTACAAAATTTGGACTAGGCGAGGCACAATGTAGCGTAGTGCCGTCTCGACACGCGTCTCATTGCAAGCTTACCGTCGTCGGGCATCCTCGCGTGTTTATGATCTGTCGGGCGTCATTGTGGGTTCCCCCCTTTTTGGACTGTTTTTGTGGGTTTTCGTGGGCAATCGCTAGATGATCGCTAGAACGAAAAGGGCGCAGCCTGCCCCTACATGATGGACCGAGTCCGAACTTGCGCCGAGTAATGAGCAACCTCGTCCTTCCTATGATGTAATAGTGCCATGTGTGTGCGCATGTTGGGAAGCCTTTGTAAGCAAGCTATTGATTAATCAATTTCAAGTCATCTAGATTTACATGTGTGAAGTCAGACATGAGATGTGTTGTTCTTAAAATAATGGTGTTTTCATGTATTTACACCCTTTTCACTTTCCCATTTCGTTTTGCTTTTCCCTGCGGCTTTTCCCAAGCTTTGTTTGCAGGACGAAATACTTACCATCATTGTTATCAAGCCGTGTTACCCCTGTCCTTGGGCGGAGATTGCTGCCATGTGTCTGTGTCGTCGTTGAATGATATATGTACAACAGTAGCATAGATGATTTCGTCCAAGCAATGTTTACCATCGAGTTTATTGCATCCTTCCTCCTTGATAGCTTTCAACAGTTGGTTGAAATAAATAACAGTCTTTTGTTCAACCCTTGCTGCCCAAACGTATATTGTCCCGCAGATTCAAGACACTTGTTTAGTGCATGCATTAAGTAGTTGATCTCATCCTCTACTAGCCTTTACCAAAGCTGCTCGTACATTGTGAACAGAAACACCGCCGCCGGCATCTCCATCTCCAGTAATTGCGGTCACTTTGAAACCGTACAGTTCAGAGAACTCCTCAAGCGACTTCTTGACTGCGTCCAGTGCATAACCATTAGCGCCATAAGCACTTGTGTCCACACCAAGACAATGTATTTAGTTGTCTTCTTTAGTCTTTTTCTCACCTCCCAACCAGCCCAAACTAAAATATTGACGAGTGTTCAAGCCCTGCTCGTTTGCCATAACCAGTGATTAGGGTAAAATGCTTTGCCCCCTCATCCATGATTTCTTACAAGACAATAATCATGCAATCAGCCGCAAGACTAGCTAAATTTCGATTATGAGTCCTCCTAGATGGGCATCCCTTGACAATATTAGATACATCAATATCTTTAATGTCAAGCTCATGCAACAGCGCTTTCGTCCAGCCAACAATAATCATCTCAGTTGCTCGTCCGATGCACCGTATCGTGAGTTGATCACAGCCGCAATGTGGAGTGCACCCTAACCGAACGTTGATTCTTCTGCACCAAGCAGTGCTTGAAGGTTGTGATTATTGTCATGTGAACAACTTTCCTTTCTCAATTGATGTTTTTTTGCTACGGAAGTTGCTCCCTAGGGTAGAAGGAACTGGGTCACACCATAATTATGTCTCTCGGAAATCCTGCCTCGGCGTGTCTCGCTGCAATCGTACCCATCGCCGCAGTCCATAAGAAGTAACCCATCCTGAATGTCATTATCCAACACACATGCCACCTACCCGCTCTTCCATCCAACATGTAATAAAGACGTCCTATTTCGGTCAAAGGTTTGCCTACCCGCTCATCATTCGATTCGAACTGTCCGGCAGAAGTAATACATGGTGGTTTTGGAGGCCTGCGCCCTTCATAACGAAGTAGGTGTTTGTGTCGCTGTCCATATCCCCTCATAGGGGTGGTAGGGTGGTGGTGTCGTTTGATTTTTTGGAGGCATTACATAATTCTCCTGTTGTCACATGAATCCCCTCATCATCCAGACCTGCTGCTACATTGCACATCACGGCGAGCTTGTCGATGGTAAATAATATGCTTAGGGCGTCATTATGATCCAGCATATGGACGATTGCTGCTCGGAGTGGTGCGTGGACTTCAGATAAACGCCATGGCACGATGTTATGTGAGAGATGTATCAATTTAGATGGCGATTTAACCACACAAAAACAAGGAAACCAGTCCGCAGCCAATAATACAAAATCTAAGGCTTCCCAACTTGCGCACGAGGCAGTTTCTGAACTAGTAGGGATAGTAGGGCATGGCGGAACACCATTTTTCGGAATTGCACCATGGCGTGGTGGTGGGTGGTGGGGCATGCACCTCAACGCACATGTGTGTCAAATAGTTAGCGATTACCTAGCTATACAAAAGGGGGCCACGGGGGGCAAACAAAGGACGCAGGCCCGCTAGATCATAAACACGCGAGGATGCCCGACAGTAAAGCTATCATTCAAGCAAGAACAACAACAAACTTCTTGCTTGTGCTTTGTAAGTGTTGTACCATGGCTGGGAGCAGTTGTTCTCTGAAGAGCATCACATCACACTGCGACAGCATGAAGAACCTCGCTACTATGTGGCGGTCAAAGCTATCAGCATCGGTAAGTAATCCACGCACAACCAGTATGTGACTGCTGCTCTTGCTGCCTTGATCCGTGATGGGTCAATGGATTTTGTCCTGCTCACATGTAATTTGACGCAGTATTCTACAATGCCTTCAAAGCGACAGCGCAGTGATAAAGTTGGTATTGTAAAGAAATTTCAACGTTCAAGTTTAAGAAACATTCGATCAACACACAAGCAAACAACATTTAAAACACCATGTCTATAATCATATCTAAGATTCCAAGCAGCAAACGATTCTCTTCGCCATCAACACCCTTCATTTCAATGACTATTAAGCCGAAGTCACAGAGACAAAAGCTTCTTCTTACTAAAGGAGACTCTCACGTAATGGATCCTCTTCTCCTTCCGTGGTGGAAGACTGATTTTGACGTCTCTTATGCCAAACCAAACCGAATGTAATCGCACCTACAGCAACGATACAAGCAACCACAGTGCCAGCGATGGCACCTCCAGACAAAGGCGGCTTGCATTCCTGTCCGAATGGCGTCATTAACACCTCTCCACCAAATTGACCTGCTACTTGTTCGTTTTCAAGCTGGATGCCATTCTTCATCACCGTGTAAGAATGAACAGGTGCTGTTGAGGTAATGTTGAAGCTCAAGTCACATCCGTCCTTTGGAACACACTCGATCACTTCGTAGCTTGAGTCGAGATCATAGCGTTTACTGAAGAATCCGAAGTTTTGAAGGAGGTGCTGATCACGCCCGTACTCAGTATAACCAAAGTTCCAACGCATCTGCGATTGATCAATCAAAGGCCAATCATTTGTTGCTGCAGTGCGCAACCCAAGTTCAAATAGATCTTGGGTTTCCTCGTCACATAAGCCTCCAACGATGCAAGTTCCCATGTTGATGGTTTCATTATTGCTTCCAATCTATCGCTTCCATATCCATCCCTTTCAGGTGAATACCATGTGCCCTTACGATAGGTAACATTGTCCATAGTCAGAGTGTACACAGTACGGAGCGAGAATCTTTCATTTCGTGTTACTTCCCTAGTCACATTTGGGGCTGAGATGTAAAAGGATGAACAGCTGCCCTTCGGGACGCACATGATCTTGTGAGAAAGTGGGGAGATGCCAGGTCCTTTAGGCACTACTCCACTTGCAAGCGTAGAAGAGGAATCGCTATTTGTAACGTTGAGATCCCATTCGTATTCATACTCCAAGCTCGGCCAACGGAGGTCATAGTCATAGAGAAAAAACTTGACAAGAGACTCAGTGTCTTGATTGCATTGAGGCTTGCAGCTTCCACCAAACTGAACCGAGTCAAATAGCCAACTATCTCCTCTGCGGACAAGCTTTCCATCAAAAATTACAGAGTAAGACGGCGGGGGGTGGGTGATCAAAAGAAAACTGATACTCGCTTCCAATTAGGAACGTGTAGCAAGCGTCATCTTTTGGCAGACAAGGCATACGTTTGATTGAGAGTGTATCCATAGCGTCCATTCCCCCCCCTCTCACCTGGCTTACTGAATAGAACAGTGCCACCATCTTTGTCTTCGACACGATAATATTCGTTACCGAAAAACACTTCTCAATACTGGATCTCCATGAGAGCCTCGGTTTCTTTGCAGGTAGGCGGCTTGGTGCAAGCGCCCACTTTTATCGAGGTGACAGGATTTGTGCCATCGAAGATGAACTCTGGACCGATATCGACTGCTTTCCCATCAAACGAGAATCCATACGCATCGGTAGGAAGACCGCCCACAATTACCTCAACGCACTCATCTCTTGGAAGGCACGCCTCGTAGTTTTTCACACTTGCAAAGTTTCTGTAATACTTGACCCAATCGCCTTGTAAGATATAGAAAGGGCTTTTCACTGTAATTGGTACTTAGGTCGCGAGCTATCCCATTCGTCTTGCGTAATGTTGTACTTTACCTGGAGCAAAGCTTCAGTTTCGCTGCAAGTCAGCGCAGCAACTTCTGCTAAAGGGTCTTGAACTGTTTTTTGAACACTCATGATGCACAACTATTTGCTATCGTGAAGAAGATATTATTATCGAAGCACAACAATTTATGTGCGATGAGTTCTATGCCGAGAGAGGTGCAATAGTCTCCTTGTTATTTATGAACCCAGTTGATTGGATCAGATGTGTGTTTCTAGCTGGATCAGATTGGTGTTTTTCTAAAAACTGACGCGTGTTGTCGATCCTTTATGTCAAGAAATAATTTATTTGGGAGTAGCGAGCAAACGGCACTCGCCCACCGTCTCGACTCTCGACACGCGTCTCATTGCAAGCTATCAAGCAAGAACAACAACAAACTTCTTGCTTGATTGTGCTTTGTAAGTGTTGCACCATGGCATGGCAGCAGTTGTTCTCTGAAGAGCTTCACACCACACTGCAACAGCATGAAGAACCTCGCAACTATTATCGCCTACTTTGCCACACTTGTGGCGTTCGAAGCTATCAGCATCGGTAAGTAATCCACGCACAACCAGTTTGTGACATGCTGCTCTTGCTTGCCTTGATCTGTGATGGGTCGATGGATTTTGTTCTGCTCACATGTTATATCACCATCAACATACTTCTCTACATCTACAGCTGCATATGAAATCCCTGAGCCCAATCTCATCTTAGAGATCGCCGATGAGTATGGTGCCGTAACCCAGGGACATTATGGCCTCTCAATTATTTTCGAAGAAAAGATGCTCAAGTCATGCAAGCCCGCAGTAGCCAAATTGCAGCAGTGTGCAGCCAAAGCCGCTGGAGAGGATCCAAAGTGGCAACAATCTATCATGACGACAGGGAGCACTGCCAGAGCATGTTTGTTAAAAGCTAAACAAACACGACAAAAGGATGAGTGTGTCGAGCCATTCATGAATGTCCTCGAGACCAAATGCTCGAAGGAGACGTTGAAAATGATTGATGAAAAGTGCAAGGTGTATAATGAGGGACGATTTCGACATGAATAAGTTTGAAATTGCTCATGGATGGAGGGTATTTTGATGAGGATTCCAATCTTGAAGAAGATAGCGTTAAAGACGAAGCTTTGAATGTTGACGAGGACTTGTTGTTCATGACTCAAGAGTGTAAGATTGAAGTGATGCAGTTACAACTATGTGTCGACGAAACTTCTGAGAAAGATAAGATATTCGGTACCACTGTAGAAACAACAGCAAGTGTAGGAAAGGACTTTGTCTCCAGAATGCTGCGAAAAAGAGAGACAAAACGGCATGTACTAAACGATTGAAACTGATGCTCCAGTCCTAAGTGCCCGAGAGAAACGAAGCAAGTATTGAAGGTTTGCAACATCAAAACAGGCGAGCTGAGGGGACAAATTTGAGATAAGTGCTATATAGCTTGCCGAAGATTGAAAGTCAGTGTCGTGAATAAAAACTCGAGAGGGAGTGACTAAGCTAAGCGACTACGAAAGTGGAGTCGAAGTCTCGCAAAGAATTCCTACAAAAGCTGTAATACTTACTGTAGTGTACAGATTTACTACCATATGAAACACGAAAATAATAGCTTGGTACATTCCACTACGTAAGATCGATAATCTCGGCTGCTTTTGCTTTCTTAGCAATAGGATGCTGAATTTGGGCATCGGACACCTGCTACCGAAGTCATCCCTCCTACAACACCGGCAGATGAAGTGCCCTCAGTCGCTGCTGGGCGCTTGCGTGTCGTTTCTTCAACATTATTCGTTGTGATCTTGCGTTCAAATATGAGCGACACGGGCCTCTGTGCTTCCTTCATTTTAGCCAATGCTTGTTCATAGCTTTTTGTTCCTGTCCCGGTGACACCCAATTCCTTAAACCTCTTCCCGTCGAACCCCACGACAAAATCACCAGCTTTGATCAGATGAGCATTGGGTACTGTAGAAGTAACTTCTTTGACCACAATATCCTTGCCGTTCACGAAGTTCAACTTCAAGCCAAGTTTGGGAGTTGTAAACAGGACGTTAAACTCTCGCAGACTTGATGCTGCTGGCTGTTTTGCCGGTACCGCTGCAGCTATAGCTGGGACTGATGGCAAGAGCGATTTGATCACATTCATTTTTTTCAAGTCATCTTGATACTTAGACGCCGCCGCTTTATGCTTTGACAACGGGCAATTTGACGGCGTAGATTGGGATCGATACGATGAATAATGGGAATATCTGCTACTACTGGTGCAAGAGCACTTCAAGCCAGCCAAACTTGATGCTGGAACTTTTCGGGATTTCAATTTAGTAATCTTGAAATGATAGAGACCTCGTCCTCCAGGTTGGTACGACTCGGCTTAAACATCTCCTGAACGAATCAATGCCCTCAAATCAGTCATAAATCCGGCATGATCTGCCTTTCGGACTTGCCAATCAAATACCTGTTTGCATGGGCCTCGAAGGAAGGCTGAGTAGTTCGAATTATTGGAGAGATTGGCATTGGGGAGGCTCCACACCGTGACGTTGTCAAGTTCTACAGATAATCTCATCTTGAGAACATGCGCGCAGTGCTGAGTAAGCAAATTCACTGAGTTGATTACGGAATCGCATGAATTCGACCGAAGTGTGGTGTCAGACACGAGTGGAAATAGGACAGAGTCAAAATCAAGTGACTTCGCGACTTCGACAAATTTTGCTGTTTTGGAAGAGCAAAATTTTCCGATACTGACAAGAACTTTCTTGCAAACTGCTAACCTGGTCGACTTGACAGCGTCATTACGAGATGGCGCCTGAAGGCTCGTGAGAATCTTGTCACATGCAACTGCAGCCAATTTAGAGCAAATATCTGATCGATCGCTTTTGTCATCATCGTTCAGTGCAAGGCTGTCTAATAAGTCGAGCGCAATGTCAGATTTGTCACGATCGCACAACTTCTCTACAGCATCGACAAGGACATCCTTATACTCAGCCCAGCCGAAGCAATTGCACAACTTTGTGATGGAGCGAGATGCACTGGCCACCAGAACTGGTCCGTCCGATGGTTTAGTGGCTGAGGACGAATAATAGGAGTATCTCTTGACCTCCAGAGATGAAATCCACACATACCCCTCAAGAACACATCTCGCCAACGGTCCATTTCCGGGCTTCTCGTCTACGAACAAGGCAAGGATTGCAGTGAGAGGAAACTTATCAAGACTTTTTTTCAGTGTGCGAGAATTGTTCTTTTCTGGGGGGCAGATGGCAGAAGTGAAGGCTGCAATCACATCATCCCTCTGTTGCTGTGAAATTGCTGCCTTCTTCCCAAAATCATGCAAGTACTTCAGAACGAAGTTAGCTGTTCCAGTTGGATCTGCAACGAATCGCGTCGTGTTGATAGAGTCCACAATCAATGAGGTAATGGCCTCGGTGCCGCAAATATCAGAGAGAGTTTGAATGTGATAAAAATTGGCGTCGATTGATCTTTCCGAGTTTTTTAGGTACGAAGAGAGAAATTGCTTCGCAAGGCTTTCATCGCCAATCATCTTGATTGATTTTACCAGGGCCACAATATCGGGGGCTGCAGTGACACGAGGAATGAGAGATTTCGCTTTTTGCAAACATTCGTCTAGTGGTTCAGAGTCGGAAGTTCCTTTTGAGCATGCCTTGACAAGATAGCTGCACATCCTCGAGGTGTCATTATTCGTGACAATCATCCACCGCTTTGATCGAGGCCAAACAACTATTGCCTCTGTATCTGCATACTGACGTTCAGCGTGGATTCCTTCATTGCCCGTTGGTTCGAAAGTTTCATCATCTGGTTCAAGATCTTGAAAGTAATCTTCGGGGATAACTTCTTCGTCTTCTTCAACAGAGACTCCGCCGTAGGAAGAAAGGTTCAAAGATAAGTCACGATCTGTTGCCTCTACCCAAGAGAAGCTTCCGCGGCCCCAGTAGCCATAGCCGTCCTCCTCAGCGTATCCAGATTCAGATAGAGATAATGTACCGTGGTCGTAGTCAATGTCTGCACCTTTGCTGATGGCAGACTGCAGCAGATCAGCGACATAAGCATCTGCTCCCTTATACTTTGCGCTCCCTGTTCCATTCTTGATCCCTGCTGGGGTGTACAAGTGATCTGTCATGAGCACAATTTTCCTGCCATCGTAGTCGGCAGCCCACTGAGATGCTGCAGAATTCAACCGCTTCATGAGTGAGCTGTTATCCGCAACTTTTGGAAGTACACCCAGCCCGCATTTTACCAAATTATACACGACACAAAGTCGATGACCCGATGTTACATTCTTCAACTCGTGTTTGCAATCTGCGTAAAAAGCAGCGTACTGAGAACCAAATGCTGATAATCTTTCTTGTTTGAAGGTCTGAGTCTCGCCTTTGTGCTTCACAACTAGCTCGCCCCCTGTGAATTGGGAGGGTAACACGATAACCAACGTGCCAAACATCCCCTCTTCCTTCTCGCTGTCCCGATGTGGAGCGAAGAAACTGCCTTCTTCGTACAAAAGCAATTTATAAAGCCGGGCCTCAACTTTCAGATTGTGCTGAACACCCAAATCTTGACAGACGCTCTTGGTGATTGTATCTAGATCCCCTTTCCACGCGGGATTAGTAATCTTAAAGGAGTCTGGGGCGAGTTGGAAAGTGTCCCTGACAGATTTGTCCACAATTGTTTCCGTTCCACGGCCGAAGGGCGCCTGTTCGCACCGATTTGCTATCTCTCTTTGGCTTGAGACTTCGATAGAGGAAGCCCGATAGGACCAATTCCATCCACTACAAGGCCTGGCATAATTAGCTTGCCACTGCAGGGCCCACCTACTGCAAAAGTACCGGGCGAATCGATTTCTTGCAGAATATCTATAATTTCTTGACGTGGGTCATCAAATTCATATTCTTCTTCTGACGATTCTTCAGATGCAGACGACGATTCTCTCTCTTTGTTCGGACTAGCAGGTGACTCCTTCGATGATTCAGTCGCAGAAGTTGTGGGTACCGTGTCCGGAGGTAGATCCAAGCTAGTTGCTTTGGCAGACCCTACTTCTTCACAGCCCTCCTTCACACTTTTCTCTGAGGAGCAATCCATTTTAGCCTCGGCATTAGCATCATCCACAGACTTATCCAGCTTGACTACCGTGGAATCTGATGCACCCATACTTCCGCAGATGATAGTAGTGAGAGTCACCGCTGTTTCATCTTTTTCTGTTCCATCCACGGCATTGACATGACATTTTTCTTCATCGGCAAATTTCTTGAGGTCGCTATAATTTTCCGGTGCTTTCATTTCCACATCCTTTTCTGTTTCCACCGTCGATTTTACTTCAACTGTTTCCTGAGAACTTTCCTTCGGCTGATCTACCTTTTCCACCTCTCTAGTCTTCTTCTTTTCATCCACTTGGACAGCAGCAGATTTCACAAGATTGCAATCATTTTCCAGTGATTTCATTTCCACATCCTTTCCTGTTTCCATCGTCGATTTCACATCAACTATCTCCTGAGAACCTTCCTTCGGCTGATCTTCCTCTTCCACCTCGTTTGTTTTCTTCCTTTCATCCAATTGGACAGAAGCAGATTTCACAAGATCGCAATCATTTTCCGGTGCTTTCATTTCCACATCCTTTCCTGTTTCCATCGTCGATTTCACATCAACAGTTTTCTGATAATTCTCCTTTGGCTGATCTTCCTCTTCCACCTCGTTTGTTTTCTTCGTTTCATCCAATTGGACAGAAGTAGATTTCACAAGATCGCAATCATTTTCCGGTGCTTTCATTTCCACATCCTTTTCTGTTTCCATTGTCGATTTTACATCAACTGTTTCCTGAGAATTTTCCTTCGGCTGATCTTCACCTTTCACTTCGTTTGTTTTCTTCCTTTCATCCAATTGGACAGCAGCAGCCTCAATTTTTCTGGAAGCCTCTGTAAATAAAGTCGAAGATGTATCCATATTCTCTTTTTCCGGTGTACTCACAACATCAGTATAGCGAATCGTATAGGGATGATAGCACCCCTTCTCCTTGGCTTCGTACAAGTTACACTCCATTGGTCTATCACATGGCTCAATCACGTCCCCATGGTAGATTATCCTACTAGATGGCGAAAAATCGTTCCCATTCTCGGCAATGATTTGAGATATGCTCTTGGCAAAGATAACTTTGGATGGATTATGGTGGCTAGCATCTGTATCTGTTGCGTCTGCTGATAATGATGATTGGCGAGTAATACGACATGGTTGGGAGCCAAGAACAACAAGTTCAAGTGCATATTGGTTCAATTTTTCTTCAGCAGATGTGTTATTACCGCTTATTGATCCATCATCTTCCTCCAGAATCACACGCAATACACATGCCTGTCGGCTGACATGAGATGCAGAGGATGGAATGCCATACTTTCCGCGGCCAAGTATAATTTGAGAGTCATTATTATTTGTCGTCGTGCCATCTTCTTGCACTCTGTCAGTATTATTTGACAGTGGTGCAGATAGCTGTACAATCGAGCCATCTGGACATGTAACTGTAAACGAAGAGGAACAACTGTCGACCATTCTTATTATGAGCTATTGTTTTCAGCAGGATGTATTCTGAGGATCATCAGTGGATGATGATGATGTCATCATCTTCTTTTCTCCAGTCACCATTGGGTAGGTACAGGAGGAGTTGTTGTCATTGCGAGGAGTGGATGATGATGATTTGTTTTTGGAGGTGGCGTCATTGTTGACAGGACCGATCTTCTTGCCGTCATTTCTTCCGGCAGCGGCTGTCTCTGCACAGATGCCGTTGACAAGCTCCATTTCATTTCATGTATGATAGTCTGCTGAATAGTAAGTACTTATTGTATCAGTTCAGCTTGCCTGATTGCTATCTATTATTTGATTGAATGTATTTAAGTATTGTACATCTGCTTCTTGTTCTTGATAATGCATTTGAATTCTGGATTTTTCTGATGGGAAGGAAATCGAGAATTCACATTCGGTTTCGGGTTCATAAATGTGGGATTTCTTGTAAACACAAGTACTAATTCCGATGTATTCCCATGTAGACAAGTGTTCCCTATAATTAGAGCTCCCAACTATGAAAAAATCAAATAAATACCCATCTTGAGCATTAAGCCACATTGGTGGACATTTTATGGGATCCAAATAACCACAATCCTTCACCGCCACCTTGCCGCTTGCCGCCACAGGATTTGTTGGGCACATCATAAAACAGCCCCCGCCCTGCCCAAGAACAAGAAGTACTTAGAGTGTATCTCTTTATCTGAAAATGGAGGGGATTCCCACCATTTTGCAAAAAAAAACCACATTATGACTTTCTAGCGCCATTTTGACCGACAAGACGGCTTCTCCAGACGGATTTAGACACATCGAGAGAAAGAGCAGGAGCTAAGCTTTCATATGATACTAGGGTTTGTATGGTTATTTTCAAGAGAATTTAGTCTACTGTGGTCTCAAAGTAGGGCTATTTTTTGGCTAAATGACGAAAAATATGAGCTCTCTACCATATTTGAAAATCTCAAAAATTGCCCGCCCGTACTAATTCCCACGTACATTGGGTTTTTCTCACGTAGAGCCAACCACAAAACAACACAACGACCATGGTGATACACCCCCCCTCTACAGGTGGCGAGGCACTGCTAATGTCTCCCCAACCGGCGCAGACTAATGGCAATAGGTCTTAATCAACGGGGCCGGTGGCTTGATTTAGCCCTATTGCACATTTAACGCCTTCGTAGCCGCCACCGCTGCCACATGATTTTCATCATCATTACATCCGTTCTGCCGAGCCTGGCAGTGAGCCATTTGGTATCACCACCGCCATTAATGTTACTCCTCCAGCATCCATAAGTTCTATAGAAGTTATTAGTGACTGTGAAAGCTCACTATCATCAAAGACGCCGAAATATGCACCTCGTATCACCAAAATAATGACTACAATTCACCCATGTTGACAGATGGTGGAATGCAAATGGAGAAGGAGGGCAACGAAATGGTGGAGATGGTCACAGACACTGTTGATGATGAATCAAGCATTACCAATAATACGATTTCAATTGACGAGCAAATGATTGGGTGTTTTGGAGGTAAACGTGATGGCACGACGTTGCGCATTCTGCCCATACCTGAGAGAGATGGGATATGTGTTGTTCTTTGTGATAGGGGATGCAATGCACCGTTTTCTGCATGTCAACTACTGATCAATGATATCAAACAATGAATACTATCGATCTGTGCAATACTGTTACGTGCTCAGTTGACATTCTGGATCAACTTCGCAATATCCATCGTCCCAGGCATTGATACGTCAAAGCAAGTTGTATATACGTCGATTTTTGAAGTTCAACGTTAATATTTTGCTAGAATATGAACATGGGTGGAACCTAAAGGGTTTGGATGATCGTTTGGGAGGTAATTAATGTCGAAATAGTGCCGTAATTATGTGTTCTATCATTGCACCGAATATTGGTACCCATGCCCGACCAGCATACCAACTCATTAACATGCTGAATAAAAATTTAAATATGACAGTTGGCGACCCAAACAAAAATAAATATGATGCTACTATATGTTGAGATTATACTACGGCAGTTTCCGGTGGCATAACACTGATATTGTATGAACACATGGCCATATGAACAAGAGGTCGGTCATGGTGCTTATCTCCGATTTGATTTTTGGATGCCGGATGCCCCCTTTTCACATAGGAATTAGGTACGTTTTCTGTTTTTTTTTGGCGGGCCCAAGAATGGTGGCAAAAACCACCAAACCTATTCGAGATAAAGAGATAGCAGCGATTGTTGATGAATGCTTTTGCCAACTAACGTAGATAACCGGTTATCTACGTTAGTTGGCAAAAGCATTCATCAACATAATGAAAGTCGCTAGCGCCGAGATGACTGTCGTGCAGTCCAGAACCTCGTGTTCGCTGAGCGTATGCTTCTAAGCATTACAAGCCTGACTGCACTATCAAGTGACAGTCATCTCTAGCCGATTATCTACATTAGATGGAGCATTCTAATGTTGCCCCTGGTGTTCAATATTATCACCATCCCCCCATCAGACCACAGGCTACTGGCTGGCTACTGATGGCTCTTACTACTCTGGCTCTTACGTGCGCGGAGGTAGAGTACCTGACTCGGGGCTCGAACTAGCGACTTTCATTATGTTGATGAATGCTTTTGCCAACTAACGTAGATAACCGGTTAGAGATGACTGTCACTTGATAGTGCAGTCAGGCTTGTAATGCTTAGAAGCATACGCTCAGCGAACACGAGGTTCTGGACTGCACGACAGTCATCTCGGCGCTAGCGACTTTCATTATGTTGATGAATGCTTTTGCCAACTAACGTAGATAACCGGTTATCTACGTTAGTTGGCAAAAGCATTCATCAACAGCGATGCGGATTGCATGGTGATCAAACAAACACACTGAGTTAATTTAGGCTACGATTTCGGTTTGTTTGTGAAGACACGACAGGACCGCATCATCAACAAGCTCAAAGCTCACTGATATTGAGAGCATTTCAGAACTGTGCTCACCTGTATCATAGCACCAACACATATTCGCTGAAAAGCAATCTGCTTGGGAACACTACAGATCGCCTGAATTATTCAGAAGAATGGATGTACCAAGAGGCTGCCAAGAGGTTCCTCCAAAAACGACCCGATCATCTCGATTCAAGAATTGGGAGAAATGTCTAAGTGTGCTAATTTTTTTGCAGAGCATTACAATCATTGCGGTCTTTGAGAAATCTCAAGATCAGATCAAGACAACGAAAGATACTAATCATCATCATCAATATCATCGTCATGATGGTCCAAATAATAATGATGGGCTAAATAATGTCATCACAAGTGGCAGTCAAGATTTTCGGCCCCTTCCATTCTCTTTTTCAGCATGTCTGCTTGTCAAAGATAGTAATATTCTCCTACCCGAGTGGTTGGCATACCATTATACAGTCCTTCCACTACGTCGCCTTATAGTCGGTGTCGACCCTTTGTCTCACACTGATCCAAAACAAATCTTTGATTCGTATGGATCAATCGGGATGAATATATCCATATGGACGAATGATTCATTTTGGGTGGATGGATATGAAGCACATGAAAAGAAGGACTTTCCAATCACCAACGAAACAGATCATGAAGGACTGAGGCTTCGACATAGATATAGGCAAAAGGTGTTCTACAAATCATGCATGCAACAGCTTCATGATGAGAATCAAACGTGGACAATACTGGTTGATCCAGATGAGTATCTTGTCTTTAATTACTATGATGAGCAAGAAGGTCCCCCAACCTGGTGCAAAAAGAATGTCACGTGTGCGGAAGACTATGCAAAATCAATAAAGGATGGAACTCATCCTCGCACCCAGCTTGATAGGTCGCCCGGTAGTACCGTAGCAGAACATATTGGCAAACATGGTGTGGAGAAAAACTATGATGGCGTCGAGAAGCCCTGTGTTATATATGGTCGTTATCTCTTTGTGTCAAAGGAGAGTAGCAGTAGCAGGGAAGAAATCCAAAGAGGGTTGGATTCAGACTTCAACGCCACCTTATTTCACACCTACCGTTATCGCCAACGTTCCCCGTTGGGTTCTGGTTATCAGATGGGAAAGTCAATCGTTGACGTTTCAAGATATGAATATGATGGGAGTGATTTGACAAACATTCATCGTCCTCTAGGAAAGTCGTGCACAGGGTAAGCTGACCATAATTGGGTCGAGAGAACAACAAGTGTGATTGGCGACTTGTATGCCACATTTTACATTTGAGATCAGCATGATATTCTTTGTCATCCACCTCTAACAGCATCATCATTTTTCTCTTTTTTTGTTTCATGTATCTAAAAACTCATGATGCACTCATGTTATCATAATCTCAGTAACAATGCCTACGTACACAACGCAGCAATGTCTTTCCGAGTGCACCATTATATAGGATCTTGGGAGACGTTTCGACGACCGGGGTTTGACACCAGAGGGAGAGGTTTTTTTGACAAGCGCAACAATGTAAAGAATCTGGTTGTAGACAACACAACCCCTCGATATTCGTCAAGTGAAAACAGTACTTGGCTGACACAATTTGCAAAGCGTATTGGGAAAGAAAAGGCTTTCGAACTAACTCAGAAGATACGTATGGATGAAGAGATGAAGATGGATAAAGTGATAGCGGAGCTTGCCAATGGAACGCAACTGCATGATTGGGATAAGCTCAATAAGAAACCTCCGAAAAGACCAAGACAAATATGAGTGGTGAAATGCATATTTGTATGGAGACCTTGGCTACACATCGTGGACGTGTTGCTGTTACTTGTTTGCTCGGGTGTGTCTAGATCTTAAGCCGCAAAACCGTCTATAATTATTAGAATTTGAGCAGCAGCGGGTGAATTCAATCTTCGAGCATGCGAACGCGAGTGGCTTTTAGGTAACTCTTGACATTAAATTAACAGACTTACCAGTCTTTGCTCTCCTACCATACTCACTCATCTCGACACTCCAACAGCTCATTGAGTTGACCAAACTAACAACTGCTTTGATGTGTCGGTCGAAGCAAGCAATATCTAGCAAGGACACTACAAGACAGTACAGGAGATGAGAAAGATTCGATCGTCATCGGAAATCGGGAAGCGAACTCAAAGCCAAATGAGTCGTATCTTTTGTGTCATGATCACATCAATCAGAAGCAGAACGAATGAGCAATAAGGCGAGAACAATTCAATAGCAGCAAGAAAACATTGTAACGAAAGCACTAATAAATAATGACGATGCTCAGACTCTTTTACGCGACTCTGATTCTTTCGCCTGCTGTCGGGGCACTGGCCAGCGGTAAGAAGACGTTTGATGCATGTGGCTTTCTGGATGTTCTTTCTTTTTATCAACGAGATGAACTAACATCACATTTCTTCAAATGACCAAAGGTGACTTTGATCCTATTGCAATGGTAAGTTTAGATCGTCCATCTTTGATACATAATATGAACTTTGGCTAATCGTATGTCAAGAAAAACATCACTCACACACCTTATGAAATACAAACCCATAGGATGAAATTGAGGGAGCAAAAGCTGCACGTCTAATGAAAAACAAGGAAGATATTGACACACAGTCTACCTACCACGAGAATGATATCAAAGACACAGTAAGTCACTTTTCACTGACACTCTGCTTGGTATCTATACTTTGAAAATGCCTGTGCAAAACACGGAAAATGCATGTTCCATGTTGCACCTTTGCAAAGCTAACATAAATATGCAATATTTTCCTCTCCTTTTCTCTCGTATATCTCAGGGCGATGTTACCGATGAATACGCCGCTCGACTAGTCCGAAATCGCGGTCCAATCACCGCTAAACTCACCGCTTCTGGGTCCCATACCCACCATTGTTTCGGCTCCTATCGTGATGATTCACCTTGTCACGCCAAGCTGTCCTTATCGGTCTGGAAATTTGCTGGGAAGGAGGGATCTGTTCACGGTGTGATTGAAGAAAAGTTTGGTAATGATGAAATGCTCAAGGTGGATGTCGATTGTATGGTAAGAGATGAATTCAACAAAGAGGCAATTATAGGAGGAGTTATCACGGCTACACCCAAGCCGAGCAAGGAGTTTCCGAACTCCTTGGAACACTACTTCGGAAAACACGTTTATGTCAAGGTGGTAGATGATGCTTTGAAGGGCGACTACATTTCTGCATTGTTATTTGATGCCTCGGAGAAGGGAAACACGTCTTGTGACAAGGAGGACAAGTTTGAAGTCAATTATGATGAGAATGTCAATGACCCGAATGTTGTTCTGTGCAGCAAGCATGGTGATTGGGAATCATGCGTAGCAAAGATGACCGAATGAGATGAGGCATACACCAATAGGAGATAAATCACATGAGTAGAAAACATATTGAACGTGAAAATAGAATGACCAAGTTATGGTATTTACTTTGTTACAAGAATAAGATCCCTTTGATACAGGACAGAAAACATTAATGCATGAAAATAAGGCAGAGAGCTTCGAATACCGACGTCCATTCAGCGACTAAACATTCACTTCCTCTGTAACATCAGCTGCCGCACTTGGTGAATCACCCTCAGCAGCTGTAGCGGCGGCGGTAGCAACTTCTGTATTCGTAGTGCCCGCAGCAGTAGCTGGAAATCCACCAAATGGATTGAACGCTCCTCCAGGCGTGGGCATTATCACATTATTACCCACACCCACAGGCATGGCTGGAAACGCAGTTGGAGCAGCGGCAGTGGTAGCAACAGCAGCTGTAGCATTTGCTCCTTGAGTAGTAGCCTGTGGCTGCTGCTGCTGCTGTTGTTGCTGCTGATTCGGAACAACACCTCCCGTCATTGCTCCAGCAGTAGCAGCATTCAGCTGATTGAACATTTGCAATGCCATCATTGGATTTGCCGCCATCATTGTATTCGCAAGTGGATTACCACTCATCATCAACATGTACATCATGGTATTTGGATCCATGGCGGGAGCAGCAGCACCAGCAGCACCTCCTGGAACTGCCGTGAATGGGATAGGTTGTTGGACCATACTGGGGAAAGGAATGTTGGTCACTTCCTGTTGTTGTTGTTGTTGCTGCTGCTGCTGCGGTTGTGTGTCGGTAGCTGTTTGTTCCTGTTCACCGCCGGCAGTAGCAAGGAGTGTATCACCCTGTGGGATATCTGCACTATTATTACCTTCTTCTTTCATATCAGCGGTATCATTCACTTCATCTGCATTAGTCTTGACTGCTCCTGCATCGTCAATCTTGAGTTCACCACCACCACCACCCTGATGACCCTCCTGAATGTCTTGTACCCCCTCAGAAGCAGCAGCAGCGGTGGTGGCAGCGTTGGTACCATTCCTAGCGGCAATCTGAGCTTGAGCCTGGATGAACATACGTTCCAACTCCTCATTCTTTTGTTTGAGTTGTCCATTGGCCCTTGAGAAGAAGATGACCTGAAAAGAGAAGAGGTTTGAAAAATATGTATCATGTGTGAGGGTCATCAATATTAATTATTAGTGATTGATTATTTAAAATGGATTAAAGCAAGCGCCCCTAATCCAATGAGGCAGTTGCCCCCAAACAGTACCTACATGAACAACTATAATATAATCAAACAAACACACAAAAACAAACGTACCGATCGTTGAAGTTCCTCCACAAGAACCTTTTTCCTCCTCCGTGATTCCCTCGCCGCCTTTCGATTCGCTTCCAATCTCGCTTGAGCCTTGGCAGAGTCGGTAGGTTTTGATTTTTTCTTGCTGGCTGCTCCTTTTTTGGGAGATGCTGCGGATGCTGATGATGCCGATGCTGCTGCTAGTTGGGGCGCGTAGGGTGGTTGAAGACTACCACGGACAAAGGTGGCACCAACACCGTTGATGTTGACATTTGTGGGATTGATCATGTCACCAGCCTTGCGTTTTCCGGTGGCGGCGGCGGCGGTATTGTTGCCGGAGTCCATGATTATTATTTTGAGACACAAGAGATAATAAAAATTAATGAGGAGGTCGGAGCTGATGACGACAATGCAACTGCAATACGATGACGTTAACAATGGCGGATAGTGATGACGTTTCAATGGCAAGATGGTGCAAACTGGATTTCGGGTGAGGTGAAGAAAAAAGTTTGTGGAGGTACAATTGGCGATTATCTAAGCGGAATAAGCGCACGTAGGGCTGGTACAAAGTTCTACGGCCTTTCGCGTCTCTGTAGGAATTGACACGTCACGTGATTGTCCAGCAATTAGTGTGAAAAGACGAGGGGAAGAAGGATAAAGTGGCATATTTAAGTGAGAAAGTGCATTTGTAATTTTAAGTCGCTTAGTTTTGGAAAGGCGTGACGATTGTTTGGCTGTTGTAGAGGGCATGAGGTGGCAGATGGATGGTTCTCGAAGTTCGAACGGTCCATTTGCCTTGACTGTGAATAGGCTACTATTTGATTCAGATTAGGTTGAGCCGACTTACAATGTGTACCTACACTATCAAAATAACGCGATAAAGAAAGTTCTACCTGGTCTTAAATGATTTTACATGACCCCAATGAAAAAGGTATCTTTCTCCTTTGCATTCGCAAGAAAATGTACAGTGGAATTGGTCGAAATGTCCCCCCCAACTTGCTAGCTGAAGTTTTGTCCCCCCCCCTCACTGGACCAACGTAGGGGTCTTCGTAGGTAACACTCTAACGGAACCATTGAAAATGAGAACTTACTTCTCTTTCCTAGAAGTAGCAGTACAGGGAGCTCCATATGTTGCAAACAGCATTGCCTACATATTTTGTTTGCACATGTCTTGTTCCCTGCGCGTGAGTTACATTTGACACAATTCACTTTAATATGCGTTTTGACAAGCTTGTAATATGTTCTGACCTTTTTGCTCTGGTATGGATGGGATTCATCTGGTCAAATATTTATCTTCTGCGACTCAGCAATGGTGTCACCCGTTGGATCAATATCGCACAGGTGAAGGGGGAACGTCAAGTTCGTAAGCTTTGAACTTTGAATGCCATCCAAACAAGAGTAGTTGCTACATACTCTGAAGTATCGTAAGTATGGCTTCACAACACAATGCTTTCGGTTATTACTTTTTTCGAAGATAAATTACCAAAAGTATGGCAATGCTTGATTGCAATGCTGTGCTTGCTCTCTGCTCCCAATTGTGGACTTAGTCGATTTTGGATTGTCCCCCCCCTGGATCTCAGGCTAGCCAAAATTTTTGTCCCCCTCCCCCGGGTAAGAATTTTGGCTAGCCTGAGATCTGAGGACTTATCCCCCCTTTGTCAGCTAGTAATATAAAAGTATTTAATGAATGGGGGGAATAAATATTTTAGGCTAGGCTGAGATTTTGGGTGGGGGAAATCCGTGTGGGGGATACACACTTCGTGGAATTGGATTGTATGTAGATAGGACAAAGAGTACTGTTAGATAGATAGATAGATAGATAGATAGATAGATAGATAGATAGATAGATAGAGATAGATAGATAGATAGATAGATAGATAGATAGATAGATAGATAGATAGATAGAGGGTACTGTTACATATCCTGGGCTTCTCTCATTCATCATTTTCACACAAATCAAATCTCGCTTGTGTTTTTGTTCTTTGTTCTTGCTTGAAAGATTGTCAAACCGTTCAGAATAATATTGGAGTAGATTGGGATTGGCAATACTCCTATTGAATAGAAGACACCACGACGCAACAATATACAGTTATTATCAAGGAGGAGTAGAATAAGAAGCAGCAGCTAGGCTAATTTGTATCCAGTCACATATTTGCATCAAAAGAAACGGAAAAGAAAAACACAACAACAAAAATAATCATCATGACAACCGAATCATCCACAATCCAACCAGACAACACCCAACAACAACAACCCTCCTCCTCCATCCTCTCCACACTCCTCACCACCACCAAAACCCGTCCCGAAGATGCCATATCCTACATCACAGTCTCCGACCCTGTCATCCACGCCGACGGGATGAACAAATACACATCCTATCGTGTCGATTGTCGTCCTCCCCCCTTTGATCCAACTACTACCAACGACAACAACGACAACGACAATAATCCAGATTTATTCCTACAATTAAATCAAGGACAATACTCCTCCGTACTCCGTCGCTACTCCGACTTCCTCTGGCTCTACGAACGTTTACACAAACAACGTGCCGGATCGATTGTTCCACCCATTCCTGAAAAACAGGCAGTAAGTCGA
Source organism: Skeletonema tropicum (assembly GCA_037178625.1). Lineage (NCBI taxonomy): Eukaryota > Bacillariophyta > Thalassiosirophyceae > Thalassiosirales > Thalassiosiraceae > Skeletonema > Skeletonema tropicum. The sequence continues at coordinate 2,220,550 of CM074138.1, read as the reverse complement.
TTTTCACCGGAGTTTGTGGAAGAGCGACGATGTGCATTGGAACGTTTTTTGAGGAGGGTGATTTGTCATCCGGAATTGATGGATTGTGAGGCGTTAAGTGTGTTTTTGAGGGGGGATGATGTGACGTTTCAGCATGCCAAGAATGTTTCCAAGAGTAGTAGTAGTGGTAGTGAAAAACGTGCTGCTGCTGGTGGTGGAGATGGGGGTAGTGTTGTGGGTGGAGGAGCAGACATGATGAACTCCAGCACCCACCTATCCGGAGCAGGAGCATTCAACCTCACCCCTCAAAAAACTGCCGGCATTAAAAAATGGTTTAGTGAAGCCAAGACCACCCTATCGAACGATCTAGTCTCCTCCCCCGACGATGATCTATTCGATGAAATTGAACGATACATCGAATCACTCTCCATTCAAATGAAACGTGTCTCCAACCAAGCGTCCGGTCTAGTCCGAAAGAGTAAAGAAATTGCCAATGGATTATTCGAATTTGGATTGGCATTCCATCAATTGGGACAAAGTGAGGGGGAGGTACTGGGGCAAAAGTTGCAATTGGTGGGATCTACGGCGGATACATTGTCGGTATTATCGTCTCAACATGCCGATGCCGAGTGGAAAAAGTTGGAGGAACCATTCAAGGATTATTTAAAGATGATTCATGCGGTAAAGTTGGCATTGGGACGACGACATGACAAACGTGTCTCCTATACGGCACTACTGCATGAAATTCAAACACGTGAGGTAAATTTGCATCGATTGCGCATGTCTCCCGGTCGTGAAGGGCAGGCCTACTCTACTGAAATGTCCATTCAACGATATCAGGCTGCCGCCGAGGTGGCACGTGAGGATTATGCCGAGTGTAGTCAACGTGTGTTACGGGAGGTGGACCGATTCAAGAGAGAAAAGGCGGAGGAGATGAAGATGGTGGTTTTGGAATTTATCATGTTGGAGATTGAGTTGAATAGGAGTATGGAGAGGATTTGGGGGGAGTTGGTTCCCAAGTTGGAGGAGGGGAGTGTTGTGAGTGATAATGGGGATGGTGGTAGTGGATCGGTGGAGGCATTGTCATCATCATCGATGGTGGCGGACTGCTGCTGCTTCTTCTTCTTCTGCACAACAAGCGACCATGGTGAATTTGCCGCCTGCTTCTCAGCCGACTTATTCGAATATTCCGGTGGCATCAGATCCTATGATGGAAAGTTCTATCCAATACAGAGATAACACTATTGTTGGAATGGGGTTGTAGAGAGGGGAAAGAACATGATAAAAGGCAATAATTCTGTTTGGTCTAGATGATAGAGTGTGAGAAAACATTTAGATCTATACTCTAGTAACTGTTTAATGAAAAAGTAATTGCACGCAAACACGAAAACAATACACTTTGTTCAGTTCAAAACAACATCATGAAGGACTGGCATCTTGAACTTCCATTCATCCCACAAGGACTCAGTCAAGATCATATCGACCATACTTTTCGCCACATTGGAACGTGTGGCAACTCCATCACCGAAAAGAGACCCTGGCGGCTTTGCAAACAGTTCATACTTGGTGACAGTCCCATCAATTAGATCCGTGGGACGAATCACCGTCCATTCCAAGTTGGGATTATCCGTCTTTCCAGAAATATACGCAGCAGCAGTCTCATTGTCTCGATGAGGAGGTATCAAATACCTCAACAGAAAGAGCAAGGAACGCTCACCAAACGTGCGTTTATCATCTGATCCATTTGGATTTGCTACACCGTCAGATCCCATTAGAATAAACTTGACAGTCTTCTTGGATTCATCATCATCATCTTCTTCTTCTCTGCTCTGATTCGTCTCGATTGCACGACACATACGCTTCACAGCATCCGTCACCAAGCGTCGTGGCTTGCCAAACACCCCCCGAAAAGTCAGATTATGTCCAAGACAACTAACAAACGCATCACATCCACTACATAGATTCTCCAATTCCACCTCACTCAAATCCAACACGGCAGCCTCTGTCACCTGTAGGAAATCTGAATATTCTTGGCTAGCATTGGGAGCAATCTCATTTAGTGCGTCGAGTAGACGTTGTTTGGATCGTGCGATTGCTCGGACGTGTTGTTTTTGTTGGAGGAGTTGGAGTACGACGTGCTTTCCTGTTGCGCCGGTTGCTCCTACCACGAGTGTTGTTGTTGTTGCCGTCGTCATGATGTTGCTGAGCTTTGATTATGAGAAACATAACATCCGAGTTGGCCCGAGGGTTTTTTCTTTCATCATTTTTAGTGTTCTCATTGTGCTCTTTCAGGTTCCTCTGTGTTCTCATCAGTGTTCCTTCAGATTCCTTTGTGTTCTCCGTATTGGGCAGAAGGTTGGAGTAGAGGAATTTTGGATCTTGTATCTTTTACAACTCTGCATGCAGCTTGCTTGTATCTTGCTTTAGTATTTAGTATTTGCCTTGTTGCATGCACGCATGCAACATGAGCTGTGAGCTGTATGTTGCTCCAAACTATCTCGAAGATTGTGTTGATTTGGCTTTCAATCATCCTGTACGCAATAAAACATTGACACACAGCTAATAAATACCAAAAATGAGTAACAGCATCAAACGTCGAATGTGGAGCACATCCTTCACTACAGCGTTTCGTTGTCGTCTGCCAATCATATCGGCACCAAGTAAGTAGTAGTAGTGTTGTGGTCGCTTCTCAATTTCTCAAACACGGCTATTCTAATAGGAGTGCACTACTAACTTAATAATCTCGTCCTTTCTCCCATACATAATATCAGTGGCAGGCGTATCTGGTGGTCTATTGGCAGCCCGCGTCTGCCGAGCAGGTGGACTCGGAATGATAGCTGCCGGTCACTTTCAAGATGTCAGCAAGTTGGAGAAGGAGATACAGATATTTCAAGAAGAAATGAATGACATGTCCGCGAATGATGCTACAGCAGAGAATAAGAACAACAACTTATTGTCCATCGGATTTATTGGCTTCAGCGCTCTTTCCACGCCAAATGGATGGAGAGATTATGAATACATTCTCAAACATCACCGGCCAAAGGCAGTACAATTCTTTGCCCCGTCCATACTCCTTCAACCAAATGACGGACGTTCCAACGTACAACTTGCTCATGAATACAATACGAAATTCATCGCACAGGTAGGGTCCATGAGCGAAGCGAAAGAAGCAATAAGGCACAAAGTAGATGCAATCATTTGCCAAGGAAGCGAAGCTGGGGGGCATGGCCTTCGACGAGAACTAGGCAGCTCAGCCATGGCATTAGCATCACAAGTATCAAAGATGACGACAACTATTCCCATCCTTGCTGCCGGTGGAATTGTCAATGGGAAGCAATTGGCATCCGCACTCTGTGTTTGTGACGGTGCATCTATTGGTACTAGATTTTGGGCATCCAAGGAGTCTCTTGGGAATCCAACATTGCAGCAGGAGTTGATCAAAGATAATTCATGTGATGATGTGATAAGAACGACAGTATTTGATCAGATACAGAACGAGTTGAGCTCCATTACGTGGCCACATCCATATCATTCAGTTGGGGCTTTGCGCAACCAAACTTCAATGGAATGGGAAGGAAAGACAGCCAAAGAGCTACAAACTGCGATCGATAAGACGGAGTTGATGGATGAATACAAATCAGCGCAAGAGGCATCAGATCCTCGTGTTGTATGCATTCTTTCTGGTGAAGGAGTGGGCGAAATTGATCATATCGAGGGAGCCTATGATGTGACATTGAGGATAGAGGAAGAAGCTATTGATTGTATCAATCGACTACAGTCATTCTGTAGTTGAAGATATGTGTAGTAGAGGAATTGAATTTGCAGATGTGTCTGATGGAGTTTTATGTACATTAATTTCCCACGTGGTCGTCGTTATCGTGATAGAACGGATTCATCGGAGGAGCTGAAGCTGAAGAAGACATCATTGCATTAGCACCTCGATCAAATGATCCCGTGTCACTGATCATGGACTTGACGGAGGATTGGAGTGGGGTTTCGTGGCCATAGCTAACCTGGATATCGTTTGTTGGGATCGCATGCGATGGCACGACCGAGGCAACAGGTAAAGTGTTTGCAGTAGGAATTGCAGCTACTGGGGCAGAAGGAGCTGGGACTGGGACAGGAGGAACAGGGTCCACTGTAAATGTCTTTGGTGCGTTTGTGTTTATCCGTGGCTTGTAACACTTCTTGTAAGACACCCAACCACAGCAACAAATGATGAAAAGAATGGGAATGGTCACCCCGACAATTATTCCAATCCCCATTGTATCTGTATCCATCATTTCATCAGGAGTGCTGCACATTTCTGAGGGAGTATTGCCACCGATTTCACAGCAAGCACGATCGCTGTATTTGACTCCTTCCACTAAACAAAACAAGAGAATGAGAATCACAATGTAAAAAAAGGGAGCTAGATTTGTGGTCACAAAACACAGTATATGTTTGCATCACTCACTGTCTGTATTCTGCCACAAGTTCTTCGGGAGGTCAGGCTTAAAAGGACATTCGGCTGGAACAATGTCAGGGTAGTCAGCATAGTTGCATACTCCACATGTCGCTTCTTGTCCTCCTGCGAGGTAGCGCAGATACTCCAATTGGCAACCCGAAGGATTAATTTTGGGGCACTGCGCTGTCGAAAGACGAACAAACCTTTGCAGCATGGTAGAAGACTGCGCACTTTCTCCTAGTATCTGCTCGAATGCATCGAGATGGACATCGTTGGCTACAACGCCCAGAAATAGGGGAGGGTCAACAGAACGATCAAAAACAGGTGCGCTGTTTGTTGTGCCCATCTTCTTGGCTGGATGTGTGAAAGGGTGGCATTCATTATTTGTATTTGTAAGATGAGATGAGAATGTTATGTTCAATCAAGGACACGCAAATACTGCCAATTAAATGACGAGGATTGCATCTCCTCTTTTCAATATGTACTCACCCGAAAAGAACTTGTATGGTTCAACCCACGTAGTAAAGTTAGTTTCATTCCCTAACCCTGAAGCAAACAGCTTGTAGTAAGAAGCCATAGCACCAACTAAGTCGCCGTCAAAGTCATCGACAGGCGTCCAGATGCCATTGGTACTACATGCGATCTCCTTTGTTGCAAACCGATCAGCCTGTGCGCCGAGCGAGAATGTGAAGATCTTTGTATCTCTGTCGTATTGAGTGGCAAGCCGTTGTGTGCCATTCCTAATCAACTGCAAGACTTCATCAGTCTCAGGTCCAGCCGTATTCACTCCATCTGTCATGAATAGAATAGCCACATTGCAGCCACTAGTGTATTCTTGGTTAATGGTACGCTCCAATGCGTCGAAGGCATGCTGGAAACCAGCATGGAAATTAGTCGCTCCGCCATCCGTCAAAGCCTGGATTTGTTCAATCAGAAGCTCCTTATTCTCGTTTGTAGCTCTCACGAGCAAATCTGTACCTGAGTGTACTTGATAAGCATAGTCCGAAAAGGCAATGATGGCAACTCTATCCGAAATGGTAAGCGTCTCGACTACAGTGATGGCCGCTTTCTTTGCTAGATCCAGCCTTCCATAATTGGACATTGAGCCACTCACGTCAAGTACAATGACGACATCTTTCGGACCGCTTGATGCAGCTACGAACCAAGGTCTTTTGCGAGGGTCGTAAGCACCACATTCCTCATTTGCAGTTGCTGGTAATTGGCGAAACAACCCATTATGTGCCCCGAAATATGTCCATGATGGTTGCACATTGTATGAATCCCAGAAGATCTCATCATTTTCATACTTTGTCCTCATGTAATCCTCTGCGAGAAGCGTGTAGCACGCTGTCTCGATCAACTCTGGATCAATTGGATTGCCATTCCTCCCTTTTGCTAGAGCAGATGGAATGGAGACAATGGACGTCGTTTTGTCCCATAACGCATTACATGTTCCTCCTCCTCCAGCACACGCTTCAAAAACTAGCTCATCCGGCTCCATGCACTGCTGATTGGGGAACACAGAGGAGCAATCATTGAAGCTACTTTGTGAGCATTGAGAGAGGGTTTCAATGGTGCATCTTTTATTGTAGGCAATCTCGATCTCATCGCGAAATTTCAACGTGTCCTTTTCAATGCGTTGTAGTATGCGTTTTACTTCATTCTCCTTGTCGTAGCTGGCGTGGGCGAATGAAGATGTAAGGAGCACTGTTGCCGCCGCTGCTGCTGCTGACACATGCATGATTCCAAGGATTATTTTAGACAACTGAGGTTCAAGCACTTCTCTTGGTCTTGGGTCATCAAACTGCTAAGGCGATGCAATCCGATGATAATTCAAACATTGAACTTAGATATTACTGTGGCTGTCGTGCAGCAAACAATCAAAAGATGCCAGCACTTCACGAACTGCGCAGCGCATGACCAAGGCAGGTGCACGACTCCCAAAGCGAAGCCATCTGCTCTAGAGAGAGAGAGAGAGAGAGAGAGAGATCACAAAGTTTCCGAGAAACCTGAATTTTCATTCTTTCCTTCGATGCTTCTTTGAGGTTGAGGGCAGAAGTTGATGTCAAAGCAAGCGGTACCTACAATACTGTACTTACTCTGTCGGGGCGGGGGTCCACGGGTTCTAAGCCTCCCGGTCTAAGTTCAAAAGTAGGAGTATCAACGTAGGAATAGTACATAGCGTGTGATATGACTATCGCTACGACATTTGTTAACTCTTACTAACCAAAACAGGCAAAAATCAATATATTTTCTTGACGGGCTAACTATCGCCAAACACTTTTTCATCTCCACTCAACATCACAAAGATGAGGAGCACCGGCACCATGGTGTGCTTGCGTCCTATGGTGATATAATGTCCCATCTTGATATACTGGTGAAATTTTTTGGCAGCGAACTCTACACCCATATTGTAGTTCATTACTAAAAAAGTTCACCAGTATACAATAACGTCGAATTAATTCTCGTCGACATATTTTATCGCTAGAAATTTCCCCTCGACGACACAGTCTGCCGCTGCCGTATTTATCCAAAAGAGAGGCAGTAGGGTGTGCCATCACTCCGCCCTGCCCCTCTCAATCGACAACCAAACATATATTATTCGTAGGTGATGCTTATCGCCACAGTAATCACCGTATTCACCAAGAATATAAGTGATCTAGCCACACCATCATGAAAAGCCACCTGTCGCCTTGTTGCGACCGACACTCTCACCAAAGGATGCATCACAGAAGGAACGAAGCCCTGAAACTTATGCCCCAGTTATAATATGATATAGAGCGATGATTGGGGGGCATAAACCTAATAAAAAGAGTCTTATTGTCTCCTTGAAGCGACGAGTCAATAATTACAAAAAACTCGTCTCAAATGGGCACAATAACCACCATCAATTGTTGTATACAGCCACCAATAATTCCAAAACACATCCAAAACAGAACTAACAAATCATTGCGGTAATAATATACATTGGTATTGTTTGAAGTAGTGTTTTCAATCGGATAATATGAAATATTATTTGGTACAATAAATTACAAAAAAATGTAGGCCTCTACACCATGATAAATATGACATCTACACCTATATTGCGGCTACTGAAGCGTGTATACCCCCCCGACATCCTCTTTTATGTTGTGAGTTGAAGAATTGTGTTTGTATTGTTGTTATGGACTGTTTATATGGTTGATTGTTGCATATTAATTATGTGAAACATCACATATCCGATCACATGTGCGCCTGGGTAATAATAAATAGAGGGAGCACTCTCATACGTGGGGCACGACCTCGGAAGTCAATACTATGTTGCAGATGAGATATGTAAAGTAGGGGACCTTGTAGTGCAGAGTATCATTGCCAAAAGGATCATATCACAGGTGGACGAAGATGACCAATTTTCATATCGTTGATGGCGAGTAAAATAACTCAACGACGGCATCTACCTCGACAAAGGAACGCCTCCATAATATACCCAATAGTAATGGAGAGCGATATAGGTGCGTATATTGGTTATATTTGAAGCGTGTGCATTGTTGGGGCCGTCGGTAGGAGCGGCAGCTTCATGGTTGATGTCAAAAAGTGCAGCATTAGGTAGGACTTACAGGTAGTATGTACGTTCTACGAAGATTTGAATTCCTACGTAGGCCTTAGAACCCGTGGATCGAAGAACTAATACAATACCTCCAGAGTGTGACCAAGAGATTGATGTGACTGAAAGAGTTCGTATGATGTGACGTTGAGGATAAAGGTATGTAACGTAAAAGGTAAAGGTAAAGGATGAAGCTCCAGTATTATATTACCTTTCTCTCTCTAGAGAGACTTGATATTGGCTCGATATTAAGGATAGTAAGGAGTACGTTGTACTTGAGTGTTAAGTGATTGAAATGCAATTGTTTATGATGCAGCTTATCAATATTTTACCATGGGGTGGCAATAAATGTCAAGTCAACGCCGAACGTGAAAGGCTGGATTCATGGGAGGAGCTGAAGCTGAAGGAGACATCATTGCATTAGCACTAACACCTCCGTTGCCATAGGCAACCTGGGCATTGTTTGTTGGGAACGGCGTTGGCACGACGGAGCCAACAGGTAAAGCGTTGGCGGTAGGAATTGCAGCTACTGGGGCAGAAGGAGCTGGAGCAGGAGGAGCAGAAACCAAAGTGATTGTCTTTGGTGCGTTTGTGTTTGTCCGTGGGACCACATGCTTACAACACCTGTAAGACACCCAACCGCAGCAACAAATGACGAAAAGAACGGCAATAGTCGCCCCAACAAAAAGTCCAATCCCCATTGTATTAATAGTGTCAATCATTTCATCAGGAGTGCTGCACATTTCAGAAGGAGTATTGATACCGATTTCACAGCAAGCACGATCGCTGTATTTGACTCCTTCCACTAAACAAAACAAGAGAATGAGAATCACAATGTAAAAGGGGACTAGATTTGTGGTCACTAAATACAATGCATGTTTGCATCACTCACTGTCTGTATTCTGCCACAAGTTCTTCGGGAGGTCAGGCTTAAAAGGGCACTCGACTGGAACAATGTCAGGGTAGTCAGCGTAGTTGCATACTCCACATGTCGCTTCTTGTCCTCCTGCGAGGTAGCGCAGATACTCCAATTGGCAATCCGACAGATCAATTTTGGGGCACTGCGCTGTCGAAAGACGAACAAACCTTTGCAGCATGGTAGAAGACTGCGCACTTTCACCTAGTATCTGCTCGAATGCATCGAGATATACATCGTTGGCTACAACGCCCAGAAATAGGGGAGGGTCAACAGAACGATCGAAAACGGGTGCGCTGTTCGTTGTGCCCATCTTCTTGGCTGTTTGAGTCATAGGGTGGCATTCAACAATATATTTGTAAGATGAGATGAGAATGTTATGTTCTATCAAGGACACGCAAATACTGCCAATTGAATGACGAGAAGGAGAAGATGCATCTCCTCTTCAATATGTATGGTAATATACTCACCTGAAAAGAACTCGTACGGTTCCACCCACGAAGTGAAATTTGTATCTTGTCCTAACCCTAAAGCAAAGAGCTTGTAGTAAGAAGCCATAGCTCCAACTAAATCTAAACCTCCACCAAAGTCATCGACAGGCGTCCAGATGCCATTGGTACTACAGGCGATCTCCTTTGTTGCTAACCGATCAGCCTGTGCGCCGAGCGAGAATGTGAAGATCTTTGTATCTCTGTCGTATTGAGACTTGAGTCTGTGAGCGCTCTTATTGATTAGATACAAGACTTCATCAGTCTCGGGTCCAGCCGTATTCACTCCATCCGTCATGAATAAAATGGCTACATTGCAACCACTAGTGTATTCTTGCTGGATGGTACGCTCCAATGCGTCGAAGGCTTGCTGGAAACCAGCATGGAAATTCGTCGCTCCGCCCTCAGACAAAGCTTGGATTTGTTCAATCAGAAGCTGCTTATTCTCGTTTGTAGCTCTCACGAGCAAATCTGTACCTGAGTGTACTTGATAAGCATAGTCCGAGAAGGCAATGATGGCAACTCTATCCGAAATGGTAAGCGTCTCGACTACAGTGATCGCCGCCTTCTTTGCCAGATCAAGCCGACCATGATTTGACATTGAGCCACTCACGTCAAGTACAATGACGACATCTTTCGGACCGCTTGATGCAGCGACGAACCAAGGTCTCTTGCGAGGGTCGTAAGTACCACATTCCTCACGTGTAGATGCTGGCAATTGGCGAAACAACCCATTATGTGCCCCGAAATATGTCCATGATGGTTGCACATTGTACGAATCCCAGAAGATCTCATCATTCTCATACTTTGTCCTCATGTAATCCTCTGCGAGAAGCGTGTAGCACGCTGTCTCGATCAACTCCGGATCGAGGGGGTTACCATTTTCTCCCTTTGCTAGAGCCGATGGAATGGACACAATGGACGTCGTTTTGTCCCATAACGCATTACATGTTCCTCCTCCTCCAGCAGCGCATGCGTCAATGACGAGCTCATCCGGCTCCATGCACTGCTGATTGGGGAACACAGAGTAGCACGCATGAAAACTACTTTGGGAGCATTGGGAGAGGGTTTCAATAGTGCATCTTTTACTGTAGGCAATCTCGATTTCATCGCGAAGTTTCAACGTGTCCTGTTCAATGCGATGGAGGATGCGTTTGACTTCATTCTCCTTGTCGTAGCGGGCATTGGCGAATGGTTGGAGTAGTGAAGCGAGGAGCAAGAGCAATGCTGCTGCCACTCGAATGATTCTGAGGATCATTGCAAGATTCTACTGAATCCAAGCTAAGATTGAGTGAAAGGTGAGAGTTGAGAGTTAGAAGATCGTTGCAGTGACAAGTTAAGGTTACAACCATTGTCAAGTTACAAACTCAACGAAGACAGCTATTCGCTGCAACAGCAAGCACAGGAACAAGCTGCTACTTTCACTTACGAACTTTTATAAGTTCATGTCGTTTGAAATATTTTAAATTTCTGTAGCGATTAATAAATAAGTCCAAGGTTCAGGTAAGAGTATAAATACTCTTATTGTTTGCAATGAACGAAAGATGGAATAAGTATGTAGTATGTATGTACATAAAGCTATCCCACTATTTGAAGACTCCCCAAAGAACAATCATTTGAATTTGCAAGAAAGTTCTGCCTCCTACCTGATGTCACGCTAAACGTCACACGCATCGACATCAGCACCATGGTGAACGAAGCGAAGGAAAAAGAAGCGTCCGTTCCCTTTCGCAGCATAATCACCAGATCGTTAGCCTCCTTTCGGTAGCAGACAATACTATCATGGCCCCTCAATCCTCCCAATCCACAATATCCAGCACAAGGGCCATCATGGCTGCACCAGCAATTCTTCTATTCGTTGCGACGTGCATTGCTCAATTCATATCTGCCGTGCAAGGAAATGATAATAATGTTTCCAATGACAACAGCATGATTCGTGGTGCAACACATACACAAACCATAGTGGTGGACGACTCTTCACTTGCAACATCGGACGCAGAGGTCTTTCATGGTCGCAAGAGACATCACAAGAGCCATTTTCCGCCTGATGATAGAAAAAAGCCCTCAAATCATGATGAAAATCATGAGAACAGTGATAACAGCTTTGATTTTTATGTATTTTCCAGTGAGTAATATCGTTTTTCATTGAGAAGAGACCAGTATCAATCATCTATTCATTGATAGGGCAATAAGCTTACCTTTTCTCTACGTATATATCATTCATCCACTTCTTGAAACACAGTGACGTACCAACCAGAATTCTGTTACATAAAACATGAAACACCGGAAGGTTGTCACCACCCAAAACAAAGTTGGGATGGACTCACCATTCACGGACTATGGCCCAACAACGACGATGGTTCCTACCCTCAAACTTGCTCCAATGAAAAATTTGACTTATCCAGTCTCGATCCAATTCGTGAGGAACTTGAGCAAAAATGGCCAAACATCAAAGCACCACTACCCGATTCTGTATCCCATGATGATTTCTGGGAGCATGAATGGAGCAAGCATGGAACTTGTACCGGATTATCTCAACTAGAGTATTTCTCTCATGCGTTGGAGAAGTTGATACCTACTCCCTCGATAGTGAAAGATGCGGAAGAACAACATACGGTTGTGAAGAAAGATGATTTGTTGGCGGTGTATGGGGGGGCTGAGCTTGCTGCTCTGGTTTGTAATCATGATTATTTGTCAGAGGTGAGAGTATGTCATCAAAAAGATACGGATGGCAATGTGGGAGAACGAATGAATTGTCCCGAGGCCATTTTGAGGGCGAGTTCTTGTGGAAGTGAGATTCGAATTGCTTCGTTTCAAAAGGAGGAAGAGGGGAAAGGATTGGCTGTTGAATGAGCAAAAGGCATCAAATTTCTGGCATGAATAAGTTGGATAGAGTAGGTAGTAGTAGAGATTGAGATAGGCATCAGCGTTTGATGCCATCGAGACTCTATTTAGAGATGTAGTTCTAGTAAAATATGCATAAGTACATTTGTTTATTTCATCCCTGAGACATCTGCTTGTGTTCTTCTTGGTCTAAATGTCCTAGTTGACTCTGCTACATAGTTACAAGTCAATCCATTTTCTACTGAAAGAAGTCGCAGAAAAACTCTTGTTAGTGAAGGGTCTACTGCGAGCATCAACAGTGTGTATCAGTATTGATCAACGGTGTGATGCTGTGAATGAAAAATGAGTGTCCTGAACACTTTTTCAGGACAAACTCTTGTGGAGGAATTAAGTGTTCTTGGATCACATACATAAATCTTAAATCTATCATCTCTAGTAAATATTATTTTGTATTTTGAATCATTAGTAAAACACGCGGGGCAGTAAGCCACACGCATCTTTGTCTTCTCTTCCATTCAATCAAGAGGACATGCACACGTCACCTTGATTTAAGGACTATTTGGAAGACCGTCTTGGGCTACACGGGATATTATTCAAGACCTGTTTTCCAACTTCATAATAATGAGAGTTGGAAAAGGAACTTTTCCTGGAGAGAAGCGTATTAGCAACCGATGACACGCCATCATCCACTTCCCACTCAAGTTTCGGTGCAGCTGGGACACCCTTTTCGGTATATTCCGGTGTTAAGAACAAATCAAAATTTTCATCGACCACCATCCATCCTTCCTTTGGTGGAACATTGGATGAACTGTAGGCAACATAAAATACTGATTTCATTGGAGGACTCTGTCCAGGAACTATCGCGGTGATGTACCATTTCTTATTTCCGTTTGGGGCAGCCCACCGTCCTATGCTGAACATGGTCTCGTAGGATTCAAGCTTGTCTATCTTGCTGTAGGTTGGTACACCATCGCGTGCATCAAATTTGAGGTAAGATCCATTGATTTGCGGTATGCCACATTTCGTTACTTCGATTTGTGCCACACCGTCTTCCGGATCTGCTGGTTCTTCAATTATTGTGTCCATTGTGACCATGTCAATATGTATTGGTTCAAAGTTGGTGATGCTTGTATCTTCACCGATGCAATCTTTTTCTGTTTCTTCCGTTTCCGATTCTATTTTTGGTGCATTGTAATGATCTTTCAGATATTGTCTGAACATCGCATACTCAATTGTTTCTGATTCATCTCCCTTTTCCAAGACGGCCGATTCTGATTTCGCTGATGCTCGTGATCTAGCGTCTTCGTTATCCTCTTGGGTGCTTTCTGTTGGAGCTGTACTGACAGTTCTAGCTGGTGATACGGCAGACAACTTGTTTGTTGCTGCCTCTGTCCATTTGTTGTTGTTATCATTAAAACTGTTGTAAGTGGTTGGCTCTCCACGCTCGGGCGTAACAGGTCGTTTCGTTGGGGCAACATCCACCTCATCAGTCGACGACGACGGTGTGTTCAGGGCAACATACTCTCCACCACCACCACCACCACTTCTCGACGGTGATTTCAGAGCAACATACTCTTCACCGCCAAACCTCTTCACAACGGCAGGTGCCGATGACACCGATCGACTATCAATACTGTTTTTTGCCCCCTTCCCTCGTAAATTTCGTAGTGAATTCTTCAAACTAAACCCATTACTCTTCTCATCCGTTACCCCGCCAACCGACCCTATGAACATGGTCGACCGTGATCCCACCGAATGAGCATGATCATCACTCAACAATGACACATCATCGGGTAATTCCATATCATCTGTATTTGTAATATCCGGCACACCCAACTGTTTCCGCCGTTTCTCCAAACGAAGCAGAGAGTCACGAGCATCGTCTATTTCACGTTGGGCAGATGCCAACATGGATTCGGCAAATGCGACACGGAGGCGGGCGGAGGTGATGGCATCGGTGAAGAAGGATTGGGCTTCGGGGGAGAAGAGTTCAGGTTCGGATGGCATGGTGGATGTCTACTACTATTTGAGCACGAGATGTGTTTTTGACTTTTATTATTGTTTGAAAGATGCCATATCCCACAAATTCAAATTCGGAATGTAGTCGTTATTTTTTGCCAGAGTCGTTCGTTAGTTGGTTATCATTGAGTCTTCACAGAATATTATTCAGCACACGTAGGTGCTCATACATATAAGAGTCGTTTATTGTACTTTGCTCATTCACTTCTTGCTTCACGACGGTGAAATAAAAAAAAATGGCCGGCACAACTTCTTATAAGTACTCCTATATCAGCTATTGTATCAATAACGGTTGTTTTTGGCCTAGTATACTTTTTGTGCGGCAGATTAGCTATTTAGAGGGCAATGCGCACCTTATGAAACTCTAGCCACCGATACAACCAACGTGAAAAAGTGAAAAGTGAGCACAATATCTTTTTTTAGGGGGCACGTCCGCTGTTTTCTGAAATTTAAATCAGCGAAGCTTTTGATGGTACTGTCGTATCTGGAGACTGTCTTTCAAATTCCATGTATATCCCAACCATTTTGAAAACGGCAGTTTACTGCCGTTTTCAAGTTGTGCTCAGTACCCATACGGCTTGAAAACGGCAGTTCACTGCCGTTTTCAAAGCTAGAGCGAGTAGAGTGCAGCTCCTTTTGTGTTTCCCCTCAAAAAACATGTAGCCCTTCAACGCAAGAAAGTAACTGAAGGCCACACATCACACTAACTAAATGCTACTTATTTGCGTGAGGCCTAAAGGCTTTTTTGAAAACGGCAGTAAACTGCCGTTTTGCCTCTCACGTAGAAACATACCAGAGCTCTACAGAAAACGGCAGTAAACTGCCGTTTTCAAAAAATGGTTGGGATATTGTACTTATTTATGTATGTATGACAAGCACAGGTACCGCTTCCAGTAAATTAGCGGAGCTTTTGAGACTGTCTTGTCTGGAGACTGTTTTTCAAATTTCAATAGATATTCATTGCATGTGTGTTGGACAAGCAAAGGTACCGCTTCCAGTACAACCGGTACGCAAGTCTCATCACAAGCCACCTCATTTTTTTGTTTGGATTTTGATGATTTCAAATTTCTTCTTATGTATTTGGTTTTTGGTTCGGTTGTTGAGCATTGGTTGCTTGCTGTATGTAGTGAATAAGCTGGTAGCCTTGTGACATTCATCCTAATATATTTGTCAACACCGCTGAATGGATACAGAAACAGTTGGTCATCTTTATCATTGACAATACATCATCTGAAAAACTCTCAGCCCAACAATACATACTGGACAGAAGGTTCACCTGAACCTCAATTAATGAACACACATCATCCTATACACATAAATGACACTCTCCAACAACTCCTCCTTCCTCAACAAACTATCCACCCTCCGTGACTTTGTCACCGGCATGGGCATGAGGGTATCCGAGAGTGATTTATCACAGACATTGCGTTCCAGTTCCTTTAATGTTGAGTTGGCATTGGAGCGGATATTAACTGGGGATAGTTCTGCTTCGTATGCGACTAATACTAATGATGGTGGCGGAGCTGATAGTGGTGTCACGTCATCGTTTGCTACGAGCTCGAAAAAGTCGTCGTCAACAGCGACACCAGCTTCCAAGAAGAAGAGATCGGCGGCGACAGCTATAAAAAAATCGTCTTCGAATGCAACACCGAAATCGTCTTCGAATGCAACACCGAAATCGTCGTCGATACACAGTAACAAACGTTCGAGGCCGGGGAAAAATCGTACAACTTGCTCAATAATCGGTAGTTCAATCAGCAGCAATATCAGACATTCAAACAGCAGCAGCAGTAGCACCAACAACAACAACACTAATAAAAATCGGCTACTCTTATGCAAACGATGGACAGTAGCCTGCTCCAAATCCATCCGCGGTCAAGTCACTCACGGTGAACTCCTCGACTTTACACAAAATTGGAAGAATAACAATCACAATCATCATCACTCATCCTCCTCCGCGGTACCAATAGATCCAATGGTTCGATTTCGTTCAGTATCCGGTAACGTGGAAGGATCACTCAATTCCTATCTTGGTCAATTACTATCCCCATTGTTACGATTGGGGTGTTGTGGTACTACATCATCATCATCTACAACAACTTCAGCATCATTATTTACACCATTACTCCATCTAGAAGGGGAAGCACTCATGGAAGATCGTCATTTAATTATTGGGAGTGAGGTACCATTATGTCTCAAGATTTATTTGAATGATCCTATTGAATTCTTTGACTTGTTTCAAAATAATGGTGGTGGTGGTAGTAGTAGTGATGAGACGACTGATTCCAAATTATTCTTTCGTGACGGTGGTGGCAAGTGGAAGGGTGCTACTACTTCTATCACTCCAAGGAAAAAGAATAAGGCAAGGACAAAGTATAGTCGGGAAGAATTGGCGGATGCTGCGTATCATTTGTTGCAGTGGGCTGAGAAGGGGGAGGAGTTGCCTTTGTTTGATGGTAGCAAGAGCAATGATGATGATGGTGGTGGTACTGGTACTGATACTGTCTTGGAGGTAGACAATGTTACTAGTGTTGTAGCTACCTCAAAGAAAGATGGACTTGACGACAATGATGATGATGATGACAGCGATGCAACTGTTTCCATCTCCGACAACAACAATGACGGTGGTGATGGAGACTATGAGGAAAATTCCATACAAGACAATCCAGAATTGGATGAATTGAATCAACTCGTTGCAACGACAGTTTCTTCAGAGAAGGGAGGAGGAGGAGGAGGAGGTGGGAGCAATCATCGCCCCAAAAGAGCATCATCAACTAAACCATTGCCGGAATTATCTGACCCAATTGGATTCAAAGCGGGTATTGAGCTGCGACCGTATCAACGGCAGGCATTGTATTGGATGTGTCGACGAGAGGGATATGTCTGTGATGAAATGGATACGGATAATGATAACAATGGAGGGGGTGAGATGGGTGGAGACATTGGAGTTATTGGCTGAGCTTGCTGGTACAATGTCAAATAATTCAGATCCGTCGATTGTCATGATGTGTGGAAGCAAGGCTATATCATGTGATTGTGGTCCTGTGGTGGTTTGGGATGATAATGTTGCATCAAGTTCGATCCCTGTTGCAGACTATGGACAAAGTAATCCAAGTCAGAAAACGTATATGCACCATCCATTGTGGAGACGTAGATTTTTGGCCACTGATGACTTGACGACGGTATATTCATTTTATGTGAATGAATTGCTTGGAATTGCCTCGTGCATTCCGCCAAACCCACCAAAGCAATGTGTTGGTGGGATCCTCGCTGACTCGATGGGATTAGGCAAGACGGTGATGCTTTTATCATTGATTTTAACAACAAAAGAGGCTGAGGATGGTGGTGCCGAAGATAGCAAAAGCGGGAAATGTTCCGCTCAAGAGGATGATGTGGAAGTTATAGATATTACTTCCGACAATGATGAACCCACAGTGAAGAAAATGCCAATGATGAAACCTACCGGTAAAGCTGCAAAGGCGACAAAGACAACTCTGATTGTTGTACCACTATCGTTGGTATCGCAATGGGAGGAAGAATTGGCCACAAAAACAAATCTCTCTCACTTGGTGTATTATGACGTAGGAAAGAAATCTTCAGCGGCTGCCTTCTCATCAGTTGATGTTGTCGTGACAACGTATGGTACTGTTCAGAGTGAATTCAAATCAATGCTAGGGTCTGGCAAATCGAAAAATGGTTCGCGAAATCCAGGTCAGAACCAGCCACTGCTCATGTTTGATTGGAAAAGAATCATCTTGGACGAAGCACACGGCATCAAGAACCCTTCTACAATTGTTTCGAGGGCGTGTTGCATGCTCAAGGCTCAGAACCGATGGGCCGTGACGGGGACGCCCATGCAAAACTCCCTTCAAGACATCTATGGACTGCTCAAGTTTTTACGTCACGAGCCGTGGTGTGAAGCGAGTTTTTGGAGGAAAGCTATTACTAGTGCTGCTTCGACCGGGGTGGAGGGCGGAGCCAAAACGAATGGTGATGCGAATGGTGATGGCGTCGAAACATCTCCAACGATGTTGGCAGCAACCTTAGCATTTGGAAGAGTTAGGAGAGTCCTTGCTCCGATCATTTTGAGACGAACAAAAGACACTCTAATGGAGGACGGTACGCCAATTCTTACTCTACCCCCAATCGATTTCGCAGTTGTGAATAGTAGGACTGAGTCAACCAGAGCGTGAATTTTACAATGCCCTTCTTGAGAGGTCTCAGTCCGTATTTGAAGGCTTCCTCAAATCGGGTACAGCGTCGAAGTCATGGTTCGCTATTTTTTCGTTGCTGACCAGGTTAAGGCAAGCTTGTGATCACGTATCACTCACTGTTCAACAGAGTAGAGAGTCTGAAGTATTATCCTCAGAGTTTGTCACAGAAGGCGAGGCCAAAACGTCTACTGATGATGGTAATGGTCAAGAAAGCACTGTCAATGACAAGGTGAGAGCACATTGGATGGGCTCTTTTTAGTTACTTTAACTTCTGTCTGCACTAACGTTTTTGTTTTGAAATTGTGTGTGGTACAGTTCCTCGAAGATTTATTAGCAAAGTTCAAACATTCATCAAAAGAGCACTCGATCGAAATTGCAGAGACCTTGTCGAAATGCATTCAGTCAAGCGACAAGTTGCTGACAACGGAATGTCCCATTTGCTTCGAGGAGCCCAATGTAGTGGATTCAGTTCACACACCGTGTGCCCACATGTTCTGCAAGACCTGTATCATGGACGAATTTCGTGAGCAAAAGATACGCAGCAACAAACATCATCCCACCACTCAAATCAAGTCGTCCAATACATCCAACATACAAAGTTGTGTCGAGGGAGGACTGTGTCCAGTGTGCAATGAGTATGTTAAGGTCTCCACGTTGATCCAAATTACAGAGACAAAAAATGGGGAAATGACTTCAAAGTTCTTGAACCAGAGTCCTGATAAGAAGCAGCAGGCGTTTGTAGAGAAAGATACGGCAAGAGAAACGTTGGAGCTTGCACTGAACTATGGAGCTAGCAGCGCCAAGCTGGACGCAATATTAAATGAGTTAGATGAGGTTTGGAAGAAGGATCCGGGGAGCAAAGTCCTGGTCTATTCACAGTACTTGGGTTTTCTCGACATTATAGGCGAGGCTTTGCGAGCACGTGGAGTGGCTTGCTACCGGATAGATGGTTCATTGTCATTGAAGGAACGTATCTCCATGATTAAAAGTTTCAACAATGGTAGCACAAAAATGAGGAGGGAAACATCCGCAGAAAATCTTCAGCGTGGCTCTGTATGTCTCGGAAGTATGAAGGCTGGAGGAGTCGGCTTGAATTTGGTAGCAGCTAGCAGTGTCTTTGTCGTAGACCCTTGGTGGAATGTTGCTATTGAAGATCAATGTGTGAATCGTATCCATCGTATTGGACAAAAGGCAAACGTGGTCCGTGTACGAAAGTTTGTGGTCACTGATTCGGTGGAAGAGAAGATT
The DNA here is from genome assembly GCA_037178625.1 of Skeletonema tropicum. NCBI lineage: Eukaryota > Bacillariophyta > Thalassiosirophyceae > Thalassiosirales > Thalassiosiraceae > Skeletonema > Skeletonema tropicum. Next base: position 2,200,812 of record CM074138.1, on the reverse strand, counting down.
GTCAGTCTTCAAAAGAAGAAGAAGGGTATTGCCAATGAGATATTGAGTGAGAAGGGAGATGGACAGCTTGCGACGAAACCTACCCTGGAGGACTTCAAACTTATCTTTGGAAGGTAACGAGACTCTCTAGTCTAATTTTTGAACTTGCTAGTGAAAAAATTGCCTTGACTCCTTTTTGTTATCTGCAGATGACCTTGACTTGGTTCATCTTTCTACATAATACTTACACTCCCATGCCATAAATGCTAAGAGATGTGTCTATCATGCAAAATGTTCATGTACTTATGACTTCAATAGAGATAGATATTCGGGACAGTGCTGCCTCATCGATTGAAACTTGAGATAATACACATCCTCCACAAGCAGCAACATCTGTACATCAGAACAAGCCAACCACCGCTACGGCGGATCATACAGAGGCCTCTAGAGAGACCCATCCACCAACTACATCCAACTCTTCGGCGAAGAGGTTTGCTTCTCATATGGATCAGCCGGACTAGCTCTCTCTATCTCCACACTCTGGCGAACACAAAAAGACCAACACACCCAATCCAAGTCATCAATCAACACTAGTTGCCAAGATGAAGCCCTCTCCTCTTTACTAATTGTGCAGAACAACTATTTTGGACCTGAGTAGCTCAACTATTGGACGATTCCACAATCACACAGAAATTTCAACACAGATCTACTAAGCGGAGTCTTCAAAATCATCCAACGCCTCCAAAAATTATGTGAGTGAGAGGGATGAAGGATCCTTTGCCTGCACAATTATTTGATGTAAAATGGAATATCTATTTATATATATTGTGATATGGTAATATTTCTGCATAGAACCTGCAACAGAGCTCTCTTTGAACCCAGGTCTAACCTACTTCTAATCTCTGTTGAACCTAACAACAGTCACAAGCGCTCCCCTCAGACATTCCTTGCTCAGATTCAGCACTGGCCTCCTCAAAAAACTCATCTGCTTTTGAGATTGTGTACCATAGGCAATCTCTCGCTCCGGGTGTACGGAAAATTTGCTTCCTCGCGGCAATGCGGAAGGCCTCAATCTTCATTCGATCATCCTCTGTCCCCCGTCCAGCCATATCCCTTGCAGTCTCTTCCATGCACTCGTAGGTGAAGAATCCAGCACCTGAAAGATGGAACTTTCGGAATGGTTGCTCATAATTCAGCCTATTCCAGTTTGGATCATCCATATTCGATTCATACACCGATTGTATAAGATCCTCGGCTCTCCAAATCCCAACTGCTTTCTTATGCGCCTTCTTGATCAATTCATCAGGTGGCTTGCTTGAATCCTCCCTGGGAGGACAGTAAAAGCATTCAGGCAACATCACCAACGATCCAAATGGTTTACAGGCCTCAAGCACGAATTTCTTCCTCTCCTCCAAGAATAAATCGTCCGCCATCCATTCAGCATCGCCTAATCCAAAATCATCGTGCCATCTCATTTCATGTGTACCCAACTTCCTTTGAAAGTCAACCTCATCATCAATCATTCTCAATGCATGATTGGATAACTTCATCGCCTTCGTCATATTGGAGCGCGTCATCGGAATACTAGAAAGTAGGTCAACATCTTTGCATGTCATGGCTTTGCCATGATTAGCTCCCATCAATACCTTCAGTTCCCTCTCAATGCCAGCAATTTTTTCCTTCCTACGCACAACTTCTTCTTCCACTACCGCCTTGTTTGACGTACTTGTGGCACCAAATCGAACGAGACTGCGTACACCAAGATATTGCATCATGGCACTAGCAATGAAGCTGGATAATTCATCCGCTGAGTCCATGTCGGTCTCGGTGCGGGATTTCTTATTAGAGCACGCCGCCGTCTTTGATGCTAGATCATCAGAGCAGCTGCGTCGTTTCATATCATCGGGTTGGTTGTCCATAGTGTTTGGTTGTCTGTTAGAGGGGTGTTTGTCTCTATTATGTCACCGCATCGGGCATGGTTCATCTCAATCAAGCGTCGGTGCAGGTTGCAGGTGGAAAGTGGGATTGAATCCTTCAAACTATTTCCCCGGGGGATATTTTTGGCCTGCAAGTCGAATGTGACAACTTTTCTTTCTGTTGATAAATGAGAAAAGGGATAAACTTTGTCCAGGGGTTAGGCGGGATTTGGCGGGGGAAAGGGTACTACTTCTTTCTTCAGCACAAGCAAGTCGACGAGTGGGTGTGCTACGGGGTACCCTTCCTTCATCACGGGAACGGGAACCCTTCATCTTGGATTACACGACCCAAAGAATTGCACCGATTAGGGAACCCAACCAAGCGTGCATACTCACGGATGGAGAGAGGAGTTCTATCCCCAGTTGTCAGCAGGTGCTTGAAGATTTTTGCTAATAATACATGCCTCGGGCTCATCTAGATCCAAAGCTTTGCTTTGCTTTCCTTCCTTGCCACCATTTGTCAACTGTAAAACAGTCCGGATCATAGTCGTTCCTCTCACGCTACATTCAATAGCTCGTATATTGCCAATTGCATCGACCAAGATAGCAAGTTGGAAAAGTCATATACACGGCAGTGGCATAAGCATAATCAGTGCAACACATGTTGTGTATGGTAGTCTTATTTTGGTACAGCCACCGCTACGGCGGATCTTACAGAAGCCTAGAGCCATCCACCTACGACATCCAACTCTTCGGCAGAGAAGTTTTCTTCTCGAATAGATCAGCCGGACTAGCTCTCTCCATTCGCTATTAGAACACAAAGGCCCACACTCACAATCCAAGTCATCGTCAACTATTAGTTGCCACGATGATCGCCTCTACTCTTTACTGATTGTGCAGAAGATTCTAATTCGGACCGGAGTAGCTCATACGATTTGACGATTCCACAACCACTCAACATATTACACAGATCCACTCACCGGATTCTTCAAAAAGCATCCAAAGCCTCCTAAAACGGAAAATTACTTGTTGTAAAATGAAATATCTATATCTATATAACATATTGTGATATGATACTTTCCCTGCACAGAGACTTGCAATAGAGCTCTTCTGTGTTCAGATCTACTCTAGTCTTCATCTCTGTTGAACCTAACAACTGCTACAAACGTTGTTCATTCTTGATGTCCTCCGCAAAAAGTCCTCAAAAAACTCATCTGCTTTTGAGATTGTGTACCATAGGCAATCTCTCGCTCCAGGTGTACAGAAGACTTCTTTCCTCGCGGCAATGCGGAAGGCCTCAATCTTCATTCGATCATCCTCTGTCCCAAATCCAGCCATATTCCTTGCAGTCTCTTCCATGCACTCATAGGTGAAGAATCCAGCACCTGAAAGATGGAACTTTCGGAATGGTTGCTCATAATTCAGCCTATGCCAGTTTGGATCCTCCATATTCCATTCATATACCCCATCCATATGATCCTCGGCTCCCAAAATCCCAACTGCTTTCTTATGCGCCTTCTTGATCAAATCATCAGATGGTTTGCTTGCATCCTCCCCCCCTGGAGGACAGTAAAAGCATTCAGGCAACATCACCAACGATCCAAATGGTTTACATGCCTCAAGCATGAATTTCTTCCTCTCCTCCAAGAATATGTCATCCTCCGTCCATTCAGCCAAGTGAGTGAACCAAGCTTCGCTACATCCATTTTCATCATACTCCCATATCATTTCCCGTGTACCCAACTTCCTTTGAAAGTCAATTTCATCATCAATCAACCTCAATGCATGATTGGATAACTTCATCGCCTTCGTCATATTGGAGCGCGTCATTGGAATACTAGAAAGTAGGTCAACATCATCGTTGCATGTCATGGCTTTGCCATGATCAGATCCCATCAATACCTTCAGTTCCCTCTCAATGTCAGCAATTTTCTCCTTCCTGCGCACAACTTCTTCGTCCACTACCGCCTTGTTTGACGTACTTGTGGCACCAAATCGAACGAGACTGCGTACACCAAGGTATTGCACCACGGCACTAGCAATGAAGCCGGATACGGATACGGAATCGGCCGCTGAGTTCATGTCGGTCTCGGTGCGGGATTTCTTATTATTATTAGAGCACGCCGCCGCTACATCATCAGAGCAGCTGCGCCGTTTCATGTCATCGCGTTGGTTGTCCATGGTGTTTAGTTGTATGCTAGAGGAGTGTTTGTCTCTGCTATGGTGCTGTGGATAAGCAGCAAGGTCTCAGTTCTCAGTGTTGTTGGGTCATGTCGACAGTCAGTGGGCAGTGCTCGGTGCAGGTGGTTGGAGTGGGATTGAATCCAAAACTATTCCCCCGCGGGGAGGGTGGGAGGATAAAAATTTGGCCTCTATCTAGCAATTCCAATGTGTCTATCTAGATATGTAAGCATCTAATTTTGGGGGATAATTTAGGCTAGAGGCTGAAATTGGCGGGGAAAAGGGTACTACTTCTATCTTTCAGCACAAGTCGCCAATCGATGTGCTTGAGCAAGGCCTTGCAACAGATATGAATAAAGCAATTCATCATTGGGAGGAGGCTGCCATTGGGGGGAACGCTTTGGTGAGATGGGTTCTTGGGACCGAAGAGATGGGACGTGGAAAGGCAGAGAGGGCAATGACAATGAAGTATGAGCATATTATTGTTATCATCGATGCCAACCTTGTAAGTGTAAGTATGTGATAAATCCCTGACAGAACTAAAGGAGGCTTCTGTGCCTGAAAGAACTAAAAAGGAGGTTTTTGTCATAAAGGCTAAGGGATGCGTCTATCATGCAAAATGTACAAGTACTTGTGACTACAATAGAGATTCGGGACTCGGGACATCGTAGAGCAGCCTTATCGGTTGAAGCTTGAGGTAATACACATCCTCCACAAGCAAACAACATATCTGGAAATCAGAACCAGTCCACTACAAAGTTCAATCCCTCTACTACATCCAACTCTTCAGCAGAGAAGTTTGCTTCTCATATGGATCAGCCGGACTAGCTCTCTCTATCTCCACACTCTCTGTCTCTGGCGAACACAAAGACCAACACACCCAATCCAAGCCATCACCCAACACTAGTTGCCACGATGAAGCCCTCTTCTCTTTACTAATTGTGCAGAAGATTCTATTTTGGACCTGAGTAGCTCATACTATTGGTATTGGACGATTCCACAATCACCCAACATTTCAACACAGATCTACTAAGCGGAGTCTTCAAAAACATCCAACGCCTCCAAAAATTATGTGAGTGAGAGGGATGAAGGATCCTTTGCCTTTACAATTATTTGATGTAAAATGAAATACCTATTTATATATTTTGTGATATATATTGTGATATGGTAATATTTCTGCATAGAACCTGCAACAGAGCTCTCTTTGAACCCAGGTCTAATCTAGTAATCTCTGTTGAATCTAACAACAGTCACAAGCGCTGCCCTCAGACATTCCTTGCGCAGATTCAGCACTGGCCTCCTCAAAAAACTCATCTGCTTTTGAGATTGTGTACCATAGGCAATCTCTCGCTCCAGGTGTACGGAAGACTTGCTTCCTCGCGGCAATGCGGAAGGCCTCAATCTCCATTCGATCATCCTCTGTCCCCCGTCCAGCCATATCCCTTGCAGTCTCTTCCATGCACTCGTAGGTGAAGAATCCAGCACCTGAAAGATGGAACTTTCGGAATGGTTGCTCATAATTCAGCCTATTCCAGTTTGGATCATCCATGTTCCATTCATACACCCTTCCCATATGATCCTCGGCTCCCCAAATCCAAACTGCTTTCTTATGCGCCTTCTTGATCAATTCATCAGATGGCTTGCTTAAATCCTCCCCGGGAGGACAGTAAAAGCATTCAGGCAACATCACCAACGATCCAAATGGTTTACATGCCTCAAGCACGAATTTCTTCCTCTCCTCCAAGAATAGATCGTCCGCCATCCATTCAGCATCGCCTAATCCAAAATCATCGTGCCATCTCATTTCATGTGTACCCAACTTCCTTTGAAAGTCAATTTCATCATCAATCATTCTCAATGCATGATTGGATAACTTCATCGCTTTCGTCATATTGGAGCGCGTCATTGGAATACTAGAAAGTAGGTCAACATCATCGTTGCATGTCATGGCTTTGCCATGATCAGCTCCCATCAATACCTTCAGTTCCCTCTCAATGCCAGCTATTTTCTCCTTCCTGCGCACAACTTCTTCTTCCACTACCGCCTTGTTTGACGTACTTGTGGCACCAAATCGAACGAGACTGCGTACACCAAGATATTGCACCATGGCACTAGCAATGAAGCCGGATAATTCAGCCGCTGAGTCCATGTCGGTCTCGGTGCGGGATTTCTTATTAGAGCACGCCGCCGTCTTTGATGCTAGATCATCAGAGCAGCTTAGTCGTTTCATATCATCGGGTTGGTTGTCCATAGTGTGTAGTTGTCTGCTACAGGGGTGTTTGTCTCTATTATGCGGCATAAGTATGGCACCGCATCGGTCTATGGTTCATCTCATCAAGCGTCGGTGCAGGTTGCAGGTGGAAAGTGGGATTGAATCCTTCAAACTATTTCCCCCGGGGGATATTAATTTTTGGCTAGCAAGTCGAATGTGTCAGCATTAGGAGGGATAAAGTTTGGTCCAGGGGTTAGGTGGGATTTGGCGGGGGAAAGGGTACTACTTCTTTCTTCAGCACAAGCAAGTCGACGAGTGGGTGTGCTACGGGGTACCCTTCCTTCATCACGGGAACGGGAACCCTTCATCTTGGATTACACGACCCAAAGAATTGCACCGATTAGGGAACCCAACCAAGCGTGCATACTCACGGATGGAGAGAGGAGTTCTATCCCCAGTTGTCAGCAGGTGCTTGAAGATTTTTGCTAATAATACATGCCTCGGGCTCATCTAGATCCAAAGCTTTGCTTTGCTTTCCTTCCTTGCCACCATTTGTCAACTGTAAAACAGTCCGGATCATAGTCGTTCCTCTCACGCTACATTCAATAGCTCGTATATTGCCAATTGCATCGACCAAGATAGCAAGTTGGAAAAGTCATATACACGGCAGTGGCATAAGCATAATCAGTGCAACACATGTTGTGTATGGTAGTCTTATTTTGGTACAGCCACCGCTACGGCGGATCTTACAGAAGCCTAGAGCCATCCACCTACGACATCCAACTCTTCGGCAGAGAAGTTTTCTTCTCGAATAGATCAGCCGGACTAGCTCTCTCCATTCGCTATTAGAACACAAAGGCCCACACTCACAATCCAAGTCATCGTCAACTATTAGTTGCCACGATGATCGCCTCTACTCTTTACTGATTGTGCAGAAGATTCTAATTCGGACCGGAGTAGCTCATACGATTTGACGATTCCACAACCACTCAACATATTACACAGATCCACTCACCGGATTCTTCAAAAACATCCAAAGCCTCCTAAAACGGAAAATTACTTGTTGTAAAATGAAATATCTATATCTATATAACATATTGTGATATGATACTTTCCCTGCACAGAGACTTGCAATAGAGCTCTTCTGTGTTCAGATCTACTCTAGTCTTCATCTCTGTTGAACCTAACAACTGCTACAAACGTTGTTCATTCTTGATGTCCTCCGCAAAAAGTCCTCAAAAAACTCATCTGCTTTTGAGATTGTGTACCATAGGCAATCTCTCGCTCCAGGTGTACAGAAGACTTCTTTCCTCGCGGCAATGCGGAAGGCCTCAATCTTCATTCGATCATCCTCTGTCCCAAATCCAGCCATATTCCTTGCAGTCTCTTCCATGCACTCATAGGTGAAGAATCCAGCACCTGAAAGATGGAACTTTCGGAATGGTTGCTCATAATTCAGCCTATGCCAGTTTGGATCCTCCATATTCCATTCATATACCCCAACCATATGATCCTCGGCTCCCAAAATCCCAACTGCTTTCTTATGCGCCTTCTTGATCAAATCATCAGATGGTTTGCTTGCATCCTCCCCCCCTGGAGGACAGTAAAAGCATTCAGGCAACATCACCAACGATCCAAATGGTTTACATGCCTCAAGCATGAATTTCTTCCTCTCCTCCAAGAATATGTCATCCTCCGTCCATTCAGCCAAGTGAGTGAACCAAGCTTCGCTACATCCATTTTCATCATACTCCCATATCATTTCCCGTGTACCCAACTTCCTTTGAAAGTCAATTTCATCATCAATCAACCTCAATGCATGATTGGATAACTTCATCGCCTTCGTCATATTGGAGCGCGTCATTGGAATACTAGAAAGTAGGTCAACATCATCGTTGCGCATGGCTTTGCCATGATCAGATCCCATCAATACCTTCAGTTCCCTCTCAATGTCAGCAATTTTCTCCTTCCTGCGCACAACTTCTTCGTCCACTACCGCCTTGTTTGACGTACTTGTGGCACCAAATCGAACGAGACTGCGTACACCAAGGTATTGCACCACGGCACTAGCAATGAAGCCGGATACGGATACGGAATCGGCCGCTGAGTTCATGTCGGTCTCGGTGCGGGATTTCTTATTATTATTAGAGCACGCCGCCGCTACATCATCAGAGCAGCTGCGCCGTTTCATGTCATCGCGTTGGTTGTCCATGGTGTTTAGTTGTATGCTAGAGGAGTGTTTGTCTCTGCTATGGTGCTGTGGATAAGCAGCAAGGTCTCAGTTCTCAGTGTTGTTGGGTCATGTCGACAGTCAGTGGGCAGTGCTCGGTGCAGGTGGTTGGAGTGGGATTGAATCCAAAACTATTCCCCCGCGGGGAGGGTGGGAGGATAAAAATTTGGCCTCTATCTAGCAATTCCAATGTGTCTATCTAGATATGTAAGCATCTAATTTTGGGGGATAATTTAGGCTAGAGGCTGAAATTGGCGGGGAAAAGGGTACTACTTCTATCTTTCAGCACAAGTCGCCAATCGATGTGCTTGAGCAAGGCCTTGCAACAGATATGAATAAAGCAATTCATCATTGGGAGGAGGCTGCCATTGGGGGGAACGCTTTGGTGAGATGGGTTCTTGGGACCGAAGAGATGGGACGTGGAAAGGCAGAGAGGGCAATGACAATGAAGTATGAGCATATTATTGTTATCATCGATGCCAACCTTGTAAGTGTAAGTATGTGATAAATCCCTGACAGAACTAAAGGAGGCTTCTGTGCCTGAAAGAACTAAAAAGGAGGCTTTTGTCATAAAGGCTAAGGGATGCGTCTATCATGCAAAATGTACAAGTACTTGTGACTACAATAGAGATTCGGGACTCGGGACATCGTAGAGCAGCCTTATCGGTTGAAGCTTGAGGTAATACACATCCTCCACAAGCAAACAACATATCTGGAAATCAGAACCAGTCCACTACAAAGTTCAATCCCTCTACTACATCCAACTCTTCAGCAGAGAAGTTTGCTTCTCATATGGATCAGCCGGACTAGCTCTCTCTATCTCCACACTCTCTGTCTCTGGCGAACACAAAGACCAACACACCCAATCCAAGCCATCACCCAACACTAGTTGCCACGATGAAGCCCTCTTCTCTTTACTAATTGTGCAGAAGATTCTATTTTGGACCTGAGTAGCTCATACTATTGGTATTGGACGATTCCACAATCACCCAACATTTCAACACAGATCTACTAAGCGGAGTCTTCAAAAACATCCAACGCCTCCAAAAATTATGTGAGTGAGAGGGATGAAGGATCCTTTGCCTTTACAATTATTTGATGTAAAATGAAATACCTATTTATATATTTTGTGATATATATTGTGATATGGTAATATTTCTGCATAGAACCTGCAACAGAGCTCTCTTTGAACCCAGGTCTAATCTAGTAATCTCTGTTGAATCTAACAACAGTCACAAGCGCTGCCCTCAGACATTCCTTGCGCAGATTCAGCACTGGCCTCCTCAAAAAACTCATCTGCTTTTGAGATTGTGTACCATAGGCAATCTCTCGCTCCAGGTGTACGGAAGACTTGCTTCCTCGCGGCAATGCGGAAGGCCTCAATCTCCATTCGATCATCCTCTGTCCCCCGTCCAGCCATATCCCTTGCAGTCTCTTCCATGCACTCGTAGGTGAAGAATCCAGCACCTTAAAGATGGAACTTTCGGAATGGTTGCTCATAATTCAGCCTATTCCAGTTTGGATCATCCATGTTCCATTCATACACCCTTCCCATATGATCCTCGGCTCCCCAAATCCAAACTGCTTTCTTATGCGCCTTCTTGATCAATTCATCAGATGGCTTGCTTAAATCCTCCCCGGGAGGACAGTAAAAGCATTCAGGCAACATCACCAACGATCCAAATGGTTTACATGCCTCAAGCACGAATTTCTTCCTCTCCTCCAAGAATAGATCGTCCGCCATCCATTCAGCATCGCCTAATCCAAAATCATCGTGCCATCTCATTTCATGTGTACCCAACTTCCTTTGAAAGTCAATTTCATCATCAATCATTCTCAATGCATGATTGGATAACTTCATCGCTTTCGTCATATTGGAGCGCGTCATTGGAATACTAGAAAGTAGGTCAACATCATCGTTGCATGTCATGGCTTTGCCATGATCAGCTCCCATCAATACCTTCAGTTCCCTCTCAATGCCAGCTATTTTCTCCTTCCTGCGCACAACTTCTTCTTCCACTACCGCCTTGTTTGACGTACTTGTGGCACCAAATCGAACGAGACTGCGTACACCAAGATATTGCACCATGGCACTAGCAATGAAGCCGGATAATTCAGCCGCTGAGTCCATGTCGGTCTCGGTGCGGGATTTCTTATTAGAGCACGCCGCCGTCTTTGATGCTAGATCATCAGAGCAGCTTAGTCGTTTCATATCATCGGGTTGGTTGTCCATAGTGTTTGGTTGTCTGTTAGAGGGGTGTTTGTCTCTATTATGCGGCATAAGTATGGCACCGCATCGGTCTATGGTTCATCTCAAGCGTCGGTGCAGGTTGCAGGTGGAAAGTGGGATTGAATCCTTCAAACTATTTCCCCGGGGGATATTTTTGGCCTGCAAGTCGAATGTGACAACTTTTCTTTCTGTTGATAAATGAGAAAAGGGATAAACTTTGTCCAGGGGTTAGGCGGGATTTGGCGGGGGAAAGGGTACTACTTCTTTCTTCAGCACAAGCAAGTCGACGAGTGGGTGTGCTACGGGGTACCCTTCCTTCATCACGGGATACACGACCCAAAGAATTGCACCGATTCAGGGAACCCAACCAAGCGTGCATACTCACGGATGGAGAGAGGAGTTCTATCCCCAGTTGTCAGCAGGTGCTTGAAGATTTTTGCTAATACATGGCGCGGGCTCATTTAGATCTAGATCCAAATCCAAAGCTTTGCTTGCCTTCCTTGCCACCATTTGTCAACTGTAACAGTAACAGTCCCGATCGTAGTCTTCCTCTCACGCTACATTCAATAGCTCGTATATTGTCAATTGCATCGCCCAAGGTAGCAAGTTGGAAAAGTCATATACACGGCAGTGGCATAAGCATAATCAGTGCAACACATGTCTTATTTACCGTCTACCGTCTCAAAACTAGTTTACAAATGTACAAACAAAATCTCAACCTCAACACGGTACTTATAACAACCTAAAACCACATAAGTACACACACAAGAACTATTTGATAATCTACACACCATTCATTGAAATCAATTCAATCCTTCCAAATTGCCACCAACGTCTCCCTCTGTGAGAGAGAGATATTCGGCAATCGACGTTCTCCATGACGGGCACCCCATTGTATCACTTTCAAGGATGGTATTAGTATTACACAAGGAGGGAAGTTTGCTTCTCAAATGTGTATCAGCCTGACTACCTCTCTCCATCTTCACCCTCTGGCGAACACAAGACAAAGATCCCCGCCCGCAATCCAAGTCATCACACGTAACACTAACTAGTTGCCACGATGAAACTGAAACCATCTACTCTTTAGTGATTGTGCAGAAGGTTCTATTTCGGACCGGAGTAGCTCATACTATTGGTATTGGACGATGCCACAATCACCCAACATTTCATCACATACAGATCCACTAAGCGGAGTCTTCAAAATCATCCTAAGCCTCCAAAAACAGTGTGAGTGAGAGTGATGAAGGATCCTTTGCCTTTACAATTACTTGTTGTAAAATGATGTATCTATTTATATATTGTGATATGGAACTTTCTTTTCCTCCGATAGAACTTTGCAATAGAAATCTTCTGGGTTCAAGTCTCTCTAGTTCTGATCTCTGTTGAACCTAACAACTGCTACAAACGCTGACCACAGAGATCGATTCTTCAAACAAATTCGCTTTACATAAATCTAAAATATTTATATTTATATTTTAGATTTATGTAAAGCGAACCCTGATCTCCCGCGCACCTGCATCCCTATACCAATGGTGGAGGAGAGATGTGAAAGGAAGTGTTGCAGTGTTCCAGCGCTCCCACTCAGGTGCTGCAAGGCCCTGTCCATCCACAAGGCGGCTTTGACTTGATGTCCCGTATTAACAGCTTTCCGGGTATGGTCGCGCATGCGCGACCATTTTTGCCACCTAGCTTCCTACGTAGTTAATAAAATAGCAACAACTCACTTTTAGAAGACGTTCAGTGCAGTTATGAAAAGCCGAGAAGCAGCTCTTTCCATCGGTGTAGTCCACCAATAACGAAGCTCGACTATTTCGGCGGTTACAATGCAGGAAAGGCAGTGGGTCAACATTTTTGTGTGTCAAAAATCATCAAAAAAATAGCCGCCGGCCGCCGACCATGGCAGTTCTGGTGTTACTATGTCGCTTACAACCCATTACATGCAGCATACCGCATATCCAACGAAAGCTCATGACATACCAAAACGAATGTTGTGTGTAGCGTTGCATGAAATGGACAATATCACCGTCGGAACACACCCTATATGTAGGCGGTATTTTTCCCCATCACCGCATCGTCGGCCCTACACATAAGATAGATATGGGACGATTAAACCGAATATCCGACCGAACCAAGGCACCATACCTCGCGCGTATATTATCAGAAGAGATATGTGTAGTCCGATCGGTTCGTAATAGCGTTTTATTTGCATAGAAGTGGCTATAGGAAGTGAGGCGGGTGCGTCGGGCGACGAAAAATATCGCCCAAGTGTGTAGTAGATAAGAGCATGGTATAAACACTGAATTCATGAACCCAGCGGCACCAATCGACTAACAACTACCATTACTATTGATCCGTGGCGTTGGATTCATTGATATAGGCCATTGCTGTCAACAGGAGAGCATGGTAGGAAGCAGATCGTCCACCATGGTTCGTAAGGAGAAGGTGTTTTTTTTGCTAGATAATACTACGTACGACGGTAAAAGGGGCTAGGAAGATTGTTGGCGCAAAAAACGACTTACCCGGAAAGCTGTTAATGACACCCAAATCCAAAAAGTGAGGGGGGGTGGGGGGTTAGAACGCACCCAAATGCAGAACGCAAGATACCCAATGGGCACCCAATTTACCCAAAATAGGTTGTGTCACATAGTGTAATGGAATTTCATACGGGTGAAATTTCACAACTGCAACTTTCAGGAAACTTTCAGGATGCAATTTGTCACAATTTTGGCCAAAAATGAAATTTCACAAAAGTTTCAGCCACCAGCCATCAGCCATCAGCCATCAGCTAGCCATCATCAACCGACCACCCACTTCCACCTTCCACTCCACTTCATGATGACGATGACACGATGACGATCGAACCAACTCATGGTAGAACTATCCTCTCCCAAAGGTGGAGAATAACAATGCGTTAATACTTATTCCTTCGTCTCAATTTCAGTCTACATGCGTATTCTACCAAAAGACGTGGTAAAGTATGTGGAAACAACCGGTGCTATTTCTGGACGCTTGGGATGGTTTGAGTGTTATGCAGGGACGTCTGACTTCTATCGCTTGGTTGCTAAGCCTCTGTTGTCTATGGGAACTGTAGGATCCATGGATTGTGAACGTAGGGCCAAACCTTTGAAGAACACCATTCTTACGAAGAATCGAAATAGGATGTTGGATCCAACTGGTGTTGCACTTCTTCGAGGATACGAGAACCTTCATCATATCATGCATGCGAAGAAGATGCTTGGAAAGAGGATTGCAGACTCCCTTAACCCTTAACTAGACTCGAGAATGGTGGACAGGGGTGAGTGCGAATAAGTAGTGAGTAAAATAAGCTAGTGACATTTGAAACAGAAATTCCATGAAATTCCATGACATTTCACCCTGCAACTTCCAAGAATTTCAAAAAGGGTGAAATTCCATTACACTAGTGTCACATCCAAATAAATCTGTATCGTAGTGGTGTCATACCGGTATTAGACGTCTCGCGTCTGAGACAATCTTAGCTTCTAGATGGCACCGTGTGGTTCTGCACATTGCTGTTGTTCTACAAAGTCTTGGACTGGGCCCTCAAAAGGAGGGGGGGGTTCAGTAATACTGGACATCGAATCAAAGCCGCCCAAGGGTCAGGGAGTGACTGTAGAGCCTGGCAAGCAATTTCAGTGTCTAACTGTACACTACCCAACAGGCAATAAAGGAACAAGGTCCACACTTGGGTTGGAGCTTGTGGCCACATCTAGGGTGGAAGATTTGAGCTGTCTTGCAATCTGTAACAAACCTGCTAGTGAGCTGTCAAGTAAGGCAGGTGCTCATGAAAATTGGGACCACAGAGGCATATGCAACCCGGAAGGCATACATACCTTGAAGATATTAGAGTCAGAGCAGCAAAGGGGTGGTGTGGTGTAGTGGTATCACCGCCTCTCTTCTGGTTCGGGGTCTTGGGTTCGAGTCTCCCCCGTGCCAAATCCTGGCTGTGTGAGGTGTCGCAGCTCGGAGTGCGATCTGGGAAAAAAGACCATTACTTGGTTTGGAATTTCATATCACTGCCTCTTTGCTAATTCCGGGGTGATGGAAAAACTGTTGGTTATTTGCTTAATTACACTCGAAGGTGACATTGCTCTAGATAATTGTAGATAATTTCGCCCCTGGAGGGCCAACCATGACGTACTTTAAGATTTCCGTTAATTTTTTTAGAGTCAGAGCAGCAACATCAAAAACACTAATAGAGGAGAGGATTGCTGCAGTAGATCCCAACCCAAATGCAAATGCAAATGCAGAAGATAGGACTTACCAAGGTGGCTGTGAATTTCTGCTTGACTGGTATAATGACCTCACATCAAATAATGAAAACTTGTAACACTAAAGTATAATCAACATACATATACATATAATGAACTACTATGCTTGCATGCTTGGACAAATTACACTCTTACATTATTTGACCTTCTTTCCTATTTGCTCTCACTTCTCTGTTTTCCACGTACTTTTCAACAAAACTACTTTGGCGTGCCTGCCAACCGTCCCTCCGGGGGCGCTTCACGGAGTGACCTGATTTGTATTTTTTTTTGGAATCTGGCCAAATCGACTTTGTACTTGACGGCCTCCTCAAAAAACTCATCTGCTTTTGAGATTGTGTACCACAGGCAATCTCTTGCTCCAGGTCTACGAAAGACTAGCTTCCTCGCAGCAATGCGGAAGGCCTCAATCTTCATTCGATGATCCTCAATGTCTCTCCCATATCCAGCCATATTCCTTGCAGTCTCTTCCATGCACTCATAGGTGAAGAATTCAGCACCTGAAAGATGGAACTTTCGGAATGGGACCCTGATAATATATAGTACTTTACGGTCCGTCCATCACCACAACTATTCCCCTCCGATCGATGTGTAGTGTGGTGGAAAGACAGGCATCTCAATGAAAAAAGCAACCGCCATCACCACCGCACGCACGCACGCACCGTTCAAAATCAACTGCAGGTGCGTCGACCATGTCGCGACGCCACACAACATAATTGCTGCTTTCATCAAACAGCAACCAGCATGAAGCAAGGTCAACACCTCCTCTATTCATCACAAACACAATCAACATATGCCGCCCGTAGCGTAGGAAAATTCGGGTAAATAACAATGTTATGTGTCTATTTCATTTACCATCCAAAAAAGTCGTTACTCATCGAATCCGGAAACAATCCCGCACACACAGGAACCTCTTCTAGACGGTGGCATTTCGGTTGTTTATCAGCGCTCTGGCTGCAAAGGTCGCTATTATTGGTTAGCATCTCAGATATCACGATCCAAACTGCAACACCGCACCCTTCCAAACCCATCTCGCCGCAACTTCCAGCCATCACAACCATGCTATGCAGCCGCTACAATTCCTTCTTCACCAGCCTCCCCCCCCAACAATTTTACAGCAATCACGCCTTCGATGATGTCGGTCCATCCTATTGTACGAAGTTTGAGCAAGAATCCGGGGGAAAAGGTAATATAAAAAAAAACTGATACATTTTTTTCTTTATTTTCCACATCAACTCACACCACTCTCATTTATTGCTCTTTCTCACCATACTTTCATTTCTTCTAATAGCTATTTATCATAATCTTATGAACCTATCACCAACGTTGCTGATGCAGAGCGATTTGCTGGAAATCTGGAGAAATTATCTTTTTTCTATTTCGATGAAATAGATAGCCACCGTACTACTTCAATTTTGTCTCTACACTAGCCTATGTATATGAACGCCCTATCAATGGCGATGTTCGCTAAGGCCAAGTTATGGACGGAAGACTGTCTGCTTTTTTCATTGAGATGCCTGTCTTTCCACCACACTACACATCGATCGGAGGGGAATAGTTGTGGTGATGGACGGACCGTAAAGTACTATATATTATCAGGGTCATAATTCAGCCTATTCCAGTTTGGATCATCCATGTTCCATTCATACACCGATTGCATAAGATCCTCGGCTCTCCAAACCCAAAACCAAAATGCTTGATCCTTGAATCCCCAAATCCAAACTGCTTTCTTATGCGCCTTCTTGATCAATTCATCAGGTGGCTTGCTTAAATCCTCCCCCCTGGGAGGACAGTAAAAGCATTCAGGCAAAATGACCAACGATCCAAATGGTTTCCATGCCTCAAGCACGAATTTCTTCCTCTCCTCCAAGAATATATCATCCTCCGTCCATTCAGCACCGCCATATCCATCTCCATCATTCTCCCACCTCATTTCATGTGTACCCAACTTCCTTTGAAAGTCAATTTCATCATCAATCATTCTCAATGCATGATTAGATAACTTCATCGCCTTCGTCATATTGGAGCGCGTCATTGGAATACTAGAAAGTAGGTCAACATCATCGTTGCGCATGGCTTTGCCATGATCAGATCCCATCAATACCTTCAGTTCCCTCTCAATGTCAGCTATTTTCTCCTTCCTGCGCACAACTTCTTCGTCCACTACCGCCTTGTTTGACGTACTTGTGGCACCAAATCGAACGAGACTGCGTACACCAAGATATTGCACCACGGCACTAGCAATGAAGCTGGATAATTCAGCCGCTGAGTCCATGTCGATCTCGGTGCAGGATTTCTTATTAGAGCACGCCGCCGTCTTTGATGCTAGATCATCAGAGAAGCTGCGCCGTTTCATATCATCGGGTTGGTTGTCCATAGTGTGTAGTTGTCTGCTACAGGGGTGTTTGTCTCTATTGTGGCACTGCGACTGCGGATGCGGATGCGGATAGAAGTATTTTTCTATGTGGTCGTTGTTATCGTGATAGAACGGATTCATCGGAGGAGCTGAAGCTGCAGAAGACATCATTGCATTAGCACCTCGATCGAATGATCCCGTGTCACTGATCATGGACTTGACGGAGGATTGGAGTGGGGTTTCGTGGCCATAGCTCACCTGCAGATCGTTTGTTGGGATCGCATACGATGGCTACGACCGAGGCAACAGGTAAAGTGTTTGCAGTAGAAATTGCAGCTACTGGGGCAGAAGGAGTTGGGACTGGGACAGGAGGAACAGGAACCACAGTGATTGTCATTGGTGCGTTTGTGTTTATCCGTGGCTTGTAACACTTCTTGTAAGACACCCAACCACAGCAACAAATGATGAAAAGAATGGGAATGGTCACCCCGACAATTATTCCAATCCCCATCGTATCTGTATCTGTATCCATCATTTCATCAGGAATGCTGCACATTTCTGAGGGAGTATTGCCACCGATTTCACAACAAGCACGGTCGCTGTATTTGACTCCTTCCACTAAACAAAACAAGAGAATGAGAATCACAATGTAAGAAAGGGAGCTAGATTTGTGGTCACAAAACACAGTATATGTTTGCATCACTCACTGTCTGTATTCTGACACAAGTTCTTCGGGAGGTCAGGCTTAAAAGGACATTCGACTGGAACAATGTCAGGGTAGTCAGCGTAGTTGCATACTCCACATGTCGCTTCTTGGCCTCCTGCGAGGTAGCGCAGATACTCCAATTGGCAACCCGAAGGATTAATGTTGGGGCACTGCGCTGTCGAGAGACGAACAAACCTTTGCAGCATGGTAGAAGACTGCGCATTTTCTCCTAGTATCTGCTCGAATGCATAGAGATATACATCGTTGGCTACAACACCCAGAAATAGGGGAGGGTCAACAGAACGATCGAAAACGGGCGCGCTGTTCGTTGTGCCCATCTTCTTGGCTGGATGTGTCAAAGGGTCGCATTCAATATTTGTAAGATGAGATGAGAATTTTATGATCCAAGGAAGCGCAAATACTGCCAATTTCGAATTAAATAATGCAATCCTCAACATGTACTCACCTGAAAAGAACTTGTATGGTTCAACCCACGTAGTAAAGTTAGTTTCATTCCCTAACCCTGAAGCAAACAGTTTGTAGTAAGAAGCCATAGCTCCAACTAAGTCTCCGTCAAAGTCATCGACAGGCGTCCAGATGCCATCGGTACTACAGGCGATCTCCTTTGTTGCTAACCGATCAGCCTGTGCACCGAGCGAGAATGTGAAGATCTTTGTATCTCTGTCATATTGAGTAGCAAGACGCTGTGTGCCATTCCTAATCAACTGCAAGACTTCATCGGTCTCGGGTCCAGCCGTATTCACTCCATCCGTCATGAATAGAATGGCCACATTGCAGCCACTAGTGTATTCTTGCTGGATGGTACGCTCCAATGCGTCGAAGGCTTGCTGGAAACCAGCATGGAAATTCGTCGCTCCGCCCTCAGTCAAAGCTTGGATTTGTTCAATCAGAAGCTGCTTATTCTCGTTTGTAGCTCTCACGAGCAAATCTGTACCTGAGTGTACTTGAACTTGATAAGCATAGTCCGAAAAGGCAATGACGGCAACTCTATCTGAAATGGTAAGTGTCTCGACTACAGTGATCGCCGCCTTCTTTGCCAGATCAAGCCGACCATGATTTAACATTGAGCCACTCACGTCAAGTACAATGACGACATCTTTCGGACCGCTCGATGCAGCGACGAACCAAGGTCTCTTGCGAGGATCATAAGTACCACATTCCTCACGTGCAAATGCTGGTACTTGGCGAAACAACCCATTATGTGCCCCAAAATATGTCCATGATGGTTGCACATTGTACGAATCCCAGAAGATCTCATCATTCTCATACTTTTTCCTCATGTAATCCTCAGCGAGAAGCGTGTAGCACGCTGTCTCGATCAACTCTGGATCAATTGGATTACCATTTCTTCCTTTTGCTAGAGCAGATGGAATGGAGACAATGGACGTCGTTTTGTCCCACAACGCATTGCATGTCCCTCCTCCTCCAGCACACGCTTCAAAAACTAGCTCATCGGGCTCCATACATTGCTGATTGGGGAACACGGAGGAGCAATCATTGAAGCTGCTCTGTGAGCATTGGGAGAGGGTTTCAATAGTGCATCTTTTACTGTAGGCAATCTCGATTTCGTCGCGAAGTTTCAGTGTGTCCTTTTCGATGCGTTGGAGGATGTTTTTGACTTCATTGTCCTTGTCGTAGCGGGCGTGGGCGAATGAAGATGTGATGATGATGAGCACTGCCGCCGCCGCTGCTGCTGCTGACCTCTAATGTTATTCATGATCATGATTCCGATGGAGACAACTAGGGTTTTAACCTTGCACAAGCTTTTCTCTTGGTCTTGGATCATCAAACTGCAACGACTATGCATCCGATGATTATTCAAGTGTTAAACTAAATTATTATGGCTGTCGTGCAGCAAACAATCAGAAGATGCCAGCTACTTCACACACTGCGCAGCGCACGACCAAGGCAGGTGCACGACTCCTACATAAGATCAGAGTTGAGAGTTGCCCTGAACCCTGAACCACGGGAACCCCTGAACTTTCATTCCTTCTTGCTAAGGATTGAGGACAGAAGGTGGTCGCAAGTGATTGTCTTGGGTGCGTTTGTGTTTGTCCGTAGGACCACATGCTTACAACACTTAGTAAGACACCCAATCGCAGCAACAAATGACGAAAAGAACAGCAATAATCGTCCCAACCAAGAAATAACTAGTCCAAAATCCATTGTATTTGTATCAATCATTTCATCAGGAATACTGCAAATTTCAGTTTCAGAGGGAGTATTTTGCTACCGATTTCACAACAAACACGATCGGAGTAGAAAGCTCTCATTCAAATAATCCAACCAGCCGGCATAAGTAGCTTGATGGTACTCTCCGATCGAGAGAGAGAGAGTCCTACCCCCAGTTGTCAGCGGGTGTTTGAATGAATTTTGCGTAGTAATACATGCCACGGGCTCATAAAAAATCTGTACCATAGAGATCCACAAAGCCTCGCTCGCTGTCCTTCCTTGCCACCATTTGTGCTAACATGGTTGAATGTGAATTTTTGCCATTTGGGAACTGCCACCAGTCCCGATCGATGTGTCGATGTCGGTCCATCTCACATTCAATACATACCTCGCATAAGTATTGTCAATTGCATCGCCCAGGGTAGCAAAGGAATCTTCATGAGTTGGAGAAGGCATACACGGCGGTGCCATAAGTATCGTTGTGTTAGCTCTATTTATGATGATTATGATAGACAGCTTGAAAGATGAAAGACCTTTGTAGATACAGTATCGCATCTTGCAAAATGTTCATGTGTTGTACTTTTTGACTTGAAGAGATATTATCAGTAAAACGCATGCATGCAGTCTTACCGTCTCAAGACGATTGTTTACAAATGTACAAACATCTCTCGACACACACTAACCACATTCATATCAACTAACATTTATATATAATCTACAATCAATCAATCATTCTATCAATCAATCAATATCAATTCAACCCTCTTACTTCCAAAACTGCCACCAACGTCTCCCTCCAAAAGAGATATTCGGCAATGGACGTTCTCCATGACATGCACCCCATTGTACCACTGACAAGAAGGATGGTATTCTACTCATTCCTCCTTGATTGTTGTTGTTGTTGTTGGTAAAAGAAGGGAGTGGTATGTCATTTGTCCAATAGTAGATGAAGGCAAGATCAAAGTCTCTTGTTCGATAATTGTTCTTCACATTCACTTCTTCTTCTTCTTGATGTTGTTGTTGTTGTTGTCCTTCTTCTTGTTCTTCACTCCTGGTAGTATTATTGCTTTTCCTATTCGTAGTACCATTATCACTACTACTTCTACTACCACCCAAACCAACACCATCATGATAGAGCAGAACTACAGGGGACCAAACCGATACACCACCGAAATTTATCCCCATACACTTTGGGAAAGAGGCACACATCATAATTTTGTTGGTGGATGTGGAATGGTCCTGAGGAGTGAATGTAGATATCACTACTTGTTGTTGATGATGAGGTTGTTGTCGAGTTTTGAGGTGATGGATGATGGTGTGGTGATGGTAGATTCCATTGACTAGGGATTCACCTGAGGAGGTTATTTCAATGGATTGTGCTGCAGTGACTGCTGTTGTTGTAGCCTGCTGTAGCTGTAGCTGCTCATTTATACCAACTGCTTTGCTGCTGCTGTTGTTGTTGTCCACTGCCCCCCCTACCAACCAATTCACCACCACTCTCCTCAAACTCTTTCAAATCATCATCATCTTCTTCTTCATCATCATCATTATCATCCAATACAACCACCCCCCATCGCCGTTCCACCCCCCGTAAATAAGCACGTGCCTCATTTACCTCCCGTAAGGATTGTTCCTGATGATATTGTGCAGATTGGAGTAGAGCTGCTGATTGAGAGAGTGTTCTTTGTGCTGCGGTGAGACGGGTGCGTGCAGAGGTGATTGCCGAGTAGTATTGGTGGCTGTGGTGTTGTGGTGGTAATGATGATGGTTGGTGTTGGTGGATGATGTAGATTCAATAGTTTGTGCATCATTAGACAACTAGTAGCGGTGGTGGCGGCTCTTCCGTTGGTGATGAGGGTGTAGTCAAATCGAGTAGTGTTCGTGATCGTTTGTTACTATTATTGGATGATCCACCACCAGAAGATGAAGAGGATGAGCTTGATGTATTATCGGAATGACGTTTCCGAGATGGAAAGAGGTAGTTTATTGCAGAGGCCATGATATTGTAGAATTTTTTTGTAACTGATGATAAGGATCGTCACTCTTTTGGAAAAGACAAAGAGATAACACTACAGAAGAAGATTATTCGAGACCTCCTTTCGTGGCAGCAATAATCAATGCCATGATAGTTTCTACTGCATACAATTCCTATAGTAGTATTAGCGCCATGGTCGGAATCCGGATTTACTTGTTTTATTTTTTATCTGTTTAGTTTTTTGAATTCGAATTGGTGAGATGGACTCGACTACAAAAGTACTTTCTCTTTCGGTTCGGGATTGCATTCTTTCTGTAATTCAACATCATTTCAGAGATAATTTTGTAATCTTTGCCAGACTGAAAAGCTGCATTGTTACGTTGAGGATCTAGCCGTTAGTCAGTGAGTGAGAATGACGCGCTAAAAATGGTCATCCATAAAAAAAAGACACACTCTCACATTCGCTCTCACACACCTGTCCGCGACCATGAAGAACCAAGAAGCAACGTCCTAACTCTAGCACCAGCCCTACTTCTACCATACAACCAACAAACAAACCAACAAAACAACAAAACTTAACCATGCCAACCAGCGCCGAAACCGCCATCAAAAACCTCTCCCGCCAAGCAGGCAACACCACCTGTCCCAACTGCGGCACACACTCCAAATACGGCTTCTCCACAATCTGCATCAAATTCTACACCTTCGTTTGCAATAACTGCAAATCGTCCCACCAGGCCATCTCCCACCGATGCAAGTCGGTCACCATGTCCTCCTGGGAGATGGGGGAGGTATTAAAATTAAAACGTTATGGGAATGATTATGCACGTAAAGGTGTGGTTGGCGACTGCACCGGAGGTGGGGGTGGGGGGACGACCACGGGAGGGGAGTGATATTAATGAGTTTAAACGGTTTGTTGTGGAGGTTTATGAGAAGAAACGGTATTATCGTGAGCCTCCGGTGGAAGAGGAGGAGACCAAGGTGGTGGTCCCTGCTGCTCCTGCTCCATCTGTGGCAGTGTCGTCAAGGTATGGACAACCACCACAGCAGCAGCAGCAGCAGCAATTTCAACAGCAGCAGATACGAAAACCGGCCAATGCCGCACTTGTGAATGGATACACACAGTCACAAAATTGGGGAAAATTGCAACGTAGTACTACTGCACCACAACCACCACCATCAACTGTTGCTACCACCAATAGAATTGCTCCCCCTGCTTCGGCAGCACCAGCACCTGCCCCAGCGGTGGATTTACTTGACTTTGGTGCCTTTGATGATGCTGCTGCTCCAACAACTCCATCATCCGTGCAACAACAACAACAGCAACAGCCGGCATCATCCTTTGATCTATTCAACACTGCCCCCCCACCACCTTCGAACAACAACACTCCTGCACCAATCAACACCACCAACACCTCCACGAACAACAACAACAATGATCCATTTGGAATGGTGGAACAACCCTCCGTCGCATCACCAAATACCAATATGAAGAATGGATTTGATCCCTTTGGTGTTAGTGTTATGACTCCCTCTTCTTCTTCTGTTCCTACTGATTCTTCTTTGGTGCCCCCTTCTTTGACCCATGGGTCTCCTGCTACTACTACTACTGGTGGTGGTGGTGTTTCCAATGGTGGAGGTGCAGTAGCAAAACAACCAATTATGAATGGAGCTGCTACAGAGGCAAAGCAGCAACCAGTTATGAACAATAATAACAACTTTGGTATGATGAATGGTGGTATGATGAATGGAATGAGTACTATGATGATGGGCAGTGCTATGAATGGAGGTAACAATATGATGAATGGCAATATGATGAATGGAGGGAACAGCATGATGAATGGCAACATGATGAATGGAGGGAACAACATGATGAATGGAGGGAACAACATGATGAATGGAGGGAACAGCATGATGAATGGCAACATGATGAATGGAGGGAGTAACATGATGATGAATGGAATGATGATGAATCAACAACAACAACAACCACCAGCAGCAATGGCAATGAATATGAATGTAATGCAGCCAATGAGCAATAGTATCTCCAACAATTTTGGAGGTATGGGAATGTCATCTGCTTCGAATGGTGGTAGTACAGCTGTGTCGTCTAGTGGAGGAGGAAAAGGAGGTGGAGGATCAACAACAACTGCTCAAAAGTCAGATCCATTTGCTGGATTGGGATTTTAGCTGATATGCAATGAAGTACTGGGTAGAGGGGGTCACAAATGAAGTGAAATAGCTAGATAAGTAGGTACAAAAGTAGGGGTCAATGAATGTTATGCTCTTTTGGGTTTAACAAAGAGAACTATATGTGTAATAATCGATATATTTGGAGTGGTACATCTTGTCTATTGATCTTTCATACTTATCGTACTAAAGCAAGCTAAAAGAGAGCAAACTACCGCGCTCAAAAAATCGCGACAAATTTTTTGTCGCGAATTAATTTTAGCTAGGCGACACCGCATAAAATACGAAACAACCATGTGAGTATGCCCTCCATAGAGCGCACCTATCAACATGTTGAACCCAAACTGATAGCCAGAATCCCTTGAGGAAGTATATTCAAATACAATTATTAATTAGTTGACCATTATATAACTACTAGATAAAGCGCAAGCATCGGTCCAAAATGGCCTATTTCATCTAGTAAATAGAGTGATTCTATGTATGACGCATGCGTATATGAGCACCTATGCAGCCGCTGTAATGCGAGTATAGTGAATATGATGACTCCCAGCGGCTTAATCGAAAGGTAATAACATGAACTATCAACCTATGGCCGGTGGGCGTGGTCAGAGGGTCGATGTTGAGCGTATCGAGGCACTGTTTTCAGTCAAGTTATGTTTTGTGCGTAGTTTGTTAGCAAAAAATTTTTGTCGCGATTTTCTGTTTGTCGCGATTTTTTGAGCGCGGTACGATAGCAAAAGCACGACAGGAGCAAAAGTATGTGGGGCTTCAGGTTTTTCTGTGCTACGGTATAGTAGGTCACCATCACAAATAAACACTCCAAGTGAGGAAAGAGCCCGCAACAAAAATAATCTTATCCGTGAATACGCACTTGCTCCCGCAAAAATTCAAAATGCAAGTAGCTACTAGTAGCATGCAAGACAGAAGACATGACGTGCATTTGGCATACACATGACATATACATCCCCGCACGTGCATTTTCCTCAGCTCAAAAGACAACAGCCCCCCCCCACACACGCACAACCCGCCGATGAGGATTGAAACTGCTCAGCAGTTGCACGACTGCACTGCCTTCTGCCTTGATGCTGCTATTAGTATTCTCATGTGTAGTATTATTTTCGACATAATCGCATTGCATAGTCTCGCAAGGCCACTGCTCCTTTGATTTAAAAAGGCGGCAGTTGTGGTCGCCATCCTCCTCTTCATCCCTGTCGCATGAAAGCAACGGTTGACCATGATGCAAGATGGCGATGACGAAATCTATGTCTACACGGGAGGAGACGTCCCATTAAGTGTAACTCGCCTACGCATCGACCGCTCTGTCAAAATCGTTCCAGACCTGGCGTTCTCGGAGCGTGAAAATTTGTTGGAGGTTTATATAGACGAAGGTGTTGAGAAAATTGGATACGGGGTATTCTACAACTGCAGCAGCCTGAGGCGTATCAAGTTTCCGTCCACTCTCGGTGTTATTGGCATGTTGGCATTTGGATTTTGTCTCAATCTTGAGGACGCCCAGTTGAATAATGGTCTCAAACTAATTCAAGAGTTGGCATTTTCTCAGTGTTCGTCTTTGAAATGTCTCAATATCCCTTCAAGTCTCAATACATTGGGAAAGAAAGCGTACACTGGTTGCACAAGTGTGAAAGAGTTGGTCCTCCCCGCAGCAGGTCCTGGGCGCCCCGGTATTGGATATGCTGCTTTCAGCGACTGTACTTCTTTGGAACGCGTGGTTACACCTTTAAATATCCACCTGATGAGTACAAATCATCAAATTTTCAGTGGCTGTACGAAACTAAAACACGTCGAACTTATTGGTGCTCGTGAACTCGTCTCCTCCCTGTGCATCGAACAGGTGAAACGAACACAACTCGATAATGAAATACTCCGTGTTAATCGTGTCCTCCCCAATCTCAAGGATGACAGAAAGCTGACCAAGTTACATGACTGGATGGAATCAATTGATCACAAGATAGAGTGCTCCAAACGTGTACACAATAGAAATATGAAGCAAGAAGTGTTGACATCAATCGAGCTTGGTCTATGGAAGATCAAGCTTAAGAGTGATCACGTCACTTCTAGAAATAAAAGGAAAAGGGGGCAGTGTCGTGTCAATTGTGGAGCTGATGTTGTGATTAAAAATGTCCTCCCCTTCTTGACACTATTCAAGTAGACTTCATAATTAGTACTCCTATCACTCTTCACTGTGACGTTAATCATTACTCCTATTTACATAATATCCCACACACTTATGCAGCCCTTCAAAGTTACACAATTTTGTGCACTGCTTGACCATCACCCTCCACCACGCCCATAGCCTTGGTAGGTATTTCGAACAAGTGCTTATCAGTCATATCTTGAAGCCTGCACACTATGGGAGCGAATGCGCCAGTCATCATGCATGTGGCAGCAGCCAACAGGAGTACCAAAGGCTGATCGATGAAGGCACCATTCACATACTGTACCAAAATCCCTGCTATTCTTCCGACACCGGAACATACACCCATTCCTGTCCCTCGAATCGATGTTGGGAAGAGTTCGGATGTCATTACAGAGAGTGCACACCATCCCGTTACAAGGAAGGCGTGGAAGGCACATGAGGATAGTATTACTTGCAACTGTCGTGCCTCTGCATCGCTCGCACCATGTGCAGCCAATCCCAAACACAATGCGGCACTTGTCATACTTCCAAAGAGTAATACTTTCCTCCCGACACGATCGACCAATACTGTGGCCAGTGCATTACCGGGGATATTCGACATTGCAAAGTATAAACTCTGCAAGTAGATGTCAGATAGTCCAATTTCCTCGAACAATTTTGTGATCCAAGTGCATAGACCTGCAAGTGAAGAGAAATGTAAGTATTTGAGCAAAGCAGCAAGACGAGTAATACAGGTCGAGACTGACCTGACCCAAAGCTCATCGAGAACCATACTATTTGTAAAGGCAATGTGGTTGAATACAACAAGTTTTTGCCATACAATTCTCGAATCTTCTTCATTGCATTGTCATTCTTTTGGATGTGATAATCCTTCTCTTCTGTCAGGTGCCCATAGTGATCTCTAATCTCTCCTACTGTTAAATGCTTTCCACGGAAGCCCATTGACTCTGCGACATGATTTGCAACATCGGCAGCGTCTTGATACCTTCCATGCAACGCCAAATACCTAGGTGATTCAGGAACGAAGGCATACACAAGTATCCCTCCAAACAGAGTGGGAGATGCAGCAATCAACACAAACACTCTCCATGAGATGTTGCTCCTACCAAAGAGAATGAATGCTAGAAAGGCTATGAACACGGAACCCAATGTCCAGAATCCTCCCACGATCGTAATGTACCATCCACGATGCTTTGATGGACTTAATTCACTTGCCAATGTAATGAGCGTTGATAACACAGCACCAATTCCCAACCCTGCGAAGAATCTACATGCGCACATAATCAAAGCCGACGCTGCCATACTCGCTGCAATGCCACTAGTAGCATTCAAAAACAGGCCAGTAAGTAATGTCGGTCGACGTCCCAATTTGTCTCCATAGACTCCTGTGACAATACCCCCAAATAACATGCCAAAGAATATCGAGGATGCAATTGCTGCACCTCTTCCCCCATAATCTTCTTCCAATGTATTCTTTTGCAATATTTCCTCTTTGAATAAAGGATGGGAGAGGATATAATTCATGCAGCTGATCTCTGTAGCATCACCGCTATTGGCAATGCCTAATGAAAGGAAGATGAGCCAGAATTGCCATCGGCTGGTTCCTTCTTCGTACGCTGTGTTGTAGAAGTCATCGACCGATCGAGATTTGGTCGGCGGAGCAGTGGTCAGAGGAGCCGTAGTAGACTCTCCTCCATTGCTCATCATTCTTGCTGTGACTGTGATGACGACGACGATGCTTTGCCCTTCGCTCTGCTTCGTTTTCTGCTTGCGTTTGCAGTGATGATGATGATGTTGTGAGTGCGTGTTGTGTGTGCAATTTGCATTTTGTATGGGTATTTAAAATGACCCTTTCTCGGAATTTTTGGAGTCTCGAGTCTCGATGTCCATGCGTCCGCTTCTCGACTTTTCTTCGCATCATTTTTCAGCTTCTTGCCAAAATCCTCTCCGCTCTCCGCCCACTTGCTTCGGCCACGGTGAGTGCATTCATTCGACCAAGGCATCGTTGGATAGGGAAGATCGACTCTGTGACTGCGCCTCAAATCGATTCTCATTCTCTTCTCCACGCACGATGGAGGACGACGCCTCCGTATACACCTACAGGGGAGTGAAAAATGAACAGATCCCCTCCGAAGTGGAGCGAGTTCGTATCCATAAAGATTGCAAGATCATCCTCGAACGAGCTTTCTCCGGGCATGGATATTTAGAGGAGGTTTATCTTCACGAAGGCGTTGATAAGATTGAATACGGGGCATTCTATAGTTGCAACTATTTACGGTGTATCAATCTCCCGTCGAAACTGTCCGTCATTGGTACGTTAGCATTTGCTTTCTGCGAAGACCTCCTCGACCTTGAGCTCCCCGAAAATCTCAGAGAAATTGGTGAAGAAGCCTTCCGTCGCTGTAACTCTCTCGCTGCTGTCAAACTCCCCAGCAATCTGGACGTGTTGGGGAGGCAGGCATTCCACGGATGTGAAGACCTGGAGGAAGTCATCATTCCCTCTGGGAACAAACGAATTGGTATTGGATATAAATCATTTGGTAGCTGCACTGCTCTCAAGCGCATTGTTATCCCTCTCAATGTTCAGCTTCTTAGTACCAATCATCAGATTTTCGATTCGTGTGATCAGTTGACCTCAATCAATATTACTGGAGTGAGCAAAATCGTGTCGTCTCTTACCATCGAAAAGTGGAAGAATGAAATCAATACAGAAATGAAGAGAATCAATTCAATTCTCCCAAAGATTAAACACGGCCCAAAGACAACGAGAATGGAGACATGGATGGAGACAGTTCACTTCAAAATTGAAGGCTACAAACTTGAACACAACAGATTGATGAAGGAAGCGATGTCATTGTTAGAGATGGCTCTGTGGAAGGCAAAGCTTGAAGAAGATGGATTTACTACAAAGAAGAGAAAGAGAAGGGCATTGAGCCGGGTCAACTGCGGCGCCGCTGCTGTGATTACGAATGTTTGCTCCTACTTGGCCATCTTTGACGTCCAAAAATAACAAGTTGGAATCATTTTACTAACTACAATACCTAAGGTTTACGCAACGCACCACCACTTCGATAAACCGAGAACATCCTAATCATATCGCGTTGACCCGCAAACAACTCCAACGCATAATGATAGAGAGCCATGTCATACTTCTCCTTCTCTGCCACTATTTTCCACGTCTCCGACCCACGCTTAATGAGAGGATGTGGATTGGTATTACTCGGAGAATTGTGGAGATAATTGAATGCACAGTTCTGCTCCTTCTCCTTCCAACCAAAGTACTCGCGTAGTTGCCGTACCGTCTCATCCATTTGATCGGCAATACCCACAAATACCTTGGTTTCTAATACTTTCTTGGCGTGTTCCAAATGTCCATCGGTCAATTCCACCCAGGGCATAGTTCCAGTCAATTGATGGACCACCCAGTTCCCAATGTAATTATCACTATTCGCATAATCCTTGAAGGTAATTTTATTCCAATCTGATCTGTACGTCCGCTCCCACTTTGCCTTCTTTCGATAATGGAATAAGCTCTGAGCAATTTCGATAGGATGTCTCAACACAGTAAATGCTCGTCCATGATGATTCTCCGAAAATAGAGCAGAACCGGCCAAGAAATAATTGGATACAATTAGATCAACCTGTTCGAATATTTGATCCCTTTGTTCGAATGATTTGTCAAGGCCATTGGGAGAGGTTGTATCCATGTTGAGGATGTTGTTACGTTTGAATTCCATGGAGGGTAAGCCGTCTGTGTTCTCGGCACGTTTGAGATCGAAGCAGAAGTTCATGATGTTCTTTAGTGTGCTTCCAGATGCCTATATATGGAGATATGAATATTATGGGTATTGTTGAGACATTTTACAATACAACATGGCATAGAATAAAAGATGGAATAATATACGCACCTTAGGAATATGCCAAAAGAAGGCAACATCCGAATCCAACTCCCATACATCCATTATCGACAATTTCTCCCTCGGCAAACTATCTCGTAGGTACTTGGGGAGATTATTGGAATCCAAAAGCGGATATATCCCTCCCAAAAATGCCTTGATGCGCTGTTTCCTCTGCTCATCGTCAAGCCTATCGGGGGCCGAAGCAATATTGGACTCTTCTAATCTTCTCCGTGGGGTCATTATTCTCTGTTGAGGATGAACCAGCTGTCGTGGTGGCGGCGATGACTGATCATTATTTTGATGCAGCTTTGCATGACGAGTGGTGAGTATTGACGCCAGCAGCAGGCAGGATAATAAGACGGCAACGAAACTGCCAATTTGAGCGGTCCTTTTCATGGTCATCGTCTTGGAATGATGGTCGTATGTGGACCGTAGTGTGTAGTATGAAAAATTTGGGCACAATCGTGCCGACCAAGTGCAAAGGTAGAGGAGGGGAAAATGACCGTGAATGGAGCTTGCGTGACCAAGTGATGCCGGATTCTTTCCATCCGCGACTGATTCAATGAGACACACTCAGATTTTAGAGACTCACATCCCAGCAGAAGTGCCGGGCAGGTGTGTGGGTATTCAAGCCTTTATTCGGATTCACTTACGTCATAGATGCCCGAAGTGCGTGGTCGTCAAATCGAAGAGAAAAAGTGCCAACACCATGATGACAGCGGACAGCGAGCTAGCTAGCATAAAAAATGCAACAACCAACAGCATAAGTAGTGATCAAATAGTTATAGCATGACGATGAATAGCCGCCTACAATCAGCAGCACTGTTCCTCCTCTCAGCAGCATCGGCACCACAAATAGCCATCGCCCTATCGTCCACTGTTACCACACAACCAAAACCTCCAATAGCCACCACCACAAAGGACCGTCCACTCCTCCGTCAATTTGGCAGAGGAATCAATGAACGCGTCCGGAATTCCAAAGAGGGCCATAACCGCTTCGGTTTAGGCGATCACTATACTTCAGATGAGACTATACCGCGTTTAGATATGCAGACGAGTAGTGAGAGCTGTAATAATGTTGCTGCATCAACAACATATGACATGTCATCCAAAAGGGATATTCGTGAAGCATACATGGCCAACGACAATACTCAACAGGGCACAATACCACCATCTGATGGTATACACGGCCGCTCATCTGGCTCAGGATGTTGTATTATTCGTCTTACAGGAAAAGATGCCACATCTGTCCGTGGACTTGTGGATTTTGCTGATAACTTCTTTGAGGGTGTTGATTTGGGTGATGACGAGAGATATTATAATGATGCTACTAGTGTGGCAGCGCGCAGGTTAAAAGATTTAGGAGTGTTTCGTATTGCCAACAATGTTCATGCGGGGTTTGATCACAATGTCAACGAGGAGGGTAAGATGCAAGTTCTTTACACCAAACTGATACCCGGAGAAGATGCCGATGAAGACCCATTACTATTACCCCTTGAAGTGGGTGACTTGGTCGGAACCAAGAGTTTAAGCCGTGCTCATAGTGGAATGAGCACATTATTCGATATAGGATCACAAATCACCTCAGCTGTTCTAGGGATGGATATTGAATCGACAAATAAACTTTTGGATGATTGTTCACGTACTACTGCCAAGGTCGACATGGTGCCCGGTAATCATGAAGAGATTGCAGATACGATGTCCAATTCGTATCAACGTATCATTCGATATTTGAAACCAAAACCGGAAAATGAACAAGGTGAAAATGTTGAGGATGATGCTGCATTTTGGCCACATGTGGACTCGACGTTTTTGACGCTGATTCCAATGCCGGAAATTGCAGGGTTGGAAGTTTGGTGTCCTTCGTCACGATATGCTGAGAGTGATGACCTTGAGGAACGAGGGGAGTGGGTTCGACCGATAAAACCAACTGTTACAGATGAAGGGATGGATGCTGAAGGAAGTAGCGAAGAAGATTGTATTCACGTCGTTGCATTAGCTGGTGAATTCCTCCAGCTCCTATCCGACGGACAAGTACCTACATGTATACATCGTGTCATTGCACCCAAGCCTCCACCGCCATCCGCATTTGGCTTTGGTAATTCCAACAAAAAATATAAGCCGAGAGTCAGCGCTCCACTGTTCTTGCGTCCGAGGAGAGATGAAGAAGCAGTTTTGGATGTTGAATCGGATTTGAGACATCCGGACGGTACTGGATTGTACTTCGAGGAAGGTCTGATGGAAGAGTGCGATGATATGCGCGTGTGGGATTACATGGATTGTATGTCACCAAACAACTAAGAACATAGGCGCATGCATTTGCATTTACACTTGAAATCAAATGCAAAAGATATTGCAGATAAATTACTTTAATTGAGATTGTCTGAAGATCACTCAGGGCGACATCTATCTCTTCTTGATTCTCTTACAAGAGTGGTCTTTTACTCGCAAGGTTTCGTGTCAGCATTGCATTCGTTTAGAGGAGTCGTACTGGGAGAGGGAGAGACTTACCAGCCCCACGAGTACCGCAAAAGGATCTGTGAGGAAAAGGGCCATTAAATTAGAAACTATCTAGCTATTTGGTAGTTGTCTCAGTCGAAGGGGTCTTGTGTTTGGGGCTTTGGCTTAGTGTCAGTATTGCATTCTGTGTGGCTCGCACTTGGGAGAGGGAGATAGCAGCCTTTGAGTACCGGAGAAAGTACTTTGAGTGCCACAAGACTCACATTCTCACGATTAGTTCGCAAAAGGGCCAAAATAAGGGCCATTACTGTACGTTTGCTTTCAAATCCTACATAAAATTTTGGCAACCCCTTTTTGTGACTTCCAGAACGAATTTTACGACAATTCTTTTTTTAGCGCATACCGCCGTAATTAGTAGAATCGCGCTATGGAGCCCAAAATTACTATTTTTACGCTCCAGTACCTTTAAAGTGGTTGCCAATGTCTAACTTGAAGTTTTTACCTTTGACACGTCACAGATCAGTTTAGTCTGTCTGTGTGAAGTTATGGCACTCAAATACTAATTCCTACGTATTGTATGTAAAACTAAGTCTTTTGCCCTGACTCACCTCCGATTATGGCATCTAAAACGACACAACCATGGTGAAAATGGGCTCCCTACGACTAGCCATAACACAGTAACTACTAGGATGTTGACCCTATTTCAAAGGGTCAATGTTATTTATTTCGTCCGTAGAAGCTCATTGATACCTCACTTGTCCACTAACTCCCGTAATTGAAGCCAAAGGTAGGATTTGAGGGCAAACGTACAGTACTTGAGTGGTTCGCAAAATATGTCTCAGGAACGTGCTCGTACCTCCGGATTGTGGTTCACGCTCACTGATGATGAACATACCTTGGTGGCCATAAATTTTATATTCGCCAATTTCGTCCATCTCTTGAAGCACATCGCACTATCACAATGATATTCCAACAATTCATCCTAGTAGCCTTTACGCTCGGAGGCATCTCCACTCCAGCGGTGACAGCTGCCCTCCATATCCAAGGAGGAGATGCATCCCCAGTCCGCAAGCGCACTCACCTTCGCCACTTGTCTTCAAATGCTCATGCTCATCCTGAAGAACACGACGAAATCTATGATCCTTTCATCGGTATCCCAAGTGGGGTTGGGCTGCAAGCAGGCTCAATGCCGATGTCCATGTCCATGCCAAGCAAGCTACGAACAAACAGAGTAATGCCAATGCCCTCTTCAATGTCCATGGAGCTGCAAGCAGCGCCTTCCTTCACATCGTGCCCATTGGATTGCGGACAAGGTCATATCTGTGCATTCAGTTCGCCTGAAAGTGAGCCACTCTGTTACCCAGAATGTCGTCCTTCATTCCCTGTGTTCACTGGTGGCGATGGAGAGTGCAGATCAGGCGATGTCTGTATCCACAGGTAAGATACTTGACTTTGAGATGCTTGTTCGTTACCCTTCATTGAAGACTCTTCTTCTCGTTCTAACCGAATGCGTTCATCTCAGCACTTTCACCTGCGGATCACAGAATGATGTGATGAACGAGTTTTGTGAGTGTAATGCGTTTGATTCTGATACGGCTGGCACCTTCATGTGCTGGGCTTCAGAGTGCAGTGTTGAAGTTAAGTCGGCCCAGCTATCAAGAGAAAGATTGTAAATGAAAATGTAGGTTAAATCAACTCTTCAGATCGAACAGGATTCATTCTTTTCAATAGCGATGAAGATTTTAGGCTCTATGTGTGTTTTGGGGGATGCTGTCACAATCCCTAGTGTTTTCTCTTCAGCAATTTGCAGCGAAGTTATCAATACTAAATTAGAATATCAAACGTTTATTTATGAATGGATGAAGTATTATGCAATATCTGTATATAAGCTAATCCAGCATGTCCTCGTGAATATATGAAATATCTGTATTTACACTGTCACAGTAATATTCGAAGTCGCGCTGGTATCCATGACTGAGGTTCCCATATTTCCAACGACGTCGTCAGCGTTTAAAGTCGTGAGTGATTCATCTGTCGTGTTTATTTTTGATGCTCCGTTCATAGAGCTGACAAGGAAGTTTTCACTGTCATACGTGGTGTAGGTTTACATGTTTGCAGGATTTGAAGTAAGCGGATCTGTTTCGCTTGATAACGTTGCATTCACAAAGTTGACTGATTCTGTCTCGTTGGCATCCAGTGTTGGACTGGGAAAAAATAATGCACCTAAAGCTGAAATATTGAATAAGATTGTCATATCCTTCCCACTCTCTGCAGGTAAGGATTCGATTTCTTCTTCTGTAAAATTGGATAGAGTTTCATCTGCTACCAGTTCCAAGAGCGTTTCATTGTCTCCCAATGTTATGGTCGCATCTTCGTCTGATGTGAACAATGATATTAGAGTAACATTAAAGTTGTCCATTGTTGCGTTAGAAGTGAAGAGCTGATTTCCATCCTCTATTGAGTCGTCCATGACGCTTGTTGCGTTGGTTGTGGTTGTCGCGTTGACAATCACTATTACATTTGTTTCATTGGCTGTTGAAAAATATATTTCATTTGAGGTGGAATTGTTCTCAACTGACGCCATCGTGTCGGCGGAAGTCTCGTTGGACTGATTACTCTCCGTGGGAGATAAGACAGACACTACCGGCTCGGGGAAGTCGCCCAATTCTACAGCAGTAACATACTCCAAGGTGCCTCCACTTGTAGTTACCATAGCAACTTTGAGCGTTGAGGCAAAATCACCTGACGAGACTGATGTAGTCATCTCATTTTTAACTCGAGAAAATACATCATCTGCAACTGCGTCTACGTCAGCGCAAACGGAAGAATCACATTCAGTTAGGATAACAATGTTGAAGACAACTGATGAGCCAGTCTGTAATGAACGCCTGAGATAACGGCGACGGATGAGCAGTGATTCTACCGCCACACCATTGATGGATTTGATCTCTACATAACGTAGCTGATCGTCGGTGTTTAATGAGGGAGAGACTGCAGATCGGAAGGACTTCTTCAAAGCGTCGAGGAACATAATTAAGTTCTCTTCTGTATCCTGAGGTGCTGGTTCACTAAACGTCATTACCCCAATAATGTCTGTTTCAACCATTGACATATTGATTGAGATCGGTGGATTGGTTGGATAAATTAATGTTGATGCGACTGAAGGAGATACTGAAGGAGCAGTCGAAGTGACTGAAGGAGATACCGAAGGAATAGTCGAAGGAAATAGAGTTACTCCGTCAGCATCAGTTTCATTTCCAGAAGGAAAGATATCAGCCAAGGAATCTGTATCATTGACAGGGAAAGTTGTTTCTAGCACGCCGAGCTTGTCTTGAGTAATAACTGGTGTTGAAGGTTGCGAAGGTAATTGAGACGGTGAGAAAGATGGGTACTCTGTCGATCCTTTCACCAGAGGCTGCGAAATGAAGGCAGACTCTGCCACCAACGGCTGTTCAACTCCCTCCAATCCATTACCATTGCCACCCGTTTTGGTCACAGTGTTGATGTCAGCAGTGCCGTCCTCTCCTGGGTTCTTAGCTTGTCTGTTTTTGACAATTCCGAGCCACGTCAAGACTCCAATTGCCGCAAGTATACCAATCGACAAAATTACACACACAGTAATCTTGCGACAATTCCAAACACAAAACTTCCAAAGACGCTTATTCCTTCTCCGGATATTACTCGTAGCCTTTGTATCTAAAGACGAAGCACTTTTCTTCATCGCACTTTTAATAGCAGATTCCAGCGTGCTCGAGGTTTTTCTACTGCCGCTGCCATTGCCCTTTGAACTTGTTAATCCAGAGCGCTTTGAGCTGCTGTCATCTTTCAGGATGTCGTCGTTGCGATTGGCTTCAAATAGCCGTCCCAATTCGCTTACATCCAAGTCGTTCTCTTCTTCGTAGAGTTTGGAATTTGGTTGGCCGAATTCAATATCTTCAAGCATCGTCGTTTCAAACTCATTCTCTATACTTTCGTCCGTATAGTTGATGCATACTCGGGTCTTTGATGACGTCACATTAGGCTCTACTCCATTGTTTTCACTCAAACCGTCATTATCATCATGACTT
Organism: Skeletonema tropicum; assembly: GCA_037178625.1. Taxonomy (NCBI): domain Eukaryota; phylum Bacillariophyta; class Thalassiosirophyceae; order Thalassiosirales; family Thalassiosiraceae; genus Skeletonema; species Skeletonema tropicum. The sequence goes on along the minus strand of CM074138.1, from coordinate 2,163,774 downwards.
TTCTTTTTGCGGTCGTATATATCTCCTGCAGACGATGGAAGATCATCCAGCTGAAGATCTTGTCGGATTTGATTCGCACCCAAATCATCGCTGGTCAACGTGAGTCTAGACCGTTCCCGCTTCAGTCCTCCTCTGTCCTGGTTCTGCTGCTCTTGTATTTGATCCGGCTCCCAAACTATTTCATCTATCCGCTGCTGTTCTTCTTGCTGCTTCTTCTGTAGAATCTTCTCTTGAACAATATGCTCGTCTTCCTCTTGAACAATATCCAAAGAATAATCGTTTCGATGTGCCACTTCCCTGTCACTGCCATCTAATGGATGATCCGAATTTTCCAACGCATCAACGCCAAAACTCACTCCACTAACTGCATCAGATAGGTCTGATTGGCGATGTTCCGCGTCTTCCATTTCGTAGCCTTCATTCAATTTCTCCTTGAAACCCCCCTCTTGTATTGGAAATAATGCCTCCTGGGCATGTCGTAATTCAGTCAACTCCGAGTCATCATCGTCCACAGCTAGGGAGGACATTGCTGTGCTTTCATCCGCCTTGGGTGTTCTCCGTGCTGTCGATGAAGATGCAACCTCCCTGGGGGAGTCGGATGGTACCTCATTAACCACCTGAGATGTTGTTTCGGTGGTGATTTCTTCAATTTGGGGTTCTAGTTCTGACTGTTGTGATCGTGAAGAGCGTGATGAACGCATCAACTTATCTTGATCAGTATCATCATCGACCTGCTGTTCTTGCTGCTGATCATCTTTTCCGAAATCCTCACCAGCCTCTCTGATATTATTCAGCTGCGAATCCATCGACGTTTGAAACTCTTCCAAATTTAAAGATGAAGTCAAGGAATATGCATTACTCGCACGTCGATTACAAAAGGTCACAGCAGGTGCTTTTCTCCATGGTTTACGTGGATCATACTCCTCTTCCATTATTAACTGTTCCACTGCCACCGTCCCACCATTGCCACTCTTTTCATCTACAATCGGGAGATTCGTATTGTTCTGAAACTTATCTCTTGAAACAAATTCCTCACATAAAAATTGGCCATTCGAAAATGGGTTATCCGCATTATTGTTGTTCAATGAGGAAATTAGCGAATGGGGAATGGAGATCTGGTCGGCATCATGGCTAAACATGCTACTTCTCATACTTTCTGTAGTAAAACTTGCCCGACGAAAACTTCGCTGCAATCCGAAACTATTGTTGGTATTTTTGGATTGCACATCGTCCCTTCCTCCATAAGAAGAACCCATGAATGAACTACGGTCCGATTGATTCTCCACATCCCAACCTACAATGGGCAACGCTAATACAGTAGCGTTATGTGCCGCTACCAAGCTCTTGGTCTGCTTTTGCTCCGCCTCCAATAAATCACCTAAACTCGGCTGACGTCCCACACTGCCCATGCTAGGTCGACTATCGGCACTTGGCGGTCGACGTTCTGTCGTACTAGTAGCTCTACATTCAATAGTTAGTCGACGACCACGCTCCATACCACTCCGCCGTTCCAAACTACCCGACGATTTTTGCCGTCGCATCAATGATGCACGTAATGATTGTCGTAATGCTTTTTCACGTAATGATTGTGTCACTGACAATTCTGAATGAATTGTTTCTAATGATCGAGTTAGATCACCAGGCTTCCGATGCCGTCGATTATTGTGGGTGTTGTGTGAAAAGGCATTAAGTGCCTCACCAGAAGAATCGTTACTGCTATTATACCCCGCACTACTTACACTGCTCATACTTTTCCGCCGTCGGATTGGATTCTTGGAATTCACGCTGAGATGACCATGAGATGATGTACCTATACTACTCAAACTACTCCGTTGCTTTTTCAGAGCAGCACGTCGATCAATAGTATTACTCCCTCCTCCTCCATTAGTACTAGATTGATGTGATCCCGATAAAGATGACGTGTGAGAAAGCCTCCGTGACGATGGAAATTGTTTCATCCCCTCCTTGACAACTACATTAAAACTTTCATCGACAATGATACCACCACCGCCACTACTACCAGCAGTAGGACCAGATGGTGAGGAAAAGTCATCCACGCCACTGCGGCGGAGAAAGGGGGTACGATCGGTTGGAAAATCGACGGCAATTTCACCAGCCCCCACTTCGTAATTATTATTGGAGGTTTGTGATGACTCCACTGTGGGGCGTCGTCGCCGCGGCTCTTTTTGAGATGACTCATCTGCATCATTTGACTTTCTACGGCGGCGGCGACGACGTTTATGTACTCTTCTTTTTATTGCCCTCTTCGTCAGTAGAGGGCCATAGGACACTCCCCCCTCCTTCATATTTGGAGGAGGTGGATGTGACACCTTCCGAAACTAAGGATGACCGTGTTGATTCTTTTTCGACCACATCGTTGTGTTGTTGTTGCTGCTGCTGCTGCGAAGAATTAGTGGAGGAGGCGCAGTCGTTACGACTGAGGTATTCCTCTCGTGAGGAGGGGAAGTCGATCTCCATGCTTGCCTCCCTCTTTGGTCATAATCATTACAGTTGCGTTGATGGTGTTGTTCGTTGTCGTTAGTCGATTCGCGACAAATAAAAGCAATTATTTGAATCGTTTGATACGAATGCACACACGGGAACGGGCCAATGTGGTGTCGGCGTTTGTCTTCCTCATGCGTGTGCGTGAAACGATTTTGTTCTTTTTGAGCCCTTTTGGTAACGATGAGACGTAATGAAACCGTACGGTACACATTTTATGACCCGGGTTTTTATTTATTTTACCTGCATGCCCTTCATTTTCTTTCGTTTCGTGAGTTAGTGGCCGGCAGCCTGATTGACAGAAGAGCACCAAATAAACCAGCATCTTTTCATTGCAATGCAAGCTAGTTCACCAAGGTTTTTCTGCATCATGTTCATGTGTTCCTTGACCCTTTCAGTACCTTTACCTGTAGCTTCTTGTTCTTGGCCTTGGCTCTTGATTTTTGTTGGAGGAAGGTGAAGGTGTCGTTTAAGTTGTTTAACGTTTGAATTTAAATTGTCCTACTTAATAGAAATCCTCATTGTGAAGTGTGACGAGAAAAATTTCATGCAAATAGAGTCATCTTGAATTTGAATAGAAGTACCAACAACAACTTACAAAGGATGAAATCTCGAACTCTCTCTAGAGTCATCGTTAACGTGCTCTTCTGTCCAATCTCACCTTCCATCTTCACCTCACTCTTACTCTCACTCTTCCTCATCATCATTATTCTCCTTTGACGTTGATGGGATGTACTTACTCCCAACTGATTTTTACATCCTTTGCTATCTACATAGAGGTACATATTTAGCGACAAATGACACATGTATGCGAGTAAATATAAGTATGTACTTACATCAAATTATCACAGCCACTCTGTAAGTACCGCACAGCTTTGTACTCTCCTTCTCATTCTTTGGAGGTCATTGCTGTTCTATTCTCAGCATCCCCCATTCCCTCTTTTCCGGGCTCATTAACATCAAAATCTATCAAAATTCAAAATCCGGAAAAAATCCCAAAAAAAAAGATCACAACATAAAAGAGAATTCATAATTCATCTTGCAGTGCAACCATGGAGCCACCAGAAGAAGACTTAGAACTAGCCAGCCTAATCCGATCCGATCAAGACCTAGGCAACGGTCTTGAGCCACCATCGACCCCTACCCACTTTTCACGCACCGCCTACCGCGTACCACGCTCCCTATCTCGAAATAAAAATATTACCAACAATGGTCCATCGTCTTCAAGATTCGCCACGGTTCGAAAATACATGGATAAAGCATCCCTGTCGAATAAAATGATGATGTTGGCCATGCTTGCCATGGTTGTTGGGATGTTGGTGATTGTAACGTCAGATGTGGAGACGAGTATTGAGGAGGAGGCGGTGGAAACTGTGGTGATTGTGCATCATGAGGATGCGGATGTTGTTTCCGCCACCGCCGCTGTTGACAGTTCGTCTTCATCATCATCATCATCATCCACTTCAACGTCAATCGAATCGTCATCGACACCATTTGAATTACACGGATTTCCCAAAATAATTGGCTTCCACCAACCATCCTTCGATAACATGTACGGCCCCCGATATTACTTCAAACCCAAAGGAGTTGGATATCCACTCGCACCAACCGGTGGTGTACACCCCATCTACATGATTGACAATCCAACAGATGCAGATGGCAAGGAAATCACCCCTCCCACTGATTTTGACGATTATGAACTATCGCCATATACAGATACAAGATTGAAAATGACAGCCGAGGAACGTGCCAAGGAACAAAACTATTGGTATGGAAAGTTAGCATTGATTCGTCACAAATATGGATATTGGAACTTTAAGGACTCGTATTGGTTCAAAAACAAGGGCAAGTCACGCCCAGTCGTCGATTGGGCCGCCATAGCTGCCAGAACAAAAAGTGATGGCAATGATGGTAAAAATCCACTCCACGGTGAAATCTCCAAAGAAGACTTTCCAAAAGATTCCTGGCAAACTGACACTGAATACATTACCAACTTTATCGCCGAGGCAAAGGCATTAATTAATCGTGTACGTGAGGGGATTTATGCCGAATATGGATGGGCATCTTCCTCCCTTACCGAAGAACAACTTTCTCAACGAAATGTGTATTTGGGTGTGCATATCGCCCCGGAGATTGGTAACACTGGTCCTGATCAGGGTGTGGCTTGGATGTATCAAGATTCATTTGATGCATTGGTCAAGAAATTATTGAATGCAATGATGACCAATGATCACTTTTTTGTTACCTTGGGTGGACACAGTGCCGCTGCGGGACATGGCAATAATTTCTTTCAGAGTTACATGATGCAGTTTCATGACGTGATGGAACCAGTCTTTGATCGATTGGGTATGGTACTAGTTACTGCCAATTTGGCACAGGGTGGGATGGGGACATTGCAAGCTGTATTGGCTGGTGTGGATGTTTATGGAGAGAAGGATTTCATGGTGTGGGATTCGAGTATGACGGAGAAGGGGGCGTTGCAAGATGTGTTTGGTAGGATGATGTTGTTGAGTGGACATCGTGTTCCAATTTTATTTGATATTGGTGGTGGAAAGGGTTTTATGGATGCATTGCGGAAGGAGGTGGGTGCACATGTGGGTGGGATTACGAGTGGTAATCCTCATTTGAATGAGACGGAAAGTATAGAACAGGCGGCGACTCTTCCCCATGCGTTGAAGCATTTGTTTTGTAAGGGTGGTTTGCCTACGTGTGGTCAAACTCAATTCAAATACAATGCGACTTGTTGGACAGATCGAGTGGATGTTGAAACACCGCCTACAGAACAGAATAAGGGTTATGGTGGTCAAGCGAAATGGCATCCGGGGAACCGTGCCCATCAACTGATTGCCCGTCGGATGACACTGCTATTCCTTCGGGCGCTCGATGAAGCGATGAATATTTGGTTGAAGGCGACTGTAAGCGAGGGGAGCCCATTAGATGGTAAATATTGGCATCTTGCCGAGGAGGAGAAAAAGATTAGGGATGCTTTGAAAAATGCAAATGCTACCGCTACTCCATGCGGTGAACTCATGAAACTTACTCCACGAGTTTGCAACACACCTATGAGAGGGGCCACGGAATGGACTCCTCGGTATAGAGGAGACGAGTCAAGCATACGTCAATTATTGAAGTCATCTCCTAGTGGATATACTCCATCCGTTGTCGGAGAAATGGAGCAAGTTTATGGAGGCCGTGAAGCTCTCATACCTCAGCAGCGTATCCCCATAGGAGAAGTGGACGTGGCAATGATTGCCAGATCTTTGCCACAACGGGAAAGAAAACATCGACGAACATTTTCTACATCGGAAATATCAACAGAGGCAAAGAGGAACGGTCGTCATCGGTATTCTCACTTATCAGGTTCAAGCAGAATGATTAGGAATGAAACAAGCCACCGCATGTTGAATCGCCGTTTAGCCGATGATTCAGGACCAATCGTTCCAGGCGAAGGTTGGGGAGTTCAAGGGACGCATGTCGGATATTGCGATGGAACTGCAAATGCTGTCTGCGGACGTGAAACGTCATCAAATTGTTTGATGACTGGTCACAACGATGGACGAGCTAACCTAGTTGGCGATGCCTTAAGTGGGTGGGTAGTATTCAACCTGAAAAATGTAACGCAAGGTTTATTCTTGGCCAGAATGGAGACATGGATTGCATTTGAGAGTAATGAACGAACAAAAGGTTGGACGGAGGTGAATAATGGAAAGGGCGCTCGGCATCGACATTTGAAAGCGCCTCCACCTCCGAAACCTGCTGATTACAGAGTGGAAGTTGCTGTGAATGGTGTCATTACGAAGTCAATGAACGAAACTGAGTTCAATCAACTTTGCGTATTTCCTGGGTATAACTTGATAATATGCACACTATGGGATGATGAGGAGAGAGCCCTCAAGAATGAAAAAGAAGACGTCGAATTCGCATTTCGAATGGCTGGTGGTGGTAGGAAAGGAATCATGGGAATATCTCATGTGTATTATGCTTAGGATGTTCATAAGTAATCATAGGAATATCAACCTTTGCTTCACATTTGAGTCTTTCGTTCTTTCTCAAGCATTCCCCTTTCGCTCACATCTTCCTCTGTCGTGATTGCATCTAACTCTGCCATTTCTTCTTGACCCAGTGAGAAGCGTAAAATGTCCCTATTCTCAACCATACGACCAAAGTTTGATGTTTTGGCAACTACAACCAAACCTTTTTGAACTCCCCAACGTAATACCACTTGTGCGGCAGTGATATTATGCCGTTTGGATATTTCGATGATTGTTGGATGATCAAATCCGTCCCCCCGATGCAGTGCCTTCGACGAACTTACTAACAACCCCCGCTGCTGAAAGTACTCCACATCTCGAGGGCGATACATGAATGGAGACACCTCAAATTGATTCACAACCGGAGGAACTGTAATATTATTGTGAGGTGCCATCAACTCTTCATACTCCGATGGCGAAAAGTTACTTAGTCCAACATGCCGAATTTTCCCTTCGCCGGTTAGTAATTCCAATTCTCTATAAGTCTCCACAAAATGATTCGGTACGGGCCAATGAATCAAAAACAAATCGTAATACCCTCCAAAATGTAAGTATTCTATGCTCTGTTCGACACTCTGTCGGACGGCGGCTCGTCCAAGTTTTTGTGCGTCATTCCAAACTTTGCTGACAATGAAGAATTGATCTCTTGGGATTCCACTGCGTTTCAGTGCTTTGCCGAGTGTTTTTTCGTTGCCGTAGTAGGATGCTGTGTCAAAGTGACGGTAGCCGGCCTATGGAATTGATGATTCGTCCGATAACATGATGTGAAAATGAAGAGATTGGCAAAGAAACATACAGATGTAAGGCGCAATGTCTATGCCAGATTGCCTTACCTTTACAGCATCCAAAATTATTGCTTCGCCTTCCTCATTGGCAGGCACTTTATACAGCCCGAATGCCAGTTGTGGTATGGGAGATCCATTCGGTGATATTACTAGGGTGGGGTCGGTCATGATGTGTGTGGCTACATCATGGTACCATGGTTGATGTTCGTAACCAGATGATGATGTTGAAGCAGTGTTGAAGCGCGTAAAATGTTTATTATACCGACCACAAAAGCGTGCCACCCCATCCGTTGAGCGAGAAAGGAATCGACGGATCGAGCTCCAACTTTTTTTAGATTTTTTTTTTCAATCTTTGACACAACACATCAGATCGACATGACGCCGGCAATACCCACACCAAATCATGTAGTAATAGCATCCAATCAACACCACAACATAGTTCCTAGACCAATTTTCAACGCTGAATCTAATGGTGCAGTCGGCGGTTTGAGATATTCTGAGTCTACGGACGTATCCGTCGTTACATTACTGGCATAATTCCACAATGAAAATACATTACTGCTACAAGAAGTACGACGACTATAAACCAGCAATCATGCGTCTACCAACCCCAAATATCTTCTCGACACCCAAATTAATATACAATCGATTGGTACACTACTCGGCTAGAGTGTTCATAATCCGCATGTGGCGACTTATTGGTCACTAAATGAAAATTCGTCATAATATGAGCGAGCGTCAGAGGACCTATGAGTGCCAATCAATCCATGTCAACACCGATGTCATGGAGTTTCACCCTTTCAGATCCTTCATATAATTATCCTACGCGAGTGCTGGTGGTAATTCGTGCGAAATTTCTCGTATTCACTCCAATTAATGTGCTTCTGATCACTACCACCTCAGCTATCAAGATGTTGCAAGGACTTAGTTCATCTCATTTAATTGATATCAAGGCTCAAACGACAACATTATTTGGTTCTCAAATCCTTCAAATTATTATAAATGGAAGGGAGGCGCTGGTCATGCATATTTGATATGACATTTGACAACAATATATTATCATATCACGTAGGAGGGTAATTACAGTACGGGTGACTAGGTTGATAGCATGTCTATGTTGTTATGTTCGAAGTATTTGGGGCGTCAGCACATTGACGACTCATTATATATCAGAGAGCAGTGTATACTATCAAAATAGTTACTATGAAGATTGCCATAATGATGAAAAAATTCGACTGATTGTGCATGTTGTTTGGACTTATTCTTCTATTGAGCACCATAGACTTCAATAATAATGATCTGACATTCTTAGTGTAGTGATCAAAGACACTAAACTATTGATCTCCTCCCTCTTGTAACATATATAAACATGAGTGTTTGCCCAATAAGTCGTCTCATCCATTTTATTGCGTCATTAACCACCCAACAGAAGTTGTGGATAACATATTCACCTTTTCTCCAAAATAGAAAGATAGCAAGGATAGCTTCGAAACGGCAGTACATCGAAGCCCACCCCGGCGGCAAATCCAGGTGAATAATAGTGATGATCATTGGTTATGGTATTATCAGCAACAGAGCGTCGAAAAAGCCTTCAAATATAACGACGACATTGCCGGAAGCGTGGTACATGTAATGGTAAAATTATGCCAGTAATGTAACGACGGATACGTCCGTAGACTCAGAATATCTCAAACCGCCGACTGCACCATCAGATTCAGCGTTGAAAATTGGTCCAGGAATTATGTTGTGGAGTTGATTGGATGCTATTACTACATGATTTGGTGTGGGTATTGCCGGCGTCATGTCGATCTGATAGATGTGTTGTGTCAAAAATTGAAAAAAAAAAATCTAAAAAAAGTTGGAGCTCGATCCGTCGATTCCTTTCTCGCTCAACGGATGGGGTGGCACGCTTTTGTGGTCGGCATAATACTTATTCCCACGAACATTTTACTTTTTCTACACACCTCAACCTCCTCCTTTCTTCCTCTCAAGCTGATCTTAATCTTAGCTCATGTCATCATGGGCACAATCACTGTACTACTTATGCATCTTCCTCCCGTTCACTTCAGAAACACAGCAACAGCATAATAGTTGTTCATAAAAAGCACCAATAGGTGTATCGAATATCATCAAGCATTGGAGTCAAGCGCTCGAAGATGGCCTCCTCCGACGAAACACTTTCATCAATTGCATCACGCTGCTGCAAACGTGTCTACATTGGCACTTGCGTACTACCCAAGCCTTTGTTCCTTCATGATCACCAGGACGATAAGGGCATACCATGCGCCACAATTTCAACTGTAGAGCAACATCAAATTCCCGATCCAGCGACAACACCCACAAATGAATTACCACAATACACACAAACCATTCTATCCGAATTCAACTCCATTGTCATCGAACACCATCTGAAATGGAGTCCACTTGTGCACACATTACCTGGACCAATCTCTCAATCATCACCGCCAACAATGCACCTCGGTAAATACGATTTTTCCCACGTCGATGCAATGGTCGACTTTGCAACTCATCACAATCTACACATCAAAGGTCATGTCCTCGTATGGCATGTCACCTCTCCACCATTCTTGGAAGAAATGTCCCCCACTCAAGTAAGCGAGGCAGTGAAGCGACATATATTCACGACAATGAATTACTTCAAGGGGCGTATCAAAATGTGGGATGTTGTGAACGAGAGCCTCGCAAGTGATGGGACATTGGTTGAGAATGTATTCTATCGTAAGATGGGTCCGGATTATATTGAGCAATGCTTTCGATGGGCACATGAGGCGGATCCAGATGCTTTCTTGATTTATAATGATAACAAGGTGGAGGGATGTGGTGCGTTAGATGATAAAAATGGTTGTAGTACTAGTGGTAGGCACAAGAAGGCACCTATTCAAGCAAAGGCGGATGGGTACTACAATTTACTCAAAGATTTGGTAGAGAAAGGAGTACCCATTCATGGTGCAGGGATGCAAGCCCACTTTAGCGCTGGGGGGACCATGCATCAACGAGCACCAACACCGGCAATGGTAAAGCGACAAATACGAAGAATTGGTGAATTAGGATTAAAGGTGAATATCTCTGAAATGGATGTGAGAATTAGCAAGCTCCCCGCTTCGGCTGATGACGAATTGAAAAGTGCTGCTCAAACGCAAATATATCAAGACATTCTCTCGGCGTGTCTATCAGAACCATCTTTTGATGGAATTTGGCTTTGGGGCTTTTCGGATCGACACACGTGGGTGAAGAACTTTTACTATGACGATGCTCCGTTAATATTTGACGAGAAGTATCAAAGGAAGGAAGCTTATAGGGGTGTTCAAAATGCGTTGAAGACTTTGTGTCCTGGTGGTAGAGTTGGAAAGATGATGGGAGGAAAGAGTGCTCAATGCTTTTTGGAGCAAGACGTGAGTGAGGATGGGAATGATTGGGGTGAGAGGTGGATGCAGCCAGAGCCAGAGCCGCGTAAAGTTAGAAATGGTGTGGAAAAGGGCGACACCACCAAGGAAGGGCAGCCAGATTGGTTGCTTCCTGACTCTGATGCAAATTAGCATTAGCCAAATCAGCATAGTCAGAGTCAAATTACCACTCTACCACTACCACCAAGATCATATAGATATGTATGTGACCACCTCTATCTCTGCCGATATCACGATCTGAATTAGGGTATCATGCTCTTTGTCATTGTCATTGTTTTGGACCTATGTTATTCCCTCTATCGTGCCATTCATAGGTAGGAAGTACTTACTTTCCTTCGTCCAAAATGAGGCAGATATCTGATAGCTGTGGCTGGGTGTATTTTTGATGATCAGCTGAAATGCTGCATGAAGAGAGGAAAGAAAGGAAGGGGAAAGGAGGGGGAAAGAAGAGGAGAAAGGTTAGGAGGATGTAGATGTATGATCTGTTTTGATTTCACTAGCTTTAAAGCTAGTTATACCTGCTTTTGCTCGATCCTAATTGCTGTCATTCTTTGTTGGGCCCCATGCTGTGCCTTGCGATGCTTTACATCATTGCCTCATGCTCATTAGAGGGTATACTACCACATCATTCCATCTGTACCATACACGTTGCACGCGACGCTATGACCCACACTGTGCATCCAAGCAAAATACCCCAAAGACATTCTAAATCTATTGCTCGTTTGTGTTGTTCTATCAACTAAGTTGTGGTGCTTCGTTGCTTCACTCGGCTGATGCTGGACCTTTTTGGATGCCGTCAAAGTAATGCTCTATTGCGGCTGCTGATCCGTCCTGGTTGGGCATGCACGGGATGTGGTCAGTGTGTCAGATGTCTTCTTCTAAGCCTCCTCGAGATTATGATTGATTGCCATGCCAGTCGAACGATTGTCATGCCAGTCGATCTATGTGGAAAAGTGTTTCCTTGTCATTTCAAATCGTTTTCTGAATCTAGATTATCTAGTGTAGGCATCTCTCCCTCTCTTCTTCATACGCTACGCTAGTGATTTTGATTGCCTCTGGCATATCCAACATTAGAATTGCTTTCCATCTTAACCTTCTATCTACTGCCACTTGACTGCTAGTTGATTTGTATGTTTCTACTCTCTGGTGATTTGTATGTTTGGTTACAGTGTCACTGCTACTGGTGTTGTCATTATTGTTGTTATTATCATTCACTGTCGTCTTTGGCGTCGAGGCTGGTGATAATTAAGAGCATCGCTGCAGGAAATTTCGGTGGCTGCTAGAGTACGGGTCCTCTCTCTGTAGCTGTAGTTGCTTGCTGCATCTACGTGAACCGCAACTATTTGCATTTTTGTCTATTTTTGTATACCGTGCAGTGTTGTCGAATAGCCAATGATCAAATTCACCCAAATCGAGCAGAATCTGCAATGTAACCTACGGCGATGACATAATGTGAGTTGCGTTCCATTCGGTGGTGTTCATTTCTATCTACTGACTGCTGCGCGCTGCTTTGTTGTGTGTCGGCATCGGAGAGAGTGCTGAAAAAACGAGCATGAACTTTCAGAGCAATTTCCTCGTACTTCTGATTAGCTACGCTTTCCAAAGATGATATCGAGAGTGATTATGATTAAATGGGTTGTCAGCTGCTGCATAAGTAAGTTCTGGAGTCGATATTGCTTCCGCTTTCCGCTGGAGTTGTATGGTATTGCGAGGTCAAAATTTGGCGCGTCTGCAAGTGATTGTCTCAATAGCGCCCGATGGCGGCATCTAGAGCATCGTCCAGTCACATCTTTTCCTTCCTTTTCAAAGAGCTTTTTGACACCCTTCTTCACAACAGTCAGCAGAAGATCCGAATGGTCATCATTATTTGCCCGCACCTTCGTACAGATCTTTGCATTAACTGTTTTCGTGCTCCTATAGAAATGCACGTCAATGAGCACCATGGCGATGCTGGGGGGCGGCAGCCGATGATTTTAGAACCAAGCGATGTAAAAAATAACTCAACTGAATAGTGTTGTTAGAGGGTAGTACTACCATTGTACCATTGTGTTGGTGGCATTTTTTTTTTTTTTTTTGCATTGCTAGCGATCATGACCCGATACTGCGGAAGTTGGCACGTTCACAAGATAAGATTGGATGGCGGCGGTTTATGGAAGGAATGATATCCAAGGAGTTCTGTACGATTCAAGAGACACATCGTCGTCTGGAGGGCAGCTATCTTTCGGGCGCAAAATGGGCACAGAGCTTCTCAATCAAGCTGATGGAGATGACCCATGGACAGTGGCTGGTGAGGAATTTCTTGATTCATGATAAAATTTCGGGTATGCTTGCGTTAGAGAGGAAGGAGGAGCTACAAATAGCTATAGAGGAGCAGCAAGAGATGGGCTTAGAAGGGCTTGGAGAGGAGGATAAATATTTGATGGAAATCAATCTCGATGATCTCGAAACAACTTCTGGTGAACACCAGGCTTATTGGCTGCTTTCAGTAAAAGCGGCACGTGAAGCCTTCTTGATACGTCGCCAGCGGGCTCAGGCAGCACTTCGACGCGGTCAAAACAACCACGGATAGAGATGGGTATATGCTTATACTCTCGTGCAAATACTTGTATTTGTATATCTCGCCTATACAGGCTTATTGACATCCACGTCAATATATCCCGGGCTTTTTAGGAGAGACAACCCTCTCCCGTGGTCCCGACTGCGACGCTGTTTGGTTCTGCCCTCGGCGTATGAAGACTCCAATTGTTGGTTCAATGATGTCTAGGTAGCGATAATGCAACATTTACCTAATTTCCTAAGTGATATGATATGTGTTGGTGGCAATTTTTTCAGGCTGTGGGCTTCAACAAATTTGAAATTTGGGGGCGAAAAAAGGGGAGAAAAAAAGAGGAGAAAACTCGCCGGCCGGCCACAAATGACATGCGATGCATGGCGGAGACGCCAGGGCAGGAGACGTCGACGCTCCGGAGAGGGTACTTATCATCGAAGTCATTACAGTGCACTGGTAAGTCCTTTGGCATTATCAATACCACACAAGCGCCAAGCCAGGTTGGTGACGATTCCGATGTAGATGATGAGCTCGACAGAATGGCAGCAGCAGCTGCGGATGATCTCTCCGATGATGGACTTGATGCTGGAGTGGAGGCTGCCCTCGATATACTTCTTGAGTTGGTTGTCGAAACTCACTGGGAGAAATCGATCGACAGAGAGAATGCGCTCAAACGACGAATGGGAATACTTTAAAGACAATGGCGGTAACTTCCAGGGAGGAACAGATGAAGCCGATAACTACTCTGGAATAAGATGGTCTGACTTCGCTACAAGTTGGAACAGCTGGGTCGATACTCTTGGTGATTCCAAGCCAACATTGACGTACAAAAGAGCCAGTCATCTTCAGAATGCCTATAAATCTATGAAGAGGAGGGCGGTAGAGGCAGCCACTCTTCGTCCTCACACTCCGGCTATCACAGTGTTGCACGATAAGCACATCAATCGAGCTACAGCTGTCACGTATCTTCCCGAGTTTGGTCAACTTGAAATGCCGGCAGTTGCGCAGCCCTTTACGGATACAATGGATACTGAGGACTAGCAAATAACTGTAACAAACTATGATGGTGATGCAGATGAGCCCAAGCCTGCTACTGCCGTGCCCCAGCCAAGGAAAAGAAAGAAATCAAAGATGTGATGTAGGAAATGTGGTAGGGAGTATGCAGATGATGCTTGGAGGCAATATCATCAATTAGTGATTACAAGAGACGTTAATGGAAGAGCGATGAGAGACAACAACGTCAAAGTTTGGGACACTTGCACTGTACCTGAAGAGTTGTACGAAGAAGACTTCCCTTGGGATGATACGGGGTGCATGCCACCAAGAAGGAAATGACGATGATTGTTATTGATTAATATTTGTTTAATTTGCACATAAATAAATATATGTTGACGCATTCTAAATAGTATTTGATTGATAAACTGCTATGGAATGGCATTTGTGCACTATAAGTGGATGATAGTGAAGCGAGGTGGTGAAAAATGTGCAAAATCATAAGCATCGTAACTATGTAATAATACGAAAGCGACCGTTGCATCTACCAGCCCGTGGAGCGCAAAATTGAAATCTGCATAAAATTTTGGTCTTGTGGGCGCTCCAGATTACTATTTGACCTACCATCAGCGGCGATTTATGCGTCGTGAAGTTGATGTAATATTGCATCATTCGCGCCGACAGTCGAGATTGCCTCTCTCGGCCACACTACAGGTCTCGGTTATCTCTACTCAGCGAAGGTTGGTTGGGATGATGGGGCGGAGGCGAGCGAGGGTGAAAGCAGTGATTTGTGTAGGTGGTATCTATGATTATGTACTTTGATGTATGTATGAGCTGAGACTTCGAGATAACCTCTAAGAACTGAAGCACCTTGAGAACCCGATTCAATAATCGTAAATAACACCGGCCCGACCGTCCATCACCAAACCGAACACACCACACACCGTAACCATGGTGCCGCTGCCGAAATAGACCAACTTAATCGCCGACCTATGGGCCGATCGATGGCCAATCATTAGTATAGACTATTATGAACATGGTATCGTGCTTGGATGCAGAAGAAACGGTCATTGGGATTTGGGATGTTCGAAAAGCACTGTTCGTTGGCCGGCGAGCGCCGAACATCGCCGTGATAAATCATCGTCACCATTCTGCCTTCTCTTTGGGGATTTGACTGCGGCGAGGGCTTCGGCACTGACTTAATAGTCTATACTAATGATTGGCCATCGATGGGCCCATAGGTCGGCGATTAAGTTGGTCTATTTCGGCAGCGGCAGTGTGGGCACCATGGTTGCGGTTTGGTGATTGACGGCCGGACCGGTGTTATTTACGATTATTGAATCGGGTTCTCAAGGTGCTTGGTGCTTCACTAAGTTCTTAGAGCTTCTACAGAAAACATTCCCCCTACATACCTTAATGTACCATAATCGTACATACTAGTACCACAAATCACCATCAAATGCACCCATTTGACACCCCTTCTTCACTATCATCACTTCTTTAACCTAACCAACCTTCTGAATGTTTCTGTAGATGCGAGACCTGTAGTGTGCTCTCGGCGGGAAGTTTTACAGGCGGGCAAGTTGTCTCATTGGGGGCACGCCCCATGCCCTCCAGCCGTATTTACCTACGCACGCGCAAAAGATCTGGGATGTCACGTTCATAATGGATTTCACAATACATATGTGATCGAAAGGATCTTGGATTAGTACTATTCCTACGTTAACCTGAGTTGCATCACGTGATCGAAACGTGACCTGAGTTGCAGCCCCAACGTGACCTGAGTTGCAGCCCACAGCCTGAAAACGTTGCCGTGTTGGTGTTGTGTGCTCGATGCCAACCAGTTGGAGGTTTGTGGTTTGTTACTGGTTTGTTAGTGGTTCTCACAGCGGGGGTAAAAATCCACTCAGGGGAACCACTAGCCCTAAAACCGGTGTCTAGGTGGGGGGGTATTAATAGTAACTCAAAGATTAAATTGTCCCCGCCTAAGTACATATCTCCTTGTATGGGGTGCGATCTGGGAAATAATAGCTACTGCAGCACATGTTCGTTATCACTTAGCGTAGATAATGTCGCCTCTTGAGGGCCCACCAGACGTACTTTAAAATTTCTGTTATATATATCTCCTTGTAGGACAGATTTTTTTCATTTTAGTACGCCATAGCGTACTAAAAATCACCCATCTTTGTGCTCTAATAATAACACTACTTCCGCTGCAGTAATAGCATAAATCACCATAGCAATCTTTTTAGGAATGATTTTAGCTTTCGTTTGATGCCCATTTATGTTTCTAGCCCTAGTATTTTGCTCACTACGTACATCTATGTAATCAGTGTGTAACCCGATCTGCGTGTTTTTCCATATTTTTGTGCTCCGGTGGCAATGAATTACATAGAAGTGGTCTGATAACATTGATAACATCATCGGAACAAGTGGAAGCTATTGCCAACATTATGCCCTAACATATTTGGTGAGTGGAGCGTAGTAGAATGAGGCATTACGCATCAATTCACCATTGCAGATGCAGACATAATTTTCATCCAATACTTATCTCGCTGCCAACACATATTCCTTTATTTCATCTGAAGGAGAGCACCACACCTTAGGACCTCGCACACACACCTTCCAATTATTGTTATATGACGCTCCATCTTCTCTTTCGTCTGCCGTTTGGTGATTTACTCCATCAAATACGTCGTCAACATTAATAACTTGGAAGATTCGGGCGCAACTGCCACTGAAATACGGTGTAGGAGAAGGCCCGATGGGGCAATAGGCGATACCAAGGACATTACCATGTACATCGGGGTTGTTGTAAGCATTGTGCATGAGATCGTCGTCGGAATCGCCTCCTGTGTCAGTCAAATCATCGTCATGGTGGTGAATTGTTGGGTAACGGATTGCAAAAAATTCAAAAAAATCATGTCGACACAACAACCATGGCATCTTATGTGGCCACCCCTTCACCAATTTGGACCGATCCACCCACATTAATCCCATCAGCGACATCATATGAAGCAGTCTACCTTTTGGTTTCCTTTGAATCGGTTGATTTGTCGAGTAGTTATTGAATTTATCCATCATCACATGTTGATGAAAGACGCATCATCACAACGACATTATGTATGGGGACGATGCACAACACACCGGCCAAATCTGACACCCGCACCACAACGGTTCGCGATTCCATGATATTGCCGTCATGGGGAGCCACTGGTGGCCTTCTGTAGTGGTCTAGTAATGAAGTTATAATGGTACAAAGTATGGTGGAGATAGTACGCAGTACGCAGCCGTTTTTTTTTGTCATCGGATGGTGCAGTTTGCAACGGTCGTATCTCTGAAGTTTGTTACTTATGGAATAAAGTACAATAGCTTAAAGTATGCTGTAAGACTAAATCGAGTGTGCTGAACACGATGGTTATGCTTAAAAGTTATGAAAGTGATCTCTTTTAGTAGAACTTTAGCTTTGAAAAATTTTACTTTTACTCCGCGAGGCGGCGCAGCCGCCGAGCTCACCCCTTCCCTTTCGGCGAAGCCGAGAGGGCGTGAACATGTGGTGATCTAGACATGCTGTCCTTATAATCACAAACAGAGCGGCGTACAGTGACGATCTGTGGTAAAGATACAAATAAGACAAGAAAACATCATCGTAATACGACGAGATTCAAACTCGCATCCACTTCAATCCGCGTGAAATAGCTCTATCATTGAGACTTACATACTACTAATGCTTCCATCTTAATAACCCGGAACCCTTGTTTCTTACCTGTTGCCCTTGGTTGGATTAGTAGTTCATCTATCGCGGTGTCTGCATCAATTGCACGTCCATCACATCATCTCCGCCCAAAAGAGTGATGGTGATGGCTGTGTATGATGTCTGACCGTGTGTGTAACAGGCATTCTCATGACTGTCCGATAAGACCCTCCTCGTGCGGCTCCAACTAGCCTAAACATCTACTAATCCGACAACTTATTATTCTCCTCTTTAACGATAAGGCTCGATGCATTGCTGCATCTCATGTTTGTACATTGTACTGCTGGACTCTCAAGTTTTGTTGAGAGCAGCACATGGAGCGGTTCACTGGTCGCCTCTCAATATAGTATATCGATCAAAAGACTACTCTCTGGGACATTTCACCCAGTCCTAAAGGCCTTGGTACGGACTGTTCAGTGACTTGATCCAATGAAGTGGCGCCTCTGATATTGTTCACTTGTGAGGAAACTCTCTCGTGAGTGCTCCATGTGCTGCTCTCAACAAAACTTGAGAGTCCAGCAGTACAATGTACAAACATGAGATGCAGCAATGCATCGAGCCTTATCGTTAAAGAGGAGAATAATAAGTTGTCGGATTAGTAGATGTTTAGGCTAGTTGGAGCCGCACGAGGAGGGTCTTATCGGACAGTCATGAGAATGCCTGTTACACACACGGTCAGACATCATACACAGCCATCACCATCACTCTTTTGGGCGGAGATGATGTGATGGACGTGCAATTGATGCAGACACCGCGATAGATGAACTACTAATCCAACCAAGGGCAACAGGTAAGAAACAAGGGTTCCGGGTTATTAAGATGGAAGCATTAGTAGTATGTAAGTCTCAATGATAGAGCTATTTCACGCGGATGAAGTGGATGCGAGTTTGAATCTCGTCGTATTACGATGATGTTTTCTTGTCTTATTTGTATCTTTACCACAGATCGTCACTGTACGCCGCTCTGTTTGTGATTATAAGGACAGCATGTCTAGATCACCACATGTTCACGCCCTCTCGGCTTCGCCGAAAGGGAAGGGGTGAGCTCGGCGGCTGCGCCGCCTCGCGGAGTAGTACGCTATAGCGTACTTGTCACACAAGGAGATAGCACAGATATATTTTTAGAGTGTATATAAAAGAGCCGTTTCGTGCGGTTCATTTCACACACATTTCCGATTAGCAAGCAAGTTAGAACCGCTTCGACACCTCCTTCTCATTCCATGGCCAACAAACATATATATATACTTATACCAGTGCAAAATAAACGGAACAACATGGAAAGTACTTCAATGTTTATCAGAGCCGTTTAGTACCGTGTTTAGTACGTTCTTATTTCACACCATTTCGGGTGGGCTATCGGACCAGCAAGCCGAGCTGGTCCGGTCTAGTTGGGTCAAACGTGCTTGATTTACGCGGGGCGCGCCAGAATGACATTCGAGAAATTTTTTGACGCTTCAAAAAGGGGTCAATTCGTCACGCTAACTAACACCGTGTTAATTAACCTTTCGACATGACACTACCATTCGATTGAGCTCTTCCAATGGACCAATTCAATGGCAGAACCTTGCTCTACACTCGTAGCCCCACCACTCTAGCCCTTATTTGGCCGTCATAGCTGCTATATTCGCCGAGAACGAGACCCTCGAAAATTCCCAATTGTGGCCGACGCCGAAATCCACCACTTTTAAACATGTCGGAGTCTTCTGATACAGATAATGATTCGGATGATGAATTTGACCCCATCGACGTCTACTCAATGGATCTCTTTGACCGAGCAGCGACTGCATCGGACATTCGAGAGAAAATTAGGGGGCATCCAACCTTCGTGAGTATGCGAAGTTTTGCCGAGATTGATTGACATGGTGTGTTGAAGCTAGCGTTTGTGTTGGTGTGCCGAAGGAGTGAGCAACATTGCCTGCCGATTTACTGAGCAATGTATGCGCGGCATCTGCCGGCGTCACTTGCCAATTTTGGTGAACAACGTTGTCTTGTTGCTTGCTAGATGGCAGAGTAACGTTGTCTTGTTGCTTGCTAGAGATGGCATCTGCTCAAACACTTCCACGCTTGCTCCATGCCCGCTCCCGCCATCACCATCAGGTGAGTGACGTTCACTATTTGTTTGTGTCCTCTCTCTTTTCATCGACGTCATTACCGAATGCCGGACCCTCTCTACTTGTTGTGTCGACCGGCCCTCAAGAGGCGACAATAGATAAGAGCACTTTTATGCAATGAATATTGTATCTATTGAACATAGAAAGTACTACCAAGCTGGTATTATGTTGGAAGATGGCGCTACTGCGATCAACTGTAAAGTTGAACAGTTCTATGATGGTTTCCTCATTGTAAATGGAGGCGAAGTGAAGAAATCCGAAGCGTCTAGAAATCATCGCGGTTTCGTCATTGAAGACATCGATGACAGTAGCAAAGTCAGCAAGATCTCAAATGTGTACGTATTTTCTGTCTGGTTTCCTGCTCACATTTGACTCCAATTTTATATCATGTCCCATCCAATGCCATTAGCATTATATAATCTTTCACTCTCAATTCATTTCATCTCTCCTACTTCCAGGTATGCTCACGGCAACACTGGCGGTATTGTTGCCTTAGTAAATGACTCTGATGATCAAGCCGTTGTTTCCATTGAAGATGTCTTGACCGAGCACAATTTATTGTACGGCATGCGACTCCGAGGCCAGGATATCACTGTGAAGGATGCTACCGTGAGATACAATGCACAAGATGGCATTAGAATCGCAGGAGAAAGCTGTGTTTTTCCCACGAAAGTTCAGTTTGAAGGAACTGTACTTTCTCACAGCAATAAGAGGTATGGTATTGAATTGGATACCGGCCGTGGCCCAGGTTTTTATGATTATTCTGAGGTAAATGTCGCAGGAGTGCTGAGCACATACCTCAATCCAACTGGGCTCAATGTTCGAGAATATTCTGATTCTGGATTCACTGTGATGGATGGCGGCTCATTCGACTCCTGTGAGAATTTTGATTCTGATGTTACAAACAGTGGCAACGTCAACTTTGTGGACTCAGGAACGGATGGATACACCTGCGATACTGTCGCTGTAGATGGATTAGGTAGTGGAACTCCTACTTGTGTTGCTTGTCCTGCTTGCAATTAGAGAAGACAGACCCATGTCTCCTTTACCTCTGCCCAGCGGTGGCAGATGAATTCGAATTGCTCGCTTGTTTCTGTTTTGTGTTGGAGGTTGAAACATGCGAGTTTGTAACTGGACCTCCTTGACCGTAATTGATAAGAAGATGAAGAGAAAGAGAACGACATGAAAAATAAACTAATGAAAGACGATAAAGAATGCAATGCAGATTATTACCTGCTACTGCGAGATATTGGTCACGGTCTCATGTTGGCTTTGTTTCACTCTCCTTGTTTGTTCAATCATCCATGTGTTGACTAGCCAGGAGAAGAGGCGGCAAGTACACCAAAGTCGCCGCGAGAAGTAACATTGAACCTGTAGCTGTAGGATCGAGAACGAGCGGCCGTACCATCTTGCCCTAGCCACGCCCTCGTCAACTTTGTATATTTGTTAGGTTGTCTCAAGTATTTTCTGCGATGTTGCGCCTATTGGACCGAGATTTTGAAGATTAGCCGACCGTTCGCAGTCAAACTTCTCTCTCTGGAGAACGCAATGGTCCACAGTCCAAGTCATCCCCCAACACTAGTTGCCAGTTCCTACATTCACTCTGTAACCAACTATGTAGATGGTACCATACTCTTCCAGAAAGAAATAGTAGCTGAGAGTTAGTGCTTACTCGACCTCATCCGAACTTCGAACGTTCTTCTCTATGTATCTCTTCGTCTTCTTTCTTCTTTCTTCCTCTAGAGAGAGCATTTTAACGTGCGTACTAAATAAACGCACCACGACACGACGTCACGACCGACGTCACGACGTACACGACACCGACACGACACTCCACACGACGGTTCATCTATGCGTAAATTCGACGTTTAGCGTCTCTCGCGCGCACGCGCTAGCTTGTTATTTAAAAACTTCTGTGTAACAGAAAAATGCAATGACACATTAAAAGACACGCTATCAGCGCATTCGTCATTGGTTTTGTCACAATTTGGGATTTTTTGGGATTTTTCAAAAGACGCTAACCGTCGCGGTGAACCGTCGTGTCCAACAGACACACACACCTCCATTCCAACAACCAACAACCGCACCACCAAAAGTCAACACGACTCCTATCCTTCTGGGGTTGCAATACTTGGCAGTAGACGGAATAGAAGCATGGCGGTCAATAAGAGCTACAACGAAGACATGGAGAATCCACATGCTGACGGAGACTCTGCTCCGCCTACAGCCGAAGATATGAGCACTGGTAGCTCGGGTCCACCAAAAGAAAATGTAAAGAAATGCGAAGGGGCTGATGAGAAGAATGATGAATTATCATCCAATGATCATGTATCTTTCAATGAAATTGATCAGGATTCATCAGCAGTAGAGGAAATTTCCAATGTAGATGAGGATGAGAAGATTACATCGCCATCGCTTGAGTTGGACGACTCAACAAAAGTGGAGGACACGGCACCATCCGAACCCCAAAATAATAACGTGGACAAAGATCCGACCACAACACAGCCGAAAATTAACGAAGATCTCATTAAAGAGCTCAGCTCAGCATTAGATTCATGTGAACAAATGCGCCGCGTCAATTTAGAAGTGGAGTATTCCAGTGCCTCGCCCTCCCTACCCGAGTCTATGGCGGTCAATCATGAGAAGTGTACGTATTGTCAGCGGGAGGCATGGCAGCAGTTCTTGTTGAACCCTACACCACATGATGACGGTGATGACAATGCGAAAAGGGGGGGAGGTGGTGGAATCAATATTGGCTCGTTGAAACTAGATGGGAGTAGGATAAAAACTCTTGATGGGAGGAGGATACGTCGTTTCAGAAGTAATGTTGGTAACTTCTTTGCAAAACAACCCAGCAACGATGTTAATCAAGATTCATTAAGAAAGGAAGACGATGATCTTTTCTTCAAAGCTACTGATAGCATGAATGCTGCATCAAAGGATGATAACATGACTACTGGAGGAAGTAAGCACAGTGATTCAAACGAGGGGGAGAACAGCAACATCAACAAAAGCACTGGCGGAAATGTCAACAACAGCACTGATAATAAACCAGCACCACGAAAGAAATTTCTACAAAAACCACCTCCACCATGCCTCACGTGCGGCCATCCAGTTTGCAAGAAGCATCAATCTTCTACCCTTTCAACGAGCAGTATCCGCATCTGCGAACCTTGCGCTCAACTCTTTGAACTTGATTTCTTGGTCGAGGTAATCACCACGACTGCCTCAAACACTGCCGAATGTCGCAAGAAGGTTAATCAGATGGTAGATTGTTACGACCGTGCCAAGTTACTCTTGCTATTCACATCGCAATATACTGATCAGATTGCCCAAGCCCTGGAGCATAGCACAATCCGTTCCAATAAAATTGGGGTTGGATCGAGTGCTACGGGAATGGTGTCTGGTATGGCTGGAGTTGTTGGATGTGGAGCATTACTCTTCCCACCTGCCGCTGCCGTGGGCATTCCTCTCCTCATTTCGTCTCTTGTGTTTGGTGGTGCTGCTACTGCTGCTCAGACTGGTGATGCTGCTGTTCAGTACTTTAGTGAACCAAACAAGCTTGCCGATAAAATGGTAACGTTGCATGGGATGATGTTGAGTTTACTGCGTATCTCGGAAGTTCTATCGTATGGGTTGTTGAAAGATCATGATGATTTGGATGGAGATGCAGATGACAGACGTAAGGCACTTGCTGAAGAAATTAATGCATTGCTGGAGAAGCACGGTGTTGCCACCAAGGGAGTGAAAGGCCTTCGCACTGCTGTAGTTGGGGGTACGGTTGCAGCGGAAGTTGCTGCGGCAGGCGCTGAAATATCTGCAACTTCAGTTGCAACCACTAGCGCTACAGTTGCTGGTCGCTCATCCCGTTTCTTTGGGCGGGTGGGCACAACTGCCGCCAGCTCGGCACGTTTCATTCCAATTGCGGGAGGGTTACTGAGTGCAGCCTGTATTGTTGTTGAGGGAAAAGAACTTAAGAAGACGGTATCAAAAATCAATGAAGGAAATCCGTGTGCCAAGGCTGAGCAGATTCGTTCGATACGCGATGAGATAGATAAGTTTCCTGACTCGTCAGTTATTGCGGATGAATGTCGGCGTGTGTTTGAGATTGCTGAGAAGGAGTGTGCGTTCTTCTGAAGGGAAAGTGGGAAAGTACAAATGTCGAGGGCATTCTCGACGGCTGAGTACAATAAGTAGTTTATCAAGTTGAACCATTATATTGTTTACATACTACTATCATCACCCCGTTTTACAATCTCATATAACTTGCATCAGAACAAATCAGCCAACTCATCCATTTCCGAAACAGGAGGCTCTGGAGAAGAATCAACAGCTGAACGAAAATAGCTGTTGCTATATGCTGGTGATTAATCAATCAAATTAATCACTTCGTCTTTTACTTTCACCGAGTCCACGTCCACCAAGTCCACAGCGTATGAAAGCGACTCACAAATGGGTTCAGTAGTCGAGGAATCAACAAACTGGTTCACCACTGTTTTGCAGACAACCTTAGTAGTTGCATCAGGCGCAACATAAGGCTTTAACAACCGATAGAGAGTGAAGAGATTGCCTGGTGTCAAATATTCCCAGATCGTGTTGCTACCAAACCACGACTTCTTGCTCTCTAACTCCTCAAGCCTAGCATTTACGGCTCGAAGCTCGTCTGTTATGTCGGCATTTTTAGCAATGAGCGCCTTCAACAGCACGGTTTCCTCTTTCTCACCTGCACCTGTTTCCTCAGCAGGATCTTCGTTGGTGTTAGTGTTAGTGTTAGTGTTAGTGTTGGCGTTGGTGTTAGCCTCCATTGAGACTTCGGCAAGACTACGGACCCATTCATCATGACCAACATCATCAACAGCAAATTCAATACCGGAAGACACTTTTTCCAAAAGAGATACATTCATGACAGCATCCATTGCGGCAGCTTTAGTCTCGCCTCCAGCTCCAGGAAATACTCCCAAATCTAAATAAGCTGATTCGGCTGTGACTGACGCGATCAAGAATATGGCTGCGGCAAGAACCTTCATGGTACAATTGATTTATGAGATGTTTGTGAATGCTGTTGGACGTGAGTGTTTGGACAGAATTGCACTCTACCTCTACTTAGATAACAGCAGTCATGTTTTTAGTCATGGCAACACAAAGGCGGATATCTGTCTCAAAAAGTTTACTCTTCGCTCGCTACGCCGAGCCAGCCACGTCTACACAACTATGTAGGTGACAGTCAAAAGCGGCTGGAATCTCTTGCTGCTGATATGACGCTACATCTGAGGAAGAGGACAAAGAGTAAAAACAATTTAAGTGCTACTACTGATAAGGTACTTTCTAATGAACTGACACAAAACAGCTCTTACGTTTAGGTTTAGATACTCATTTACACAAACGAGAACGAGAGATATGGCAATTGACACCTCAGAAAATAAAATTAATCACTTGTTCTTTCAATTTCACCAAGTCATCAATAACAGCGTGTGAAAGCGTATCACAAATGGGTTCAGCAGTTGATGAATCAACAAATTGGTTTGCCACTGCATTGCAGGCAAAATTTGTAGCTTTGGCAGGCGTAATATAAGGCGCTACCACCTGATAGAGAATGAAGAGGCTGGCTGGTGTCAAATACCCCATGATATTGTTGATGTCAAACCATGACTCAAATACCTCCGCAAGCCCAGCCTTTAGGGATGGCTTCTCCTTCATGACGTCAGCAAGTTCGAGAACATCGATATCGCCATCCCTTACACTAACACGTACAGCACCCAATTCGGCATGCCGAGCCTCTACCTCTAGCAGGTTATCGTTCTCAACTTCAACTGCCATATCAGCAGGACCATCCAATATGGCAGGCTGAGCCTCCAGTCTGTCAGCAGGACCTTCGATACTACTGTGTGTGTTGAAAATGTCTTCCTTGCGATTCCAGCCAACCCTTTCTTCCCACTCTGGACGGATACCCTGCTCTTCGGGAGGATTCTCTTCAATCACTTGACGGACAAATTCATCATAATCATCAAGAACAAATTCAGCACCAGCTTTGTTGTGGGTGTTGTAAATGTCTTCCTTGCGATTCCAGCCAACCCTTTCTTCCCACTCTGGACGG
Source organism: Skeletonema tropicum (assembly GCA_037178625.1). Taxonomy (NCBI): domain Eukaryota; phylum Bacillariophyta; class Thalassiosirophyceae; order Thalassiosirales; family Thalassiosiraceae; genus Skeletonema; species Skeletonema tropicum. The sequence goes on along the minus strand of CM074138.1, from coordinate 2,137,532 downwards.
ATACCCTGCTCTTCGGGAGGATTCTCTTCAATTACTTGACGGACCAATTCTTTATAGTCATCGTCAGTAACAACAACTTCATCAACAGAACTCGCTTTTCCCACAAGCTTTGCATTCATCGCTGCAGCCGCAGCTTTGTTCACACTAGAATGAGGCGATTTCCATTCGGCTGTGGCTGCGGCTGTGGCTGACGCGATCAAGAACACGGCTGCTGCAGCGAGAAGATTCATGGTGCAACAGCAACAGCAACAGCAACAGCAACAAATTTGGTGAGATGATTGTGAGTGCTGTTGGACAAAGCTTGCTTGTGTGCACGACAGGATTCGTTTTGCCCTCTTCAGTATTCAGTCCTGGGAGGCAGCGAGCAGGCAGTCATCTCGCTCAGTAAGACCTCGAGCTTGTACCGGTTCGTCGATAAAAGTAGCACGGACGTTATGATTACGTAGTACACAGACGATATCAGCTACTGCAAAGACATACTTAAAAAATAAATAATTACATCATGGTACAAACGTGGTACAAACAAGGTTGAAGTTGGTGGATTGGAGATCGGATGGATGGAGTGAGTGATCGTGTAAGCTACTGTGATGATGCGGTCTGTCATGTCTCCACAAACAAACCAAAATCGTAGCCTAAACTAACTCAGTGTGTTTGTTTGATCACCATGCAATCCGCATCGCTGCTACAGGTTCATGAGCCCACTACGGGCTTGGACCAGCCGCTCCGCTAGACGTGCGGTCCATAGCCCTCCATGTATTCACGTATGGGGGAAGTCAGCAGCAGTTGGATCCGAGCCACTTCCTCTGCAGTCGACTGCTAACGCATCCGAGATATTTTCACAACGTCATCGTTGTTTCTCCGCCATTCCTACACAGGAGTCCCATCGCCGGACTAACCCTCCGACATGACACGTCGTCACCTTATTTTACTCCTCCTGCATGGCGTTTGGAGACCCGCCATTGCTCGACAGTTTAATACGCACCGATAATATCAGATGGGGGATATGAGCCACTGCTTCCGACAACCTCATTATCGCTCGACACAAGTGAAGATTTCTCACCAACAACAACCACTCCTACCAATTGTCGATTGGATCCATAATTGGTTCCTTGGCGTCTGATCAACGGCCAAGGTATAAAATTTTTATTTTATTTTTATTCGATTACCAGTGGACGGAGCACTGCTATCGAAAGTGGGGGACATTCCACATGGCACACAACATTTTATTCCCTGTCGAACATTTTATTATTTCTGAGGAGCATTCTTTATGCAGATGTATTGACAGCAATTCAACGGACTTATTCCCATTTCATGTCCTATAGTTCTTTGCATCTCCTTCGATTATCCGCAAGGTATTCCAACCTTGACTCCTCAGTTGACAGCAAAGATGGGGGATGATGATGCGGTCTGTCATGTCTCCACAAACAAACCAAAATCGTAGCCTAAACTAACTCAGTGTGTTTGTTTGATCACCATGCAATCCGCATCGCTGCTACATACTGGTGGGAACTAAATCGTACCGGAAATAAATCGTACCACGAAGAAATCTCCACACAAATCACTAACAAAACACAAAAAAGACGCATTCTACACCCTAATATCATGGTTCTGAGCCTCCATGTCAACGCCTATCCCAAATAATCGACCATAATATGATAGTATAGACAAGTAGCTTTCGATAGAACCACTGGTCAACGTTGTATGTAGTATACTCGCATAGCAGCAGCAGCGCAGGCATGCAGATATGCCGTAGACATGCGTCATTCTAGATCGAAATAGCAGTTATTGGTCCCAAATTTGTCGATAGGTGCTCCATCTCGACGAACTATAGTCTCTTCTGCATCATATAATGTATATACTGTTTGGGATTCTATGTTTAGGCTGCTATATGTATTTTCGTCGAGTATCATGGCCAAATATATGACTCTTTTCATGTTGTTAGTTGTTAGTGTTTTGTGCGTAAAATTTGATAAATCGTACCGCGGCGAGGTACGATTTAGTTCCCGCCAGTAGTAAGGAAATAGACGTTCCGTGCTACGCGAAACGTTGTTATGACAATAGATTAAAAAGTCCGCCATCATCCATCATCAACACGCGAGGATGCCCGACGTAAAATTGTAGGAGTCGTGCACCCTGCCTTGGTCGTGCTATGCGCAGTGTGAAGCGCTGCCGCATCTCCTGCTTTTGTTGCTGCACGACAGCCATAATATTTTAGTTCAACGCTTGAATCATCGCGGATTGCGTAGTCGTTGCAGTTTGATGACCCAAGACCCAGAGAAAAGCTTGTGCAAGGTTTGAACCCCAGTTGTCTCCATCTCCAATGATCCTCGGAATCATGAATAACATTAGAGTGTCAACTGCAGCAGCAGTGCTGCTCACATCTTCATTCGCCCACGCCAGCTACGACAAGGAGAATGAAGTCAAAAACATCCTCCAACGCATCGAAAAGGACACGTTGAAACTTCGCGACGAAATCGAGACTGCCTACAGTAAAAGATGCACCATTGAAACCCTCTCTCAATGCTCACAAAGTAGCTTCAATGATTGCTCCTCCGTGTTCCCCAATCAGCAATGTATGGAGCCCGATGAGCTAGTTTTTGAAGCGTGTGCTGGAGGAGGAGGAACATGCAATGCGTTGTGGGACAAAACGACGTCCATTGTCTCCATTCCATCTGCTCTAGCAAAAGGGAGGAATGGTAACCCAATTGATCCGGAGTTGATCGAGACAGCGTGCTACACGCTTCTCGCAGAGGATTACATGAGGAAAAAGTATGAGAATGATGAGATCTTCTGGGATTCGTACAATGTACAACCATCATGGACATATTTTGGGGCACATAATGGGTTGTTTCGCCAAGTACCAGCATTTGCACGTGAGGAATGTGGTACTTATGATCCTCGCAAGAGACCTTGGTTTGTCGCTGCATCAAGCGGTCCGAAAGATGTCGTCATTGTACTGGACGTGAGTGGCTCAATGTTAAATCATGGTCGGCTTGATCTGGCAAAAGAAGGCGGCGATAACTGTAGTCGAGACACTTACCATTTCGGATAGAGTTGCCGTCATTGCCTTTTCGGACTACGCTTATCAAGTATACTCAGGTACAGATTTGCTCGTGAGAGCTACAAACAAGAATAAGCAGCTTTTGATTGAACAAATCCAAGCTTTGACTGAGGGCGGAGCGACGAATTTCCATGCTGGTTTCCAGCAAGCCTTCGACGCATTGGAGCAAACCATTCAGCAAGAATACACTAGTGGCTGTAATGTGGCCATTTTATTCATGAAGGATGGAGTGAATACGGCTGGACCCGAGACTGATGAAGTCTTGCAGTTGATTAGGAATGGCACACAACGGCTTGCCACTCAATACGACAGAGATACAAAGATCTTTACATTCTCGCTCGGTGCACAGGCTGATCGGTTAGCAACAAAGGAGATCGCCTGTAGTACCAATGGCATCTGGACGCCTGTCAATGACTTTGACGGAGACTTAGTTGGAGCTATGGCTTCTTACTACAAGCTCTTTGCTTCAGGGTTAGGGAATGAAACTAACTTTACTACGTGGGTTGAACCATACATGTTCTTTTCGGGTGAGTACATATTGAGGATTGCATTATTTAATTGGCAGTATTTGCGTTTCCTTGGATCATAAAATTCTCATCTCATCTTACAAATATTGAATGCGACCCTTTGACACATCCAGCCAAGAAGATGGGCACAACAAACAGCGCACCCGTTTTTGATCGTTCTGTTGACCCTCCCCTATTTCTGGGCGTTGTAGCCAACGATGTCCATCTCGATGCATTCGAGCAGATACTAGGAGAAAGTGCGCAGTCTTCTACCATGCTGCAAAGGTTTGTTCGCCTTTCGACAGCGCAGTGCCCCAAAATTAATCCTTCGGGTTGCCAATTGGAGTATCTGCGCTATCTCGCAGGAGGACAAGAAGCGACATGCGGAATATGCAACTACGCTGAGTACCCTGACATTGTTCCAACCGAATGTCCTTTCAAGCCTGACCTCCCGAAGAACTTGTGGCAGAATACAGACAGTGAGTGATGCAAACATGCATTGTGTTCAGTGACCACAAATCTAGCCCCCTTTTTACATTTTGATTCTCATAATATTGTTTTGTTTAGTGGAAGGAGTCAAATACAGCGACCGTGCTTGTTGTGAAATCGGTGGCAATACTCCCTCAGAAATGTGCAGCATTCCTGATAAAATGATGGATACAGATACAATGGGGATTGGGGTAATTGTCGGGGTGACCATTCCCATTCTTTTCATCATTTGTTGCTGCGGTTGGGTGTCTTACAAGAAGTGTTACAAGCCACGGACAAACACAGATGCACAAAAGACAATCACTGTGGTTCCTGCTCCTCCTGTCCCAGTCCCAACTCCTTCTGACCCAGTAGCTGCAATTCCTACGGCAAACACTTTACCTGTTGCCTCGGTCGTGCCATCGTATGCGATCCCAACAAACGATCTGCAGGTTAGCTATGGCCACGAAACCCCACTCCAATCCTCCTGCAAGTCCATTATCAGCACGGGATCATTCGATCGATGTGCTAATGCAATGATGTCTTCTTCAGCTTCAGCTCCTCCGATGAATCCGTTCTATCACGATAACGACGACCACGTGGGAAATTAATGTACAACGACCACGTAGGAAATTAATAAACATAAAACTCCATCAGAGACATCAGCAAATTCAATTCTCTACTACATATATCTTCAACTACAGAATAGAATGACTGTAGTCGATTGATGCAATCAATAGCTTCTTCCTCTATCCTCAATGTCACATCATAGGCTTCCTCGATATGATCAATTTCGCCCACTCGACTGCTGCAGCAAGAAGATTCATGGTGCAACAGCAACAGCAACAAATTCGGTGAGATGATTGTGAGTGCTGTTGGACAAAGCACAAAGCTTGCTTGTGTGCACGACAGGATTACTTTTAGGGGTGTTCTAATAACGTTTTGCCCTCGTCAGTTTTTCAGTATTTGCTCCGGTTCGTTGTTCGTTACAGGTTACAGTGAACCTCCGCGAAATAAACCCCCCTACTCGGCTTAGACCCCCCCTCAAATCAGCCGAATTTTGACCCCCCTCCGTGTTTCTACTAGTAGTTACTTGGGAATTAGTATGTGACTATTCCGAAAGTCAGACCCCCCTAGAGCAGACTAGCCAAAATTCTTAGACCCCCTCTGCAACCATGCTACTGGTGGGAACTAAATCGTACCGGAAATAAATCGTACCACGAAGAAATCTCCACACAAATCACTAACCACTAACAAACACAAAAAAGACGCATTCTACACCCTAATATCATGGTTCTGAGCCTCCATGTCAACGCCTATCCCAAATAATCGACCATAATATGATAGTATAGACAAGTAGCTTTCGATAGAACCACTGGTCAACGTTGTATGTAGTATACTCGCATAGCAGCAGCAGCGCAGGCATGCAGATATGCCGTAGACATGCGTCATTCTAGATCGAAATAGCAGTTATTGGTCCCAAATTTGTCGATAGGTGCTCCATCTCGACGAACTATAGTCTCTTCTGCATCATATAATGTATATATACTGTTTGGGATTCTATGTTTAGGCTGCTATATGTATTTTCGTCGAGTATCATGGCCAAATATATGACTCTTTTCATGTTGTTATTGTTTTGTGCGTAAAATTTGATAAATCGTACCGCGGCGAGGTACGATTTAGTTCCCGCCAGTAGCATGTTGTCGGTTGCTGAAGTACAATACAATAAGTACCGTAGTTGCTTGTTGCTTGATCGAAGCAAGTAAGTAGGAAGGGTCACAAATCAAAGCATGGATCCTCCTGGTGACCATGATGGGGATGAAAAGAGGAAGCTGCTGAAAGGCAGTTCTTCTGCTCATCCTCCTAGAAGAGGATCAAAAGTCGGCTCCCGCTACGTCACATTACTTCTCGTGTTATCTTTCATCTGCTTTGCGACCACCTTTCTGACTTACCAACGCATATTATCACCGTATGTGGAGGTAATGACCGCTAGTATCGATCAACCATTGCCTAATGATGATTTATCAACCAAACCAGCAGTTGATGACAAGCAGCAGTTTTTAGAAGATGATAATCTATCAAACAAACCAGCAGTTGTTAATGACATGCACGAGGAGTTCAAACCAACAGCATTTCACAAACACATTCAGCAACGCCAATCCAATTACGTCCACCACAATGATATAACACACTCATCAAAATCGACATTTGGTACAGGAGAAAACAGCAATGTTCGAATAAGTTTTCAACTGCATGATCGTGAGGTAGTACCAATCAACAATACATTCAACCCATATGTAACTTGCCGTAAAGGGATGATTTTTCAAGGAAGAGGAATCCGAAGAAGGCCCACAAAAGAAGTACGCAAGGGGGTATTACCTCCTTCACTGATGAGCGTATCCCAAAGCGATGATCTTCCTAGAGAAGGGCGCGTATTGGACTTCACAGCGACCATATCCACAAATCTGAAAATTCTACAAATTGGTGATTCTGTGGGGGTGCAATTGGCACAAACATTTGATGAAATGGTAGGGTGTCGAAATAGTAATGTTACCGGAGCTGGTAGTAATGGAACGGGATTTTGTCGTCCTCGTGTTGTTTTCGCGGAGGCATGGGAGGGTCATGATAGTCGTAGTATTCTATTTCCTACAATTGGTGGAGGTGTGTCGGCAATGTGGAGGTGAGTTTTGATGCATATGAGAAAGAGTACCATCAATCTCTTGGTTGATGTTTTCTTGTAGCAGTATGTTTTGTCATTGACGATTGTGATATTTTTGACACTGACGGTGCACAGGATGACCGCACTATTATCGAAAGCAAATGAAGGAAAGCCACCTGCTAATAGTCATGGGGGCGGCTGGAGCATGGGGGAGGTGGTTAATTTCCTGCATTATTATACTCCTTTGAACGAGACACCGTTGAATGAAAGAAATAGAAGTAAAAGTGAGGAGGCAGAAGATATTGTTCCTGAAATTGTACAAAAATTTGATGTGGTTGTCTACCGTGTCATGCATGGATGGATGAAGAGGTGAGTTGTCGATAGTGCCGTTGAACTTGGTGGTCTTTGATGTGCTGGTTGTGGCGATAAATGCTGACAGATCTTGGAAACCTTTTCTCCTCATTCAAGTGAGGAAATTACTCATGATCGCTTAGTCGAAGCAGTGGAGTTATCACATAAATTACTGGGAGCAGAAACTGTGGTCCTAATGACGATACCATTCACAAATAATGTTCTAACTGTTGAAGATATGAGCGTAGTAAATCATATCAATGCTGATATCCGAGGTATTGCACAAGGGTGGCACTTGAGAAATAGCACGGGCGTGAAACACGTACTTGTTCAAGAGTACGGAACCTATCACAACCACATTATTTGGAGCAATGCCAAGGATATCGGGTACAACGTATCGGCTCCACTCACAATGACGGATGAAATGTTTGATACGGAAGGCCCAACTTTCCTCTACGATAGGCTGCAGATTAGTGGACAATGGAAACCAAGCATCGCACAAGTCTGCTCTGAGCAGAATTGGTTGAGAACTGAAAGGGCCAAATGCGATAGGAACTACTTGATCAGTGATGGGATGCACATTTGTCCAGAGACGTTGGCGACACGGTATGGAGTTGCTGTCGCATGCTTGATTGGATGCGTCTATAACCGCAAATCCGATAGTCAGCAGCAGCACGATGAAATCAATCTCCGAGCATGCGAACGCGAGTGCAATGAGCAGTTCATGTCAGTGATGCCTGTGGATGAGTCTTGGATCGACTCAAATACTGAGCTCGCATCGTTCCCTACGGCTACGTCATGAGGAGTAATCAAGAATCACTTCGCAAGTGAAGAGTGAAGTAGGTAGTTGCTAACTTATAGTTACTCTGATCCACTCTCCTCCACAACCACAACCACAACATTACGCACTACCAGAACCTAAACATATCTAATGCATCGTGTTGTAAATATCTTCTTTGCAATGCCAGCCTACCCTTTCCCTTTCTTCCCACTCTGGACGGATGCCCTGCACTTCGGGAGGATAATCTTCATTCACCTCGAGGACCAGTTCAACATGATCGTCATCCTCAATTATTCTTTGCGATAAACTTCCCACTATGACTATGGACGGACCCTGCGCCCTAGGAGGATTTTCTTCAATCAACTCAGGGACTAAGGCATGATGATCACCATAATAATTTTTATGAGTCGAATACGGCTGAAGTGATGAAGATATTGCTGCAAGAAGTTTCATGGTGCGACGTTTGGTTGTGTAATTGTGAGTGTTGTTGGGAGTGCGATCTGATGATCTGAGAAACAGTTGTGGTGGCAGTATATGAGAAGTATCAACTACTGGCGGGAACTAAATCGTACCGGAAATAAATCGTACCACGAAGAAATCTCCACACAAATCACTAACAAAACACAAAAACGACGCATTCTACACCCTAATATCATGGTTCTGAGCCTCCATGTCAACGCCTATCCCAAATAATCGACCATAATATGATAGTATAGACAAGTAGCTTTCGATAGAACCACTGGTCAACGTTGTATGTAGTATACTCGCATAGCAGCAGCAGCACAGGCATGCAGATATGCCGTAGACATGCGTCATTCTAGATCGAAATAGCAGTTATTGGTCCCAAATTTGTCGATAGGTGCTCCATCTCGACGAACTATAGTCTCTTCTGCATCATATAATGTATATATACTGTTTGGGATTCTATTTTTAGACCGCTCAATGTATTTTCGTCGAGTAGCATGGCCGAATTTATGACTCTTTTCATGTTGTTATTGTTTTGTGCGTAAAATTTGATAAATCGTACCGCGGCGAGGTACGATTTAGTTCCCGCCAGTAGTCAATACTGCCGACACAGCACACATGTTGGTTAGTCATAATGCCGCCCCTAGAGGGTTAATCACGTTTCGCGTAGCACGGAACGTCTCACTACGCTCATACGATCACTCACTTCTCACCAATCTTTATCCTTGTTTTTGTATCCGTACCATGTAATTATATTATTAGTTGATGTTATCGCAGAAGTACTGATTAGTCTGTTTATTACGTAATCATAGCGTGCCGTGCTACTTTTAACGGTTTATCAGACAGTTATTCTCCGCTGCAATTACGAAGGCAGCAGCGTCGAAGGGGGGGAAGAAAGAAGGAAAGCGATTCGATATCGATATAATGAATTGCCGAGGATGCCGGCATAATAATTGGCCCCCCAGTAAGGACACCTGGGATATCAACAACCATCGCCGAGGAATGCTGGCGATAAATAAATTGGCCCTGCTGGGGAGGAATGCCCCCGTCTGCATAAAAGGAATTGGCCCAAACGGCACCACTAGACGTGGAGCTGGAAATGAATAGTACCCAGTCCTGGTGTATGGACGGAAAAGCCCGGTGGTGGGCAAATGAATAGTACCCCAGTCCTGGTGTATGGACGGAAAAGCCCGGTGGTGGGCAAATGAATAGTACCCCAGTCCTGGTGTATGGACGGAAAAGCCCGGTGGTGGGCAAACGAACAGTCCTGGTGTATGGACGGAAAAGCCTGTACTGGTCCTGGTGTAAGGACGGAAAAGCCTGGTGATGGGCAAACGAAGCGAAATAGTGGAAATAGCATTGGCAACGTGCAGTGTTGTCGGAAACGAAAATAATTAGTGTTGGCAACGTGCAGTGTTGTCGGAAACGAAAATAATCGCAGTCAGTAGCAGTAGTAAACAGTAAATAATCAGCGATAGTAAAGGCAAGATGAGCGAAGTCGTGTCAGCAAATTGGTCACCCGTGGAGGTGAGGCACCAGGAAAGCCGTGTCAGCAGCGAAAAAGACCACCGTGGTGTGGCAAGTAAGAGCCGTGGTGCTATTTAATCTCCAGAACGGGGAGGCCGTATGGTCAGAGCCGAAGTGCTATTTATTCTCCAGAACGGGGAGGCCGTAGGTCAGAGCCGAAGTGCTAAAGGTGCCAAAGAAACAGAGCCAAAGTGCCGCACCTAGAAACTGAGCCGAAGTGCCAAAGAACGTTGTCAGCGCCGCAGAGCAGAAAGAAAATAGTAGAGAGCAGTGAAAAGAAACTAATATAGAGCAGAAACAGTAATAGTCATGGTCGCAGTGCCTGACGGAAAAGAGGGCCGAAGTGCCTGGCGTAAAGTGAGACGGCCGGAGTGCCTGTAATGTTGGTAAGTGAAAAAGAATAGGGACCATGATTGGTCAGGAAGAGAAGTGCAATAGAAGTATTTCGTACGAGAGACGACAAGAGAGCTGAAAAGGCCAGAATAGTAAAATGAGACGAATACTAATGCGCACCCAGATAGGGTCACCGTTAACTATGTCATATTGATTAGATTAGAGTGGCTGCACCTTGGACGAAAGCCGAGGGGAGATACTAGAGAAGGAGAGATGTTGAACATGATAATCAACTTGATGACACATGACACGTGAAGCTTTTGATATCCGGGAGAAGAATACCGAAGAAGATAATCAGAAGGATACTGCTGTATTCGAGGAGAAGAATTCCGAAGAAAACTGAGCAGGAACAAGAGACAGATAAACAATACTGCTGTATTCAAGGAGAAGAATACCGAAGAAAGTTGAGCAGGACTAAGAGACAGATAAACAGCAAGATCAGCGGTTAACCAACAGATGCACATGAACTCTGAGAGATCTTAGGGATTTGACTCATCGGACCAGAACGAGAGCGTTCGTAATGGGTTGCACGTCACAGATGCCGAGTACATATCCAAAACCTCATGGAGAGGTCTGACATAGAATCGGAGACAAGATACTATCAGAGGAATACAAGAATTCCAACATGGGAATGAGATGAAACGTGACAAGTATGAATATCAATCCTTTTGAGAGCATAAATGTGAGATAGTATTCGGGCGTGCTCTCGATAAGAAGTCGATTACAAATGAAAGTCGAAGAGAGGTTGACCTCTAGACCCGATTATAAGCAATGTGAAACACAAGATGAATGCTTGAACGATAATGTGAAACACAAGATGAATGCTTGAACGCTTACAGCTACAGCAAAACTCTGACATTTAAGGTTATGGCATTTTGAACCGAGGCATGAAAGTTACTCTGATGATATGCATGTGCAAGTACTTTGCAACAATTCGTGCGAACATACAGATCAGTGAACCATCACAACGAATAATGACACCCTCTAACGAGAATTGATGTTGACCGTCGAGGGGTCTATAATGAATACACCCGCAGACAGAGTTCCATGATATCGCTAGAAAGAAGGGGGGGACCACTCTTCCTCCAGGAAGAGAGAGGGCGAGAAAGTGAGAAATGGACAGCACTTGCTTGAAAAATATAAGGAATAGGTGGCAACTCGATCACATAGCAAGAAACGGCTCGCCAGCAAGTACTTTTGAAAGGGAATAGCTTCATGTCATGTGATGAGGCAGGGACGAAGAAAATATCATGATGTTGTACATACAAAATGCCTTGGGATCGGCGTAGAAGATCGTAGCTACAGAGTTGATTACTCTGGAACTCTATGGCAGAGCAAATAATAGATGCGTGTAATGGTACACGGGTATTCAAAGTGAATCAGAAGCGAACATGAGAGTTAACAATCGACAAGTACTCTTATTTTGAAGCGCGACTTGAGGTGGTTGAGATGTCAAGAGATAGGAAGACGTCATCTTGGCATAAGATCTCTCAGTATAAGCGTAGCCAATATCTAGTACAAGCTGCGTCGCTTTGATAACAGCGGATGCGAATACAAGCGGTAGCATATACGACAAGGTATAAGAGACAGGAAATTGGATGTAGTCAGAAGTACACGACCGCGGACGTTATTATCCATCATGATAAGCCGAGGAGGTAATTTGAAGAAGAACAGACCACAGACAAGGACGTTACTATCCATCATGATGAGCGGATGATAATCCAAATTGATGGAGAAATGCCCTGCGGACAAAGGACGAACAATGCTGAAGAGAATAGATTGATGGAGAAACGCCCTGCGGACAAAGGACGAACAAATGTTGGAGCCGTGACTGGTACCAAGACATCATGCGATACTCCAGAGTATCTTGCCAGCGAGGAGCCCAGAGTGAAGGACGATTGATACAACACGGTGAAAACAATGCGCTCTGAACTGGAGACGGGTTAAATCCAGGAACGGGAGACACTCGATATGATCAAAGAAAGGGCAGCAATACCTCGTGTAGACCAATATAAGTGCATGTCAAGCAGGGGAGAAGGTTGATACTTGACATCCCTAAGATGGCATAGAAGAGGCAGATAAAAGAAATGGTATAGAAGAGGCAGATAGAAGAGGAAAATAAAAGAGACAGAGTCCAATGCAACAAGGAGCTGCGTTCATAGCAGATGCAAATGATGTTCACGCTAATCATAGAGCCCGACGTGAAGATACCTATGATACTACGGATGAATGTGGATGAAATGCCAGATGTGAAGTATCACCCGACATAATGGCAGAGGAAATCAACGAGATAGTACATACCAAGATATTGGCAGAAGAGTGCAAATGAAGAAATGATGAAGAAATGATATTGAAGAATGCTTTGGTCGGGTCGAATGAAAGCGACATGAGAAAGATTGGATGACCCACAAAGCGGCCATATAGCATCAAGTTGACGTCAATATTATGATAACAATGGTGTGAACACCGTGATACCTTACATGGGCATATTCGCGTTAGCAGAGCAGAGCAAAACATTTCCGAGAAGCCGACTCGATAGCTTAGTGATTATTGTTAGTGAGTTTCATGAAACTAGGACGTTAAGACCGAGCGTAGGACTCGCTGTTAAGGTGACGCCTCCTGACAATCCTTGAGAGCAATTGTATGACAAACACATTTGGAGACGACTCTAGATGCATGGACAACAAGCCTGCTTACAACAAGCCTGCTTAGTATGAGACGACAACAACAGCTAACCTTGCATCGAACTACTAATTAGGGCACTGAGACTAGGGATCACAAATCCCTATTATCACTGGATACTAGAGTTGCAAATGAATTCGAATATATCAAGGTGTGACCAATCCCAAATGGCAAGAAGGTCTGACAGAGTACGGGGTGCCATCAATAGGGTATTGCGGACGGTTAGATGCCGATAGTGGTAGATGGGGTAAAGCCACCACACGACTTCATGAGACTGATTCGACCAATCACCAACTAGACCAACTTAAGACTCGGCATACGGGGAGAATATGAGTAATATACCTCGCTCATGATGCTGTAACACGAGATATAGGCCAGGCTAATTCGAGTCGAACCAGAGACGCACTGGACAATTTGACACACAAATATATGACTGATACGAGGTGATATAAACGAACAAATGTAAATGGCTGAAACGAGGCGATATAACCACGACAACAAGAGACCGACTTAAAGATGTATAGACATGCGAGAACGACAACAAGAGACCGACTTAAAGATGTATAGACATGCGAGAAGCACGCATTCAACATGTTACACAAGCAATACAGGCGACACCTATCGGAATGTAGGAGAGGTTGTGAGGAAATGACTCCTTGAACATGCAGAGTATTGTATAAATTGCCGCGAACGAATACTGAGCAAAGACAAAGCGGATAAGCCCAGCAGCCCGAACAGTCAGACGCATCAAAGTTAGGGCTCACAAAACAGCACAGATATAGATCCAGATCTGTCATCCAAGGGGCAATGCCTACCTCACCTACATGACTGCCATTAGAGACGTACCGACCACAAATATTCGTATGGGCAACGCATGCTTGAATTAAGTGAGAACGTGGTTCGAAGCTAGAATTACCTGAGATAGTGAAGATGAAGGGAACGAAGTGAAGATTTGTCACTATGCGCAACATCATTTGTTCTGCTTGCCAAAGATGTGTACAGGATGAAGAGTCTCTCCCAAGACACGAGATTAGGGACACAATCCATCACTTATTATGAGATAATATCGTCGACGTAGATGACATCCTACCAACAACCAAGAACCCGAACGTAGTGATGATCAAGCTCTGAGAATAATAAACGACCTCGGGCAGGAAGAAGGACATGGCAAACTTTCGAAGAACCTCTGAGACAACACGATGCATGAGAAGGAGTAGAGAGAACTCAATCAATTAAGTTGACACAGGAAGATACCAGGCTACCTTATCCAGAAGGCTAGAGCTAGACACCGAACTAAAGCGGTGAGAGAGGTAAAGATACCAGCAACTCATATGTACGACGATCAATTGGCATGTAGCAATAAGACCGTTTCTACGATGTAGTCAAAGCATCCCGCGACACTCGGGAGTACAAAACCCCGATGCATCTGAGAAGTTACATGGAAAGGATGTACATTGAAAGGTGTTTACGGGGAGACGGTTGAGGCTAGTGAAGATTGACCCAGCCGATATGTAGGGATCACTTTGACCACAATCACGATCAGAACATGTTACATTCGGTGCATTAATACCGACCAGCATAATGGGCTGAATGCACCCAGCGGCCAACGGGGAGAGTTAAAACAGTGTTCAACTAGATATCAACAGATCATGGGAATGTTTCGATCGATTGGATTTGGACGCATTTATATCCAGATTGACGTCGCCATCATGTCACATTACATGACCGCACCTCGTCTTAACCACAAAAGCTGTGTACGGAATCACACGTTACCTGGATAGGTATCCAGATAGGAGACTTGCTATGTCTACAATACATGTCGAAGAAGCCCCTAAGCATGGCACAAATTGGAAGTTTTTTTACTGGAGATGATTGAGGAAGACCCAGCGGGAATACCAGTTCCGTTGGGAGAGAAGGCGACGACCAGAATCTTATTGTTTAATAAGCAAGAAGCAGAGTATGGTTGATGGTTGAACCTGCAACTTTTGGAGCCGAGATGGTCGCGATGCGCCTCGCGAGGGATTTGACAGTTGCACTGAAGGTCAAACTAAAGATGTCCGGTATACCAATCGACTGAGCACCTGATTTCTTTTGTGACAATTACAGTATGGTGAAGGTTACGAATACTCCAACATCCGCTACACAACTCAGTCAGACATCGTATGATCAGGGGTGAGTATACCACAACAGGAATTTTACAGGTGTCGATAATACCTCCTGGAGACAGCTACTCAGGCACGCTCACGGAGATTTTACCTTTATACAAGAGGATTCAACTTCTCAACGACTTGATATATTACCCACATCAGTACACGATAATTGATGAGAAGGTTTCCGGGGAGACTTACTTATGAATCGCAAACGTAAGCTTACAATTCACGGGGAGCGTTTCGCGTAGCACGGAACGTCTCATACTCTCATACGATCACTCACTTCTCACCAATCTTTATCCTTGTTTTGTATCCGTACCATGTATTTATATTATTAGTTGATGTTATCGCAGTAGTACTGATTAGTCTGTTTATTACGTAATCATAGCGTGCCGTGCTACTTTTAACGGTACATAAAATGAGTACGCTGCTTGTATCTAACAAAACATTTTCACTGCTTCTATGATTGTAGGCCTTTTAAAAGGATAAAGCTTCGTCATTTATGTATTGACGACGAGCATTGGATGGGGTCATTTGTTCATTTCTCCGCGTGCACCTATCTAAGACCTCAAGCTAACGTAAGTTCAAGTAGTAAGGGGCGAACCGAGAACAACCGTCTTATTAACAACGAGAGCTGTTATTCAATATTTGAAAGGAGAAAACAGGGGATTGAGGTAGATTGGCTCAGCCAGCCACATCTGTTGAAGTGCAGCTGCTCTCTCGTACCATAATATCCAGATTACTTTGGTAGGAGTAACCTTATTTACAGGTAGTTGCTTGGCTGAAATCATATGCAGGTCATTCATTTGTGAATGGGTATCCATATTTACAGGAAATTGCTTGGCTGGTATCGGCCAAACTTTTGTGAACTGTAAATAAGGGGTTTCCGCTATATCAAAATATACCAGTTCAAGTTCACAGCTTCTCGGATTCTACAATGCATGATAAGGCTTTTTTCAGGCGAAAGCGTTAAACAATCAAGGAGCTGCGAATTCGAGAGAGGAGTTCGCAAACAATGAGTTCGCACATCTGAAAAAAATCCTTTTTCTGAATATTCAATACATAAAAATAAGTACGCTGCTTGTAACAAAACACTTCACCAGTTCTATGATTGTAGGCCTTTTAAAAGGATAAAGCCTCATCATCTATGTATTGACGACGAGCACTGGATGGGGTCATTTGTTCATTTCTCCGCGTGCACCTATCTAAGACCTCAAACTAACGTAAGTTCAAGTAGTAAGGGGCGAACCGTGAACCATCTTATTAACAACGAGAGCTGTGCAGCAAAATTTGAAGGGAGAAAACAGGGGATTGAGATAGATTGGCTCAGCCAGCCACATCTGTTGAAGTGCAGCTGCTCTCTTGTAGGTACCATAATATCCAGATTACTTGGAATGCAACTCGCACAGCTTTGACTCACACCTCACATCTCATAAATACACACAACAGAACTTGAACATGGCGCAAGAATTGATCGTAGACTTCCCACTCAAACGCAACCATGCGCATGTGCGATTTGCCAAAACAGCACAGCTTTATATTGTTCCTAGGCACGAGGACAAAAACAGAAGCGAGCTGTGGTACACCGCCGCAGAATACAACTCAATGAAACGAACCATCAAGCAAGACGTCCTCCAAGTCCGAGCTCGTGCAAGTGATTGTGATTGGACATCCGAAGAAGATAGAGGCTCCTGGATTGGTATTGCTCATCTACTCACACCTGCCTCTGCGCTCGAGGTGCAGGCTTGCAGACGTCGATGCGTACATGCAGTTCTCGCAGAGCAGGCGAGACAAGGGCCGTCTGAATGTTTGAGGTGTGAGGATGTTGCTCTTGTCTCGTCAGCCGAGACAAGGAGGGCCGTATTGAGAGCAAGGAAGCTCGGTAAGCTTCATCAATATTCCATTTAAGAAGACACAGGCAATCTCCAGAATCGAGTGCATTATAATCAGTGTACTGTAAAAGTAACAAAAGTAGTGTAACAGTAACAGACATTTTAGACTTAATGATATTATATATATCATGGTCCACTACTGTAGCTTGACGTTGAAGTGTTTGGCCATTACTGCATCAGTACTACGCTCACAATCTCATTCCTTCAACCATGCATGCAACAAGTTAGGTCTCCTGCCTCTCGCCGGATCGGATACCAGATAGATAGACAGGTAGGGGTCAAACGCAAATCTCATTCAGCTCCACAGAGAGGCAAAATCATATGGAAGATGCTGATGGATGCGCTGGGTTTGGTTTGGCGATTTCTACGAGGTTTTTGAATTCTCCCCATGTAAATAGAAAAATTGACTTTTGTACCAAATGTAGCCGTTCCCTCCCGTAGACTACGGTGTAGAGAGGGCCACTCAGTCAACTTGAATTTCAGTATGAAGATTAGCACCTGTAAACAGATGCATACTTAGCCAAAAGAGAGGCTCACCTGGCTGCATTTCTCACTCCAGCTCGGAGACGGAGACGTTACGCAGATGCTAAAGTATGTTCCCACCACGTTCGTCATCGTCAATTGATGATAAGGCATTGTTTCCCAGATTACTTGTAGATTGCAACCTTACACTTACTTAGCTCTACAGCGAAGCGCAGCTGCCCTCTTGTGACATCGTCATATCCAGATTACTTGGACTGCAAGTGCAAGCTTGCTCAGCTGGAACATAAGTATATAAGGATTATCTACCAGCTGCTTTGTAACGAGTTCAAGTTCAGAGCTTCTCCGATTCACGATAAGGCTTTATTTTCAGGGGAAATTACGGGGGAAAGCTTAATAATTACCCTTGGCCTTACTGTGGTAGGAGGAACCTTATTTACAGGTAGTTGCTTGGCTGAAATCATATGCAGGCCATTCATTTGTGAATGGGTATCCATATTTACAGGAAATTGCTTGGCTGGTATCGGCCAAACTTTTGTGACCTGTGAATAATGAATATCTATTGATCAATATATACTCTAGTTCATGATAAGGCTTTTTTCAGGCGAAAGCGTTACTCGCACATCTGAACAAAATCCTTTTTCTGGATATTCAATACATAAAATAAGTACGCTGCTTGTAACAAAACACTTCACCAGTTCTATGATTGTAGGCCTTTTAAAAGGATAAAGCCTCATCATCTATGTATTGACGACGAGCACTGGATGGGGTCATTTGTTCATTTCTCCGCGTGCACCTATCTAAGACCTCAAACTAACGTAAGTTCAAGTAGTAAGGGGCGAACCGTGAACCGTCTTATTAACAACGAGAGCTGTGCAGCAAAATTTGAAGGGAAAAAACAGGGGATTGAGATAGATTGGCTCAGCCAGCCACATCTGTTGAAGTGCAGCTGCTCTCTTGTAGGTACCATAATAAATAAATAAATACAAAGTTAATCAGATTAGATATCTATGATACTAAAAGGGACCTGCTTCGGTACAACTGTACGGTCTTTTCTATTGCCGAATGGCTTTCCAGACAGCAAGACGGGAAACTTCCCGTAGGAGTCAAGGACTCCTCTTAAACGCCGAAGCGTCTGTAACCAGGTGAGAGTGCTCCTGCGACACATAGTTTGGACTCAATTCTTTCAGTCAGGGTGGTGCTGTTTCCGTTTCTTCCTCTTCGGCGGAGCATGGCGTTGAGTGGTAGCTAACAATGTGGCCTCCCCAAAAACTACGGACTCTGCTTTGCGTTTCTTGTTCAATAGTGAATGTGTCTGTTGCAATGGCGTGGGGTCTGTGACCAAGATTTTCCCCCGAGTTTTGGGACCTCCCGGGATAATTCGCTTGTTGTTGCGACGTCGCTTTGCGCGCTCCTTGCCTTTTGAGTGCTTGACTGCGGCAGAAGCTTTCTTTGCTGGAAGCGGTTTGATCTTAGATTGGCCATTTCGGCTCCTCTCATTGCTCTGTGTTGGGCGTTGACGCCGCCTCGATTGGACTGCCCGTACTGCAGGTGGTACAGGCCTGTTGGTACTCGCTAGCCACAACAGCATCGCCACCCTACTTCGGGTGTCTAACAGCTGGAAATCTCCCTCATTGTACGAGGAAGGGGACAGAGGGATCTGCTGAGCCAGCATAGTCGCATTAGCGAGGACAAACAATCCACAGTCGTGTCCATTGGTTTGTTTCGGAGAATTGTTGGAGGCATCTACTAGTGACCACTCTGCTTTCCAATCGTCACTCGGTACCCCGTGAAGTTCACTGTATTTGTCCCCCAAATACCTTAACATTGTAGTCAGATACAATTGATTGCCCGGCTTCCTACCTTGGGAATCCCACAGGGTAATAACCTTTGTTTCTGTATTCGCCCTGAGTAATAGCCAGTGAGTTCTAGAGTGGTTGATCGGCACGAAGATCTCTTTCACTCCCAAAATCTTATTCTTCCTCCTTAAACGATTTCCCCAGCGTTTAACGCCGTCAAAGTTGTAGGACGGAGCAGACCTGCCGTCAGCCCCCGTACGTAGGAGGGTTGACATGAAGAATGAGTTGAAGATGTAGACGTGTTGCCGATTCACCTTTGGGAGGAGGACTCTTAGGAGATAGCCATTGATAACTTCATCATTGAGCCACTGAGGGGGTCGCAAAGACCGCATTGCATCACGCCGAACCTTGTCCCCTCCTTGGAGGCATAACTGAAAATTAGCTGGCACATCCCGCAAAAGGGCTCCAACTTGACATCGGTGTAAGTCTTCATCCGAGTTCCTTTGCAGAAGCCCAATGCGGTCCTGTTGTTGCGGACTCACAGCCGGTGGTAGAGTTGTAGGAGGCTGGGTAGGTAGGGCGCTCGGCTGGGCTGTACGCCTTGCTTTTTTCGGGAGAAAGATGGGAGCGAGTGCTTTTGGTTTGCGCGCAGGTGCGGCAGTCTTTGAAGTACCCTGTGGCTTTGATTTGCGATCTTCTCGTTGCTTGGCACCAGTCGTGACTTGCCCAGAAGGAGGCTCTAAAAGCCCGCCTGATTCATCCCCCGCAGCTTGCCTGCTTGCTACCGCTGCGTTCAACCAGTATTGTAGTTCAGAGGTCGGTTTCCCATAGAGCTCGTCCGTCGGAATTTCAAGGAGACATCGTGCTTCAGCTGAGAGCCCATCGGATCCAAGATTAAGCTGATGTTCGATCTCTTTCAAAATCTCTTCTCTTGATGCAAGTGCTTTGGTTCCTTGCGTTCGATGATGTTTCGTGAGATTCCTACAGATCCACTGTGTATGCGTGAGCGAGAGTAGCTTGTCCAGGAAGCCGCTTGTCCAACTGTCGATGGTCAGAAACGAATGGTTCTTTAAAAGATGCTCCTTCTGCATCTGGAGAAACTCCTTGGATACTTTCCCCTCCATCACGTTTCTCCATCCAATCCTATCTAAGCTATTACCCACTCTACGCATCTGTTGAGACATCCTCCATCCCTGACTATGCACCATGTCCACGAATAGAGTGCTGCCCTGAAGAGAGATAAAAAGGGGTAGCCACTTCTGTATGCACGTATGCGTGCAATGTCCCTCCATCCACTCTTGTAGATCGTTTATACTGTCAAGCAATAGCCCCCTCCTAATTCTACTCTTACAGCGGTTCAGGTGATCCGCTGTTTCAAAGCAACCGCAGTTCGGACATTTATCGGAGGCATTTTTGTCATATCTAGTTATCATTTGACCAGTTCCACAATACCCGGAGCATTGTTTCGCATACCACAGATTGAACATCTTAGGCCTGCGGTCGAGAAGCAGGCGCAATGGTTCCCAAGCAACAGAGTCGAATATATCAGGGTGTAGGAGTTGTTCATCGGCATAGAACTGTCGTGCTTTCACCTTCCCTACGTGATACCGTAGGTCCTTTGCTAAGTCTGCAGTCTGTTTGATTCCATCGATGATAACAACCGCTGCTTCTAGCGGTAAGCTCAGAGTGACCGGGAGAGAGGAGAAATTTTCAATTGCTCTCTTTATGGCTGCTTTTGCCCTGAAATCGCAGTCTACGTTCAGTCTAGCTTCCAGAGCCAGGCAAGCATAGCCCAAGCTGTCGTCCTGGTGTGCTTTCACATGAGACAGCTTGTGCGCAAGAGCCGAGACACGTTGGATTTTCCGCAGGACCCGGAGAATGTCGTTGTTCTTCGCCGATCCTGGGACACGATCGTATTTTCTGGAAAACGTGAGAATAGTTCCTTTGTTGTCACAAAAGATGTTTGCATTGGACAATGGCACTCCATAGTGTTCCTCTATTGTCAGTAGGATAAGGTGGATAGCCAACATCCCTAGCTGTTCTCCTCGATAGCTATTTGCCCATTTAGAGTGCTCCGTGAATTCTCCTTTAAGCCACTGTTGAGACTCTGCGCAGTAAAAAACCCAAGCCGCACCGCAGATCTCTGGCGCCAACTTTTTCATGTATGACCCGTCTGTACAACAGAACAATGAGCCTCGTTGAATAGCTTCCACAATCCACGAGGGATCCGATGAGAAGCTGATTCTATCCCACATCCATTCCCCCCCTTTACTGCGGAGACGCTCAAGAAATGTAGTAGGGGCTACGACTTCTGGCTGGCTGGCCAGTGGCGGTCCTTGTGCTAGCAGTTTGATGGAACCATCTTCGTATTCCAGAATCGTCGTTGGTACCACTGAAGAAGCGGGCTCATCCAGCACTCAGGACTGGCTGCATGATCGACACTCTGTCATTCGATTCCACGTCGTGAGCGTATTCATAAATCGTATCATCCGAATGTATCTCCACTGTCCGTGTGTCCGTGTTGAGGAAGTGACGCCAGATCCGTTTAGATGGGTTGATCCAATCTCCAAGTGGCTCCTTAAGAAACAACGATTTGCTATCAGTCAAACGTTGCAGGGATCTCTTCCACAATTTCCAGTCTGCTTCCGTCGGATATTCCGTGCCAAATTCCAGTGTTGACCGCTGTTTACCAAGGCGCCCTTCAGGTGAGTCCTTCCAATGCCCGTCAAGCAGATATTGCTCTAGATATCGTCCATTTGGCGTAGTCACGTCAGAGAGGAACATTGCCTCCTGAGCTTTCCTCACTCTATTGACTCGCTGTAGCTCCGTCCCTCGTAGACCCAGTTCAACCATGCAGTCCATAATAGCCCTATCCTTGCTCCTCGGGATGGGGATGTCATCATATTGCAGATCCAGCACGATTCCCAGTTCGTCTATCTTCTCCCATAGGGCTTTCGCCCATGCGTTGGTTGATAAATGACCCCAAACTTCAAAGTCATAGTTGAAGGGACAGTCCGGTACCCCTATTTCCACTTGAAGGTGTTCCATAACTGCTCTTAAAGTGATCCCTAGGGCTGAAGTTGTTCCATAGTGTTGCAAGAATGAAGATAAAGTAGCAGCCGCAGCTTCCACCGTCAAGTCGTAGAGACCGATTCCACCAAACGTGGCCGGCAGGTATCTCCATTCCTTGGTAATTGATCGGTTGACACCTAGGTTGCTTAACATATAGAAATCTGCTGACATCAATCCTTTTTTGAGCTCAGGGATTGACGCCGAACAGGCCCCCAGACCGTACCTGAGTCCAGACCATAGCTGATTGGTGTAGCTCATCCACACCGAACGAGTTGGTATTTGCCCGCTCTTAATCTGAGCCGTCCACGTTGTCATTTTTTCTCTCATCTGCTCGAAGTGCTGGTCTGGTTTCCCATCCGGTCTAGCGTAGAGACCTAAGTTGTTGTCAGCTTTATTCGATGGCAACCTATCTATTTGCGCAGAGCCCCCGTCAGTAGTGGGGACGTGGAAAATCAAGTCATCCAGTTCACTCATGTCAACCTCTTCGCCGTCTGAGGGCATCGCTTTTTGATCCGTGTAACACCAGCCGCCCTTTCCATCGGGTGTTTGATCGTGTATTGTAACTCCACATTTGTCTGGTTTCAAAGCGCCACCCGTTTCCCCCAAGGCACCTGCCCAATCCGAGATTGACTCTTGCCCTCTAGCACTTGTCGAGATAATGTCATCGTCAGCTCTAAGACCTTCCCACAAATTGGTATCATCAACATACAGAATTCCCACCTGATTAATCTTTTTATGTGAGATTGGACACTTCACTTCCACTCCATGCCCATTAGTTTTGTGGGTATTAATCATGACCGTGCTGATCTGTTGCCATGTCGGTGGAGCTGCACCGTTCCCTTGAGCGAGACCGTGTTTCCCGTCCTCTTTCCCACCAAAATATGAAGAAGATTGGCCAAAACCAGTTCTTAGGAAAAACTCCATATTATGCAAGGGGCGGAGCATCGACAGTGCCGCACATTTGGGCACTTTAAACGCCTGTAGAGTGAGGCTGGCTATAGGAAGAGCAACCCGGTCGTAGCACTGGGCCGCATCAACCTGTGCCACCAGGAGGGGTCTTTTGGTGATTCGGGCAATGTCGTACATCAATACTTGTTGCAGGATTGCATCCTCTGCCGTGCGTCCCTTCCCACTGTAGATCTCCTCCGGGACCATCCCCTTTGCTCGGGCGAGGTCCAGCATGCGATGTCCAAAAATCAACTTATTACAGAAATTGAAGTCAGCCTCAAGCAAGAGAATAGCTCTCAATTTATTCACCAACGCCACACCTGCAATCTTCTCGAGCATTACCGACAGACCCCGAGCCCAACGTTCTGGGCCGGTTCCTGTTTGGATCATAAGAGAGAACTTCTTTGCTAGCAACCTGGACAGGTCGTCATCGAAAGCTATCGACTTATAGTGACCAAAATGCAGTCCCGATATCGAGGATGACGTTCTTTCTTTCACTTTCCTCCAGTAATATTGGTAGTCCTCCTGTGAAACGACAACGGAAATCTCACCATCGCCAATCTTTTTCCAGATGGCTGCTATTTCGTCCAGTATCAGTATTGTGCGTTGATCTGTGTCTGGGGGAGGGGCGAAGGATCCTTCAAGTATTTCTACCGCTGCATTCGTGTCGGCGTAGACTCCCAGGAGGTCGAATAGTACCCCTTGGCAAACTGGGGCAGAAGTAGCCCTTCCAAACCTTGTGCGGAGTTCTGACTTCAGTGCCTCTTCAATCGATTCTTTTGTTGCGTGCTCGACCACTTTCCCGTCTGCTTGTGTAACTTCCACTCTTGTAACATTCATCACTCCTTGCTGCTTTGTTGCTCGTTTAATACCCTGCCACTGTTTTCTCTGAGCCTCCCCTTTGAGGATCAGCTCCACCCGCTTGGCTTCATCAACACGTTCATTTATCACAGCATCGGTCAACTTCTCGTGTAAAAAATGCTTTCTGAGGTAAGGTGATTCAGCCATGAGTTCTCGTGTGCGTTTTTTGGTCTCCTTGTACAGCTGAACCACTTCATCGACAGGGTACCGAAGACAGTCCTCCATTCCTTTGCGCCTGGCGAATCTTCTCAAATTGCCCCAATTGACCTTTTTTCCTTGGTGATGTCGTAGTATCCATTTCAGGAGGTGGCATTTATCCATCCACGATTGTATTGCTGGAGAGAACTCATAATGCGCCGGGTAAATCACTCTGCATTTCGCCTCTGCGTGTAGCATCTCCTCTTCAATCATGTTGTCCAGGATTTCCATCTTGGACACCACTTCAGCCGAGGGCGGGAATGAGGCTATCCTATTTACTTCTTTGAGCTTCTGGGGGATGCGTCTATCTGTGAAGCCTTTTTTTAATTGTGCAAGGTACTTCACTCTAATCCGCGGCACCTTGGAGTTAAGCTTTCTAGCCTTCGGTGGCACAATACGACAGATAGAAGTGCCAATAACCGACCGCATCTGTAGGTCGACAACCACTGGCCGGTGATCTCCCAAATCACCGTCGAACGGTAAGTAGCTGGCTCCAGTTAGTTCAACGTCATCCGAGATCCAAATACCGTCTATGGCCCCATTCTTTTGGCTGTTGCCTCGAAAATGTGTAGCAGGACCTCTTCTGCCGGGGACCATACGGTGCACTGCTTCCCTCATGCGGATATCATCCTCTGCAAGTCGTTTACTGAGGACTCCGTCCAACACATTCTCATTAGCATCCATCATCAGAACAACCCTGTCGCCTTTGCTGCGCCACCGTTTGATGGCATCGACAATGTGTCTCCGGAACAGATCCTTGGGGTTGGTCTTCAGCTGGTGCGATTGGATGTATCTCTCAATATGTTGATAGTATGTACCAACCCCTTCTGATTTACAGGGCGCGTAGGCACTTAAGAAGACTGTTCTCACGCCATTGACCGGCTCCGTCCTATACCAGCTGAACATTCCCAGCTCAGTGGAATCTTTACCGCAGGTCATGGGTAAGCCCGACAACTCGTCTCTAATCACAACTGCTGTCCCCCCCGCTTGAACATTGCCAATGTTCTGAAGTTCCCGAGTGTTCTGAGAATGTACTGATTTGATTCTGTCATCTCCATGTCTTAGCATCGAGGCTACCGTCACTGATGATTTTAGATGGTGGAAGTTGGTGTTGGTCTCCTGGAGCCCCAGAACATCCACACCATACGTCCGCAGGACGTGCTTGAGTCTATCTACCTTGTGGTTGTTGTGCTTCCACAGACTGAGCCCGTTGATATTCAACGACATTATTCGAACTACATCACTGCCCTTCTCCTCCACCCTCAAGTTCCCGTAAATAGGCACAATCGTATTCTCCACTGTCTGGCCAAGAGGACGGAGTTCTTTCGTCGAGGAGGTTCTATCTTGTTTCTCCCTCTCTTTGTGCCTATAATCATCAAGCAGTTCATTGAGGTCCTTTGCTGACGGATCATCGCACCAACGCTGCCTATTTGCTATGAGCTGCCTCATCGTATCTGCATCTAACTTATCACTTGTATTATTCTTTTCGCTGCTGTACCTCCCTCTAAATTTGACGTGGTTGCGTGTATTCGAGAGTCGGTACTGTTGTGCACGCCGGGCCGATTTCTTCTGATTGGAGGTACTGCGGCGAGGTTGTTGCTTACGTTGCCTCTCTTGAATGGATTGGCTCACCTCGGGGTATCGGGCAAAATACCGTAGAGGCTGCCCATTATCCATTACACCATGGGCCCCACAACACCTATATCAGATGGAGGGGCCTGGGAGAGAGCTGCCTCGGCTTGTGAGACCGAGACGTCGACGCAGTCATTAGATACCAATCTAACAAGGAATGATTCACTACCGCGATTGTGTAGAATAAATTTGGTGTAGATGCTACACACATCCGAATCTTCACCGCAATACGTATTGCCATTTTCCAAAATATTGTCACTGTTGTTATGATTTTGTAGCACAACTTCGACTGTAGACGTCATCCAATTCACAACGCTAAAAGGACAATAGCCAGAAGTGTTGTTGTTATGTGAAAGAGCGACAAAGGGTCTACTTTGTTGTGTACATCTCCAATTATATTTGTGGCGTACAAGTGCCGCGTCTTCCATGCAAATTTGCTCCGATATAGGTTCTTCATCATGCCAAGGTGGGGGCCAAGGTGGTTTAGGTGGGGGGGCTGGGATTGCACCTTTTTGATGTAGTAGATTGTTGGCAGTAAGTTGTTGGACTGCTTCCTCCCTCCTCATCTTCAAGCCTTGTTTCTCAACCGATTGTGTCACAACCCAATTGTTGTTCCAGTTTCCCTCCTCTCCATCCATGAGATTAAAAGTCGTCCATCCCTGCGTTGTGTCCATTGACCGGCAGAGTCGTCCATCCCGTAATCCGTCCCTCATTCCTCCGATATCTCCAAAACACCATTCCTGTTTGATGTTGCAACCGGCCGGCCACATGGCCCTGCCGCCGCCCTTCCCAAACAATATGAGTGTAGTGTCAATTGATGCGTACTTTTTTGCCGTAGTAAGTCTCGTTTTTAAGGAGCCATTCATATGGTTATTATACATTATAGTGTTGTCGTACCCTGTTCCCAGGGTGCAGTTGGTAGCGGTGTCGGCTGCCATGGTTCATGTCGATCGCTGTAGACGATGTACTAATTCCTACGTAGGTATTTATGTCATTTTTTCATATCTTTTCCAGACAACCTGCTTGAGATTGTGTAGGTACCATAATATCCAGATTACTTGGAATGCAACTCGCACAGCTTTGACTCACACCTCACATCTCATAAATACACAACAGAACTTGAACATGGCGCAAGAATTGATCGTAGACTTCCCACTCAAACGCAACCATGCGCATGTGCGATTTGCCAAAACAGCACAGCTTTATATTGTTCCCAGGCACGAGGACAAAAACAGAAGCGAGCTGTGGTACACCGCCGCAGAATACAACTCAATGAAACGAACCATCAAGCAAGACGTCCTCCAAGTCCGAGCTCGTGCAACTGATTGTGATTGGACATCCGAAGAAGATAGAGGCTCCTGGATTGGTATTGCTCATCTACTCACACCTGCCTCTGCGCTCGAGGTGCAGGCTTGCAGACGTCGATGCGTACATGCAGTTCTCGCAGAGCAGGCGAGACAAGGGCCGTCTGAATGTTTGAGGTGTGAGGATGTTGCTCTTGTCTCGTCAGCCGAGACAAGGAGGGCCGTATTGAGAGCAAGGAAGCTCGGTAAGCTTCATCAATATTCCATTTAAGAAGACACAGGCAATCTCCAGAATCGAGTGCATTATAATTAGTGTACTGTAAAAGTAACAAAAGTAGTGTAACAGTAACAGACATTTTAGACTTAATGATATTATATATATCATGGTCCACTACTGTAGCTTGACGTTGAAGTGTTTGGCCATTACTGCATCAGTACTACGCTCACAATTTCATTCCTTCAACCATGCATGCAACAAGTTAGGTCTCCTGCCTCTCGCCGGATCGGATACCAGATAGATAGACAGGTAGGGGTCAAACGCAAATCTCATTCAGCTCCACAGAGAGGCAAAATCATATGGAAGATGCTGATGGATGCGCTGGGTTTGGTTTGGCGATTTCTACGAGGTTTTTGAATTCTCCCCATGTAAATAGAAAAATTGACTTTTGTACCAAATGTAGCCGTTCCCTCCCGTAGACTACGGTGTAGAGAGGGCCACTCAGTCAACTTGAATTTCAGTATGAAGATTAGCACCTGTAAACAGATGCATACTTAGCCAAAAGAGAGGCTCACCTGGCTGCATTTCTCACTCCAGCTCGGAGACGGAGACGTTACGCAGATGCTAAAGTATGTTCCCACCACGTTCGTCATCGTCAATTGATGATAAGGCATTGTTTCCCAGATTACTTGTAGATTGCAACCTTACACTTACTTAGCTCTACAGCGAAGCGCAGCTGCCCTCTTGTGACATCGTCATATCCAGATTACTTGGACTGCAAGTGCAAGCTTGCTCAGCTGGAACATAAGTATATAAGGATTATCTACCAGCTGCTTTGTAACGAGTTCAAGTTCAGAGCTTCTCCGATTCACGATAAGGCTTTATTTTCAGGGGAAAGCACGGGGGAAAGCTTAATAATTACCCTTGGCCTTACTGTGGTAGGAGGAACCTTATTTACAGGTAGTTGCTTGGCTGAAATCATATGCAGGCCATTCATTTGTGAACGGGTATCCATATTTACAGGAAATTGCTTGGCTGGTATCGGCCAAACTTTTGTGACCTGTGAATAATGAATATCTATTGATCAATATATACTCTAGTTCATGATAAGGCTTTTTTCAGGCGAAAGCGTTACTCGCACATCTGAACAAAATCCTTTTTCTGGATATTCAATACATAAAATAAGTACGCTGCTTGTAACAAAACACTTCACCAGTTCTATGATTGTAGGCCTTTTAAAAGGATAAAGCCTCATCATCTATGTATTGACGACGAGCACTGGATGGGGTCATTTGTTCATTTCTCCGCGTGCACCTATCTAAGACCTCAAACTAACGTAAGTTCAAGTAGTAAGGGGCGAACCGTGAACCATCTTATTAACAACGAGAGCTGTGCAGCAAAATTTGAAGGGAGAAAACAGGGGATTGAGATAGATTGGCTCAGCCAGCCACATCTGTTGAAGTGCAGCTGCTCTCTTGTAGGTACCATAATATCCAGATTACTTGGAATGCAACTCGCACAGCTTTGACTCACACCTCACATCTCATAAATACACAACAGAACTTGAACATGGCGCAAGAATTGATCGTAGACTTCCCACTCAAACGCAACCATGCGCATGTGCGATTTGCCAAAACAGCACAGCTTTATATTGTTCCCAGGCACGAGGACAAAAACAGAAGCGAGCTGTGGTACACCGCCGCAGAATACAACTCAATGAAACGAACCATCAAGCAAGACGTCCTCCAAGTCCGAGCTCGTGCAAGTGATTGTGATTGGACATCCGAAGAAGATAGAGGCTCCTGGATTGGTATTGCTCATCTACTCACACCTGCCTCTGCGCTCGAGGTGCAGGCTTGCAGACGTCGATGCGTACATGCAGTTCTCGCAGAGCAGGCGAGACAAGGGCCGTCTGAATGTTTGAGGTGTGAGGATGTTGCTCTTGTCTCGTCAGCCGAGACAAGGAGGGCCGTATTGAGAGCAAGGAAGCTCGGTAAGCTTCATCAATATTCCATTTAAGAAGACACAGGCAATCTCCAGAATCGAGTGCATTATAATCAGTGTACTGTAAAAGTAACAAAAGTAGTGTAACAGTAACAGACATTTTAGACTTAATGATATTATATATATCATGGTCCACTACTGTAGCTTGACGTTGAAGTGTTTGGCCATTACTGCATCAGTACTACGCTCACAATCTCATTCCTTCAACCATGCATGCAACAAGTTAGGTCTCCTGCCTCTCGCCGGATCGGATACCAGATAGATAGACAGGTAGGGGTCAAACGCAAATCTCATTCAGCTCCACAGAGAGGCAAAATCATATGGAAGATGCTGATGGATGCGCTGGGTTTGGTTTGGCGATTTCTACGAGGTTTTTGAATTCTCCCCATGTAAATAGAAAAATTGACTTTTGTACCAAATGTAGCCGTTCCCTCCCGTAGACTACGGTGTAGAGAGGGCCACTCAGTCAACTTGAATTTCAGTATGAAGATTAGCACCTGTAAACAGATGCATACTTAGCCAAAAGAGAGGCTCACCTGGCTGCATTTCTCACTCCAGCTCGGAGACGGAGACGTTACGCAGATGCTAAAGTATGTTCCCACCACGTTCGTCATCGTCAATTGATGATAAGGCATTGTTTCCCAGATTACTTGTAGATTGCAACCTTACACTTACTTAGCTCTACAGCGAAGCGCAGCTGCCCTCTTGTGACATCGTCATATCCAGATTACTTGGACTGCAAGTGCAAGCTTGCTCAGCTGGAACATAAGTATATAAGGATTATCTACCAGCTGCTTTGTAACGAGTTCAAGTTCAGAGCTTCTCCGATTCACGATAAGGCTTTATTTTCAGGGGAAAGCACGGGGGAAAGCTTAATAATTACCCTTGGCCTTACTGTGGTAGGAGGAACCTTATTTACAGGTAGTTGCTTGGCTGAAATCATATGCAGGCCATTCATTTGTGAATGGGTATCCATATTTACAGGAAATTGCTTGGCTGGTATCGGCCAAACTTTTGTGACCTGTGAATAATGAATATCTATTGATCAATATATACTCTAGTTCATGATAAGGCTTTTTTCAGGCGAAAGCGTTACTCGCACATCTGAACAAAATCCTTTTTCTGGATATTCAATACATAAAATAAGTGCGCTGCTTGTAACAAAACACTTCACCAGTTCTATGATTGTAGGCCTTTTAAAAGGATAAAGCCTCATCATCTATGTATTGACGACGAGCACTGGATGGGGTCATTTGTTCATTTCTCCGCGTGCACCTATCTAAGACCTCAAACTAACGTAAGTTCAAGTAGTAAGGGGCGAACCGTGAACCGTCTTATTAACAACGAGAGCTGTGCAGCAAAATTTGAAGGGAAAAAACAGGGGATTGAGATAGATTGGCTCAGCCAGCCACATCTGTTGAAGTGCAGCTGCTCTCTTGTAGGTACCATAATATCCAGATTACTTGGAATGCAACTCGCACAGCTTTGACTCACACCTCACATCTCATAAATACACAACAGAACTTGAACATGGCGCAAGAATTGATCGTAGACTTCCCACTCAAACGCAACCATGCGCATGTGCGATTTGCCAAAACAGCACAGCTTTATATTGTTCCCAGGCACGAGGACAAAAACAGAAGCGAGCTGTGGTACACCGCCGCAGAATACAACTCAATGAAACGAACCATCAAGCAAGACGTCCTCCAAGTCCGAGCTCGTGCAAGTGATTGTGATTGGACATCCGAAGAAGATAGAGGCTCCTGGATTGGTATTGCTCATCTACTCACACCTGCCTCTGCGCTCGAGGTGCAGGCTTGCAGACGTCGATGCGTACATGCAGTTCTCGCAGAGCAGGCGAGACAAGGGCCGTCTGAATGTTTGAGGTGTGAGGATGTTGCTCTTGTCTCGTCAGCCGAGACAAGGAGGGCCGTATTGAGAGCAAGGAAGCTCGGTAAGCTTCATCAATATTCCATTTAAGAAGACACAGGCAATCTCCAGAATCGAGTGCATTATAATCAGTGTACTGTAAAAGTAACAAAAGTAGTGTAACAGTAACAGACATTTTAGACTTAATGATATTATATATATCATGGTCCACTACTGTAGCTTGACGTTGAAGTGTTTGGCCATTACTGCATCAGTACTACGCTCACAATCTCATTCCTTCAACCATGCATGCAACAAGTTAGGTCTCCTGCCTCTCGCCGGATCGGATACCAGATAGATAGACAGGTAGGGGTCAAACGCAAATCTCATTCAGCTCCACAGAGAGGCAAAATCATATGGAAGATGCTGATGGATGCGCTGGGTTTGGTTTGGCGATTTCTACGAGGTTTTTGAATTCTCCCCATGTAAATAGAAAAATTGACTTTTGTACCAAATGTAGCCGTTCCCTCCCGTAGACTACGGTGTAGAGAGGGCCACTCAGTCAACTTGAATTTCAGTATGAAGATTAGCACCTGTAAACAGATGCATACTTAGCCAAAAGAGAGGCTCACCTGGCTGCATTTCTCACTCCAGCTCGGAGACGGAGACGTTACGCAGATGCTAAAGTATGTTCCCACCACGTTCGTCATCGTCAATTGATGATAAGGCATTGTTTCCCAGATTACTTGTAGATTGCAACCTTACACTTACTTAGCTCTACAGCGAAGCGCAGCTGCCCTCTTGTGACATCGTCATATCCAGATTACTTGGACTGCAAGTGCAAGCTTGCTCAGCTGGAACATAAGTATATAAGGATTATCTACCAGCTGCTTTGTAACGAGTTCAAGTTCAGAGCTTCTCCGATTCACGATAAGGCTTTATTTTCAGGGGAAAGCACGGGGGAAAGCTTAATAATTACCCTTGGCCTTACTGTGGTAGGAGGAACCTTATTTACAGGTAGTTGCTTGGCTGAAATCATATGCAGGCCATTCATTTGTGAATGGGTATCCATATTTACAGGAAATTGCTTGGCTGGTATCGGCCAAACTTTTGTGACCTGTGAATAATGAATATCTATTGATCAATATATACTCTAGTTCATGATAAGGCTTTTTTCAGGCGAAAGCGTTACTCGCACATCTGAACAAAATCCTTTTTCTGGATATTCAATACATAAAATAAGTACGCTGCTTGTAACAAAACACTTCACCAGTTCTATGATTGTAGGCCTTTTAAAAGGATAAAGCCTCATCATCTATGTATTGACGACGAGCACTGGATGGGGTCATTTGTTCATTTCTCCGCGTGCACCTATCTAAGACCTCAAACTAACGTAAGTTCAAGTAGTAAGGGGCGAACCGTGAACCGTCTTATTAACAACGAGAGCTGTGCAGCAAAATTTGAAGGGAAAAAACAGGGGATTGAGATAGATTGGCTCAGCCAGCCACATCTGTTGAAGTGCAGCTGCTCTCTTGTAGGTACCATAATATCCAGATTACTTGGAATGCAACTCGCACAGCTTTGACTCACACCTCACATCTCATAAATACACAACAGAACTTGAACATGGCGCAAGAATTGATCGTAGACTTCCCACTCAAACGCAACCATGCGCATGTGCGATTTGCCAAAACAGCACAGCTTTATATTGTTCCCAGGCACGAGGACAAAAACAGAAGCGAGCTGTGGTACACCGCCGCAGAATACAACTCAATGAAACGAACCATCAAGCAAGACGTCCTCCAAGTCCGAGCTCGTGCAAGTGATTGTGATTGGACATCCGAAGAAGATAGAGGCTCCTGGATTGGTATTGCTCATCTACTCACACCTGCCTCTGCGCTCGAGGTGCAGGCTTGCAGACGTCGATGCGTACATGCAGTTCTCGCAGAGCAGGCGAGACAAGGGCCGTCTGAATGTTTGAGGTGTGAGGATGTTGCTCTTGTCTCGTCAGCCGAGACAAGGAGGGCCGTATTGAGAGCAAGGAAGCTCGGTAAGCTTCATCAATATTCCATTTAAGAAGACACAGGCAATCTCCAGAATCGAGTGCATTATAATCAGTGTACTGTAAAAGTAACAAAAGTAGTGTAACAGTAACAGACATTTTAGACTTAATGATATTATATATATCATGGTCCACTACTGTAGCTTGACGTTGAAGTGTTTGGCCATTACTGCATCAGTACTACGCTCACAATCTCATTCCTTCAACCATGCATGCAACAAGTTAGGTCTCCTGCCTCTCGCCGGATCGGATACCAGATAGATAGACAGGTAGGGGTCAAACGCAAATCTCATTCAGCTCCACAGAGAGGCAAAATCATATGGAAGATGCTGATGGATGCGCTGGGTTTGGTTTGGCGATTTCTACGAGGTTTTTGAATTCTCCCCATGTAAATAGAAAAATTGACTTTTGTACCAAATGTAGCCGTTCCCTCCCGTAGACTACGGTGTAGAGAGGGCCACTCAGTCAACTTGAATTTCAGTATGAAGATTAGCACCTGTAAACAGATGCATACTTAGCCAAAAGAGAGGCTCACCTGGCTGCATTTCTCACTCCAGCTCGGAGACGGAGACGTTACGCAGATGCTAAAGTATGTTCCCACCACGTTCGTCATCGTCAATTGATGATAAGGCATTGTTTCCCAGATTACTTGTAGATTGCAACCTTACACTTACTTAGCTCTACAGCGAAGCGCAGCTGCCCTCTTGTGACATCGTCATATCCAGATTACTTGGACTGCAAGTGCAAGCTTGCTCAGCTGGAACATAAGTATATAAGGATTATCTACCAGCTGCTTTGTAACGAGTTCAAGTTCAGAGCTTCTCCGATTCACGATAAGGCTT
The DNA here is from genome assembly GCA_037178625.1 of Skeletonema tropicum. Lineage (NCBI taxonomy): Eukaryota > Bacillariophyta > Thalassiosirophyceae > Thalassiosirales > Thalassiosiraceae > Skeletonema > Skeletonema tropicum. The sequence continues at coordinate 2,103,309 of CM074138.1, read as the reverse complement.
TATTTTCAGGGGAAAGCACGGGGGAAAGCTTAATAATTACCCTTGGCCTTACTGTGGTAGGAGGAACCTTATTTACAGGTAGTTGCTTGGCTGAAATCATATGCAGGCCATTCATTTGTGAATGGGTATCCATATTTACAGGAAATTGCTTGGCTGGTATCGGCCAAACTTTTGTGACCTGTGAATAATGAATATCTATTGATCAATATATACTCTAGTTCATGATAAGGCTTTTTTCAGGCGAAAGCGTTACTCGCACATCTGAACAAAATCCTTTTTCTGGATATTCAATACATAAAATAAGTACGCTGCTTGTAACAAAACACTTCACCAGTTCTATGATTGTAGGCCTTTTAAAAGGATAAAGCCTCATCATCTATGTATTGACGACGAGCACTGGATGGGGTCATTTGTTCATTTCTCCGCGTGCACCTATCTAAGACCTCAAACTAACGTAAGTTCAAGTAGTAAGGGGCGAACCGTGAACCGTCTTATTAACAACGAGAGCTGTGCAGCAAAATTTGAAGGGAAAAAACAGGGGATTGAGATAGATTGGCTCAGCCAGCCACATCTGTTGAAGTGCAGCTGCTCTCTTGTAGGTACCATAATATCCAGATTACTTGGAATGCAACTTGCACAGCTTTGACTCACACCTCACATCTCATAAATACACAACAGAACTTGAACATGGCGCAAGAATTGATCGTAGACTTCCCACTCAAACGCAACCATGCGCATGTGCGATTTGCCAAAACAGCACAGCTTTATATTGTTCCCAGGCACGAGGACAAAAACAGAAGCGAGCTGTGGTACACCGCCGCAGAATACAACTCAATGAAACGAACCATCAAGCAAGACGTCCTCCAAGTCCGAGCTCGTGCAAGTGATTGTGATTGGACATCCGAAGAAGATAGAGGCTCCTGGATTGGTATTGCTCATCTACTCACACCTGCCTCTGCGCTCGAGGTGCAGGCTTGCAGACGTCGATGCGTACATGCAGTTCTCGCAGAGCAGGCGAGACAAGGGCCGTCTGAATGTTTGAGGTGTGAGGATGTTGCTCTTGTCTCGTCAGCCGAGACAAGGAGGGCCGTATTGAGAGCAAGGAAGCTCGGTAAGCTTCATCAATATTCCATTTAAGAAGACACAGGCAATCTCCAGAATCGAGTGCATTATAATTAGTGTACTGTAAAAGTAACAAAAGTAGTGTAACAGTAACAGACATTTTAGACTTAATGATATTATATATATCATGGTCCACTACTGTAGCTTGACGTTGAAGTGTTTGGCCATTACTGCATCAGTACTACGCTCACAATCTCATTCCTTCAACCATGCATGCAACAAGTTAGGTCTCCTGCCTCTCGCCGGATCGGATACCAGATAGATAGACAGGTAGGGGTCAAACGCAAATCTCATTCAGCTCCACAGAGAGGCAAAATCATATGGAAGATGCTGATGGATGCGCTGGGTTTGGTTTGGCGATTTCTACGAGGTTTTTGAATTCTCCCCATGTAAATAGAAAAATTGACTTTTGTACCAAATGTAGCCGTTCCCTCCCGTAGACTACGGTGTAGAGAGGGCCACTCAGTCAACTTGAATTTCAGTATGAAGATTAGCACCTGTAAACAGATGCATACTTAGCCAAAAGAGAGGCTCACCTGGCTGCATTTCTCACTCCAGCTCGGAGACGGAGACGTTACGCAGATGCTAAAGTATGTTCCCACCACGTTCGTCATCGTCAATTGATGATAAGGCATTGTTTCCCAGATTACTTGTAGATTGCAACCTTACACTTACTTAGCTCTACAGCGAAGCGCAGCTGCCCTCTTGTGACATCGTCATATCCAGATTACTTGGACTGCAAGTGCAAGCTTGCTCAGCTGGAACATAAGTATATAAGGATTATCTACCAGCTGCTTTGTAACGAGTTCAAGTTCAGAGCTTCTCCGATTCACGATAAGGCTTTATTTTCAGGGGAAAGCACGGGGGAAAGCTTAATAATTACCCTTGGCCTTACTGTGGTAGGAGGAACCTTATTTACAGGTAGTTGCTTGGCTGAAATCATATGCAGGCTATTCATTTGTGAATGGGTATCCATATTTACAGGAAATTGCTTGGCTGGTATCGGCCAAACTTTTGTGACCTGTGAATAATGAATATCTATTGATCAATATATACTCTAGTTCATGATAAGGCTTTTTTCAGGCGAAAGCGTTACTCGCACATCTGAACAAAATCCTTTTTCTGGATATTCAATACATAAAATAAGTACGCTGCTTGTAACAAAACACTTCACCAGTTCTATGATTGTAGGCCTTTTAAAAGGATAAAGCCTCATCATCTATGTATTGACGACGAGCACTGGATGGGGTCATTTGTTCATTTCTCCGCGTGCACCTATCTAAGACCTCAAACTAACGTAAGTTCAAGTAGTAAGGGGCGAACCGTGAACCGTCTTATTAACAACGAGAGCTGTGCAGCAAAATTTGAAGGGAGAAAACAGGGGATTGAGATAGATTGGCTCAGCCAGCCACATCTGTTGAAGTGCAGCTGCTCTCTTGTAGGTACCATAATATCCAGATTACTTGGAATGCAACTCGCACAGCTTTGACTCACACCTCACATCTCATAAATACACAACAGAACTTGAACATGGCGCAAGAATTGATCGTAGACTTCCCACTCAAACGCAACCATGCGCATGTGCGATTTGCCAAAACAGCACAGCTTTATATTGTTCCCAGGCACGAGGACAAAAACAGAAGCGAGCTGTGGTACACCGCCGCAGAATACAACTCAATGAAACGAACCATCAAGCAAGACGTCCTCCAAGTCCGAGCTCGTGCAAGTGATTGTGATTGGACATCCGAAGAAGATAGAGGCTCCTGGATTGGTATTGCTCATCTACTCACACCTGCCTCTGCGCTCGAGGTGCAGGCTTGCAGACGTCGATGCGTACATGCAGTTCTCGCAGAGCAGGCGAGACAAGGGCCGTCTGAATGTTTGAGGTGTGAGGATGTTGCTCTTGTCTCGTCAGCCGAGACAAGGAGGGCCGTATTGAGAGCAAGGAAGCTCGGTAAGCTTCATCAATATTCCATTTAAGAAGACACAGGCAATCTCCAGAATCGAGTGCATTATAATTAGTGTACTGTAAAAGTAACAAAAGTAGTGTAACAGTAACAGACATTTTAGACTTAATGATATTATATATATCATGGTCCACTACTGTAGCTTGACGTTGAAGTGTTTGGCCATTACTGCATCAGTACTACGCTCATAATCTCATTCCTTCAACCATGCATGCAACAAGTTAGGTCTCCTGCCTCTCGCCGGATCGGATACCAGATAGATAGACAGGTATATAGGGGTCAAACGCAAATCTCATTCAGCTCCACAGAGAGGCAAAATCGTATGGAAGATGCTGATGGATGCGCTGGGTTTGGTTTGGCGATTTCTACGAGGTTTTTGAATTCTCCCCATGTAAATAGAAAAATTGACTTTTGTACCAAATGTAGCCGTTCCCTCCCGTAGACTACGGTGTAGAGAGGGCCACTCAGTCAACTTGAATTTCAGTATGAAGATTAGCACCTGTAAACAGATGCATACTTAGCCAAAAGAGAGGCTCACCTGGCTGCATTTCTCACTCCAGCTCGGAGACGGAGACGTTACGCAGATGCTAAAGTATGTTCCCACCACGTTCGTCATCGTCAATTGATGATAAGGCATTGTTTCCCAGATTACTTGAAGATTGCAACCTTACACTTACTTAGCTCTACAGCGCAGCGCAGCTGCCCTCTTGTGACATCGTCATATCCAGATTACTTGGACTGCAAGTGCAAGCTTGCTCAGCTGGAACATAAGTATATAAGGCTTATCTACCAGCTGCTTTGTAACGAGTTCAAGTTCAGAGCTTCTCCGATTCACGATAAGGCTTTATTTTCAGGGGAAAGCTTAAAACTAGCATTGGCCTGACTTTGGTACCCTTATTTACAGGAAGTTGCTTGGCTGGTATTGTGCATACAGCTTATCTAACAGCTTCTTTGTAACGAGTTCAAGTTCACAATCTATACTGCCCTCTTTTTCTTTTGCCAGCTGCTTTGCAATGATTTTTTTCCCCGTGATCATTTATAGTCCTTCAAGCTCTAGAGAGAGAGCGAGAGAAAGGTGTAAGTGAAAAGATGACAGATGATATGCTCTAGAATGAATTGAAGAGTAAAAGCTCGAAATATCCCCTCGGATAATGAATTTGGATGCGCTGGGTAGAAGGCTGGCAGTCGGTCCACCGCAGTCAAAAATGCCCTCATGTAAAGTACTGTCGAGGCCGAGAGAGCGAGTTGATGAAATAAGAGAAAGACTTTCGAGGAAAAGCACAGACAGTCATAAAGAGTCAAGGATCCTCCTACTGATGCTTGATGAAGCACCTCTCCATCCCCACTCTCACCCCAGAAAAGGAACAGCAGTTGTTATGATGAAAGATGGTGAAGTAGTTACTAACTTATAATTTACTCTGATTCACCCTCCATCCTCTACAAAATCGCGCACTAACAAGACCTAAACACATCTAAAACATCAATCTACACATATTGACTTGAACCCATTCCTCCAGCAGTTGACTCACTACTTTCAGTTCGTTTTCTTTCTCGTTCACTGTTTTCACCGGCTTCAGCTGACGGCGTTTCTTCGACAACGTCTTGCAATCCTTTCGGCGCTCCTGATAAGGACGGACGGGAAACGTTGATACCGCCAGGGGTAGGGACCGCCGATGCCTCTGCAGCGATAGCCGCTCTGATTGGTCCACCACCAACTCCACCACCACCGATTCCCGTCTCTTCTCCACCAATGCCACCTGCCGATTGCGACATCATCATACTTCTCATGACATGAGCGGGAACAACGACGACATCCTTATGCCTACGGCACGCATCTGCATTGGACGTAATAGATCGTGCCCAATTCACCAATCTCATACTAAGATGATGGATTGCCGAATGACGCTTCTGCCACTTCACCACAACTGGTCGTCCACCCTGCTGCTGCTGTTCCTCCTCCTCCATATGATGATGATACTGCTGCTGTTGCTGTTGCATCATCAACAACTGCGGATTAACATCCCTCCCATCCATAACTTCAATCTGCTCCTGTTGTTCCTCACCACTACCACCCACACCACCACCTCCCCCCGCCGATAACAAATCGGGAGGGAGTACTGCATCCACATCCCCATAATTCACCGCCTGGGTACGTGGCCTCAATGCCGAAATAACAATACATGGTCCAAATTCATCATGACTTCCCGCTTGACTACGTCCTCCTCCTCCTCCACCGCCACCTCCGACAACAACATTGTCATTGTCCATTATTGTAGGGTTGACCAATTGGATATTCCCCCATCCATGACGTGCCTCACGGGCACGATTGAGGATAATTACCCAATCGTTGCATCGAGCCTTGTCCTCGGCACGGAGGTAGTAGGGACGATTGGACACTTGGATGGTGAAGGTGCATTCGTCTGGGTCGGTTTTGTCAATGGCAATTTCTCCCACCTGTGTGTATTGTTGTTGTTGTTGATGATGAAAATGATAGAATAGAAAATAATACATCCGAAAACGTCAGTGTTTACATTTGGCAAAATAAAGCAACAACAAACCAACAAAAACAACAACAAATACAATAAAAAAAACGCTCACCTTGTACAAATCCAAAGTAGCCAAAACCTTCCTCCTCTTCCCACTCTTATAATACGTCAACCTCTCCCCATTCGTTTCAAAGAATCGTTTCTGCCAATGTCCATTCCGTCCCAACTTGTGCAAATATCCATAAATGAGGGGTGTTAATTCATCTTCGTCTAGGTAGGGTTCTTGTTGTGTGGAGGTTTGTGATGTGGATGGACGACGATGTGTTGTTGGTGGTTGTTGTGGGGGGTGGGTGTGGGGGGGAAGTGATTTGGTCGGTGTGGGGGGATTTAATCCGGGTGTATTGGGTGTTGGTTGACGAGAAGAAGAGGATGGTGGTGGTGGTGGAGGAGGAGGGGAATTACTGAGTGACATGGATCGTGATTTTTTTTCTTCATCGTATCCACCACCCCCATTACCACCACCAGCACCATCGGAAGATGTCAATCCACCCCCCTGACTCCAACTACGAAACCTCCGAAATGTATTCTGTGCACTCTTTTGAATTTTTTCAATACTTGCTATACGTTTCATACTTCCCGCCCCTCCCCCTCCTCCTCCCTGAGTTGACTGCTGCTGCTGTTGCTGTTGTGCAGTATTGGACGAAGATACCGCATCTTCCTCCTTGGAACGATTTTCAATCGAAGATAATGCAGTGGTATCATCGGATTCCATGTTGTTGTTAAGGGAGGTAAGATGAATTTGGGTAGGTACATTGGGTGGTGATGATCGTGGTTGTGGTGGATGTTGTTGATGATGATGTTGTTGTGGTGGTGGATGCTGGAATTGATGTGTTGGATAGTGATATTGTTGTTGTGGTGGGGGTGGTGGTAATTGATTTGGATTGGTTGCATATTGTTGATGTTGTTGCTGCAACATAAATTGATGTTGTTGTTGTTGCTGCTGTTGTTGTTGAGACGAAAACATCATGGGAGCATTAAATTTCGCAGGACCACTGGATGGAGCTGGTGCCAATGGTGGTAAACTCCTTCGATTGTTTCCGTCATTATTTCCCCCTCCTTGAGAATGTTGCTGCACTTGTTGTTGTTGTTGTTGCTGTTGCTTCATGGTCATTTCAGCCTTCCATAACTCTGCCTTCCTTTTCTCTTCTGCATCCGCCTGCTGTCGTTCCAATTCTTCCAGACCTAATAATACCGAGCTCTCCACATTATTATTATTATTAGTAGTATTGGTCCCCGTGGAAATTACTGTCGCAGCAGCAGCAGCAGCAGCAGCAGCAGCCGCTGTTGGCGACTTGATAGTAGTATTCGTAGTATTGGACGACGAAGCAGCCCCCGACAGATCCTCCGTCGAAGCCGTTAATGAAATGGAATGCGTCAATCCGGGCATGGTGGTGGCTGCGGAACTGTTGGCGGAATTTTGAGAGTTATTTCGTAAAATTGGTATTGCCGGGAGTGGATTATTTGTGGTAGTGGTTTGTGAGGAGGAAGTCTTCGTGGGGGCAGGGGCAGTTGCAGTTGAAGAAGTAGTGTTGTAGGCAGCCGCAGCCGTGCTACTGCTAGCGGCGGTGGGTGGTGATGATTCTGGCCACGGCGGAGGGAGCACTTTGCCACCACCACTGCCGCCGCTAGCAGTAGTAGTAGTAGCTGCCAAAGCGGCGGACTTGGCGGCACTCATTGCCGCAGCAGACGGAGCAGCAGGCGGTGGTAAATTATTATTCGTCGTGACTAATTGTGGTTGTTGCAAATGATGCAAATCTCGAGGTGTTGATAGCGATAACGGACTGCCCGTGACACTGCCGCTGCCGGTCGTGTTGATGCTTGCTGCCCCTCCGCCGCCGCCACCGCCGCCGGTGATGGAACGAGAATCTTGACTGCACACGGAGGGTGATCTGTTGAAAGCGTTGGGAGAATTTAGTGCCGCCGCTGCCGTTGCTGTAGGTGAAGCGGTGACGGTATCGGGTGTAGTTTGGTTAGTAGATGGGGAACTCATTCTTCTCTTGATTATTGTTTGCAATTATTATTTTGAAACTGTTGTCTGACTGCATGAGATATGCAATCAATTCATTCAGTAGCAGATAAGTAATCGGTCCACCAGTGACTATGACTATACTTCTGGTGCAAGATTCAATGTCAACGTTATGTTATGTGCGTGAATGTGACGGTTGGTTTTTTTCGCCATCGTGCACATCTTTGGCCAACAGACGTGCTTTATTTGCAAATAGATTTGAATATGTTTTCTGGTGTTTGAGATGGATGTCTCTTCATAGCTTCAAGTTGTCAACCACGCAAGCGGCACTACCTTCTTCACAGCCTTGAGCATCATGCATCATGCATCATGCATCATTCAATCCAGCCAGCCAGCTACTTATTTACAAAAGAGCGGGGGGAAGAGAGATTTTCTTTCGGGGGGAAAAGAATTAATTGCGAGCAAAGCGAGCCAAATGCGAGCAAAGCGAGCATTGCAGATCTAGAATTGAGCCAAACGCTATATACGAAATATTATTACAATTATCTCATGTATTGTTTGAGTCCCTCTTGGCGACAAAGAGAGAGTCTTATGTAGGTACCTTAATTGTGTTTGTGTAACTTGGCCTGATTGTCGGGACAGAAGCTTGTTGCGAAGATTATCTGCTCATTGATTTTGTATCCGTAATTTGTTGCACACATTGTATCCTTTCTTTTCTTTCATTCAATTTCTGTTTCTTTTGAGAGCTTTTCTCTCCAGAGCATACTTAAGACCTCATCAGTAGCCTTCGCTTTCTTTTTGCCCTCTTTTGGTAAGACGCTCACACAGTGCCAGTCTTGCTCGGTTCAAACACACTTGCTGTCTCAACAGGGATGGTCAGCTCGAAATAGATGCTCATATTGCAGCATAAGTTCGGCACTCTGACCTCTGTCCAATAAAATAATATAGCACTAGGTATTGCGCTTTGCCCCATCCTTGGCAATTGTTTCTCTTTTTTTTGCAACTTGCTTGGTTGTTGATCAGCTTAAACATAATGGTCGTACCAACGGATTCAATCTCTCTTTATTACATCTATATCCACATGAATTCGATTTATTTCCTGTTCTGACGAGAGACATCTCTTATTGTATTTGGTATCGTAGGCAACTAACTACCTGCACTGCACACAAAATTGTTACGTATTTATTGCAAAAATGAAAATGCCGTCTCTGCCATCGGTATTCATAATCCCATGCACTTCCTCGTTGATTGTTGCCTTGCTTTACGACTATTGTCATCACCTCACGAGTGTAGCCGAATTCGGTGCAAATCACTCAACGTAATATTGTAGAACTAAACGATGAGAATTGCCCTTACTACTTCGTGTTCTAACAACGTCCTCAAAAACAGTCTTTTATGCACAAGCTTTCAGAACCTTGAAGATTGAATGCGTCTTCGGGTGGCTCCGGCTTTGCCGTGCCGAGGTGCAGGCATGTAACCTGCATGTAACGTTGTCGTTGTGATGATGTAACGTTGTGGAATGCGTTCATTGCAAAAGATCCTCTCGTGTGGGCGTACAAATATGCTTTTTCATGGGTTGACATGTCTGAAGGAGCCCAAAAGCTGGCGAATGAGATGTGTCACCCGTTTATATTTCAATTCTTTTTGGTCTGAGCGTCTTTAGAGTTGCCGGCCCGCCGGCCGTATGATTGGTTGACATGGTATTTATCCAATTTTTGAGGGGGCGGCTTCTTTTTTGACATCAATCGCATCGGCGCAAAAGAGGCTAAATCTCCACGTGGATCTTTCTGAGATAGGCGGACAGACATGTGGATCAGGGAAAGATAATCCAGGTCAAGGTTGCCCACAAAAGTTGTCTCAAACTACTTAATACATACAGTAGTGAACCAGTTCGTTGCATTCGAGGAATGCATCACTGGACTTGGTGGACGTAAACTTGAGTGCAATCTGAGAAACATAGCTGTGGAGACAGTATGTTGTAATGCAGGAACATAACTCTGAGGAAGCAGATACATGTTGATGTTGGTTAGTCAAGTCATAATTTCGCCTCTAGCGAGCTAACATTAACGTGTACTTTAAAATTTCTGCTATATCATTAATCATTATTATTATTTGTGGACTTGGACTTGGTGAAAGTAAAAGACGAAGTGGGTGTCGCAACACAAATATCTACTTCTTTCCTAACTTAGTATATCTATACCTATACAATTCATGGCACTTAGTTGCTGTTGCTCATGCACTTACTATCATACCACATCTTCTTATTGCAGCACTCTTTTTTGTTATCAAAGACCTCATCCCACGACTCCGCAATACCACCACAAGGCGACGCCCCAACACAGTCTTGGACGCACGTCGAGGCCGCGTATTTCACATACCACTTGTTGCTCCCTTCAACCTCAGTACCCATGCAGTTGATGAAGTCCCAAAAGAAGTGTTTCTCACAGCATTCTTTGAGCGTGGATGACAAATACCAAGTTGGACTGTTCAGCATGTACATGGGCATCTTCTCATCATTTAGACAAGAATTAGAAGAGGAACTTCTTGCTCCTGACCAATCGGGGTAGTAATCACCACTCGAAGGTGGTTTCGTCCCAGTACAGCCATAATAGTCCCACTCGTAGAACTTCTTGCAGCACTCTTCTCTTGTGTTGGATAAGAAGTATTGAGCGTTTCTCAGCATGTAATAGGGTTCTAGGCCTGTTTGTGTTTGTTGTATACGATTACGATTACACAGGAAGATGTGTGTGAGAAATCATTCAACAAGTTGTGCACATGCAATCTAAATCGAGCAATAATCGTTGCTTACCATCACTCGCGCAGCCTTCATTAGCTCCATCCCAATCAGGGTAATGCAACATGACATTACAATTGTCATGGTCTGGAGGATACCTTCCCATGCACTTATCAAAGTTGAACCCACCGAAGAATTTCCGGCAGCAAGCTTCCATTGTACTAGAGAGCCAATCTGTGGGATTCACCGCCATATGACTGGGTTCATCTCCGTCATTCCTACAGGGTTAGAATAGAATAAGAATAAATGAAGAGAATGTGAGGACTTGGGATGTTGGATTGCAGAATGCAGCTGAACCTGAAAGTCAACTTTGCGCTCGTGTAGACAAATGATTCTTTCTTACCTGCAGCCATTATTGCCTTGAGTCCAATCAGGATAGAATAGATTGACACCAGGTGGCTTTGAGGGCGACTCTGTAGGCATGGAGGAAGGCGAGCAAGATGGCATGGCAGAAGGTGGCTTGCTAATTGAAGGTTGAGAGGAAGGCTCACTGGAAGGCTGAGAGGAAGAGGAAGGCTCGCTAGAAGGCTCGCTAGAAGGTTGTGAGGAAGGAACATCACTTGGCATGTCAGAAGGCATTGCGCTGGGCTCAGATGAAGGCTCTTCCGATGGGCTTCCACTTGGCTCATCCGAGGGAGTCGTACTTGGAATCGATGATGGCTGAGCAGATGGCTGTGATGATGGGACCAAAGAAGGCTTTGACGAAGGCTCGCTAGAAGGTTGTGAGGAAGGAACACCGCTTGGCATGTCAGAAGGCATTGCGCTGGGAATAGACGATGGCTCGGATGACGGGACACTGCTCGGCACTTCTGAAGGACTTCCACTAGGTTCCGAAGACGGTTGTGAAGATGGTTCTGCGCTTGGCTCAGATGAAGGCTCTTCTGATGGGCTTCCACTTGGTTCATCCGAGGGAGTCGTACTTGGAATCGATGATGGCTGAGCAGATGGCTGTGATGATGGGACCAAAGAAGGCTTTGACGAAGGCTCGCTAGAAGGTTGTGAGGAAGGAACACCGCTTGGCATGTCAGAAGGCATTGCGCTGGGAATAGACGATGGCTCGGATGACGGGACACTGCTCGGCACTTCTGAAGGACTTCCACTAGGTTCCGAAGACGGTTGTGAAGATGGTTCTGCGCTTGGCTCAGATGAAGGCTCTTCCGATGGGCTTCCACTTGGCTCTTCTGAGGGAGTCGTACTTGGAATCGATGATGGCTGAGCAGATGGCTGTGATGATGGGACCAAAGAAGGCTTTGACGAAGGCTCACTAGAAGGTTGTGAGGAAGGAACACCGCTTGGCATGTCAGAAGGCATTGCGCTGGGAATAGACGATGGCTCGGATGACGGGACACTGCTCGGCACTTCTGAAGGACTTCCACTGGGTTCTGAAGACGGTTGTGAAGATGGTTCTGCGCTTGGCTCAGATGAAGGCTCTTCCGATGGGCTTCCACTTGGCTCTTCTGAGGGAGTCGTACTTGGAATCGATGATGGCTGAGCAGATGGCTGTGATGATGGGACCGAAGAAGGCTTTGACGAAGGCTCACTAGTAGAAGGTTGTGAGGAAGGAACACCGCTTGGCATGTCAGAAGGCATTGCGCTGGGAATAGACGATGGCTCGGATGACGGGACACTGCTCGGCACTTCTGAAGGACTTCCACTGGGTTCCGAAGACGGTTGTGAAGATGGTTCTGCGCTTGGCTCAGATGAAGGCTCTTCCGATGGGCTTCCACTTGGCTCTTCTGAGGGAGTCGTACTTGGAATCGATGATGGCTGTGATGATGGGACCGAAGAAGGCATTGACGAAGGCTCACTGGAAGGATCAGAAGATGGCTGTGATGATGGGATTGAAGATGGTTGTGACGACGGATCTGATGATGGCTCCGAGGAAGGTTGAGACGATGGTATTGAGGACGGGTCAGAAGACGGAATTTGAGATTGAGTAGGAGAAGGAGTAATAGATGACGCCGGAGTTGATAACACGGCTGCGGCAGCGAGAACAACGTAAAAATAGAAAGACCTCATGCTCATTTTCTTCTCGTTGAATGTGATGATGATGATTATCTTGATTGCAATTTGTGATGCGCTTCTGTTGCTGTTGGGTTGTGGGTTGTATGTACTTAGGGGCTATTGGCGGTTCAGAAAAGTCGGAAGTCGACATGCGTGGTGGCTTGTGCATGACGTCGCAGGCAGGCAGCAAGGGAATAACTAGAGCAGTATAGTACTCGTTTGGTTTTGGCACGGGAACCGTTTTGGAGAACTACATAATTAGTCTTGGAATAAGAGAAGTGGAGAACTACATAATTAGTCTTGGAAGAAGAGAAGTGAGTCATAGTACTAAACAGTCACTACTACTTATTTTCTCCTAAGTAACGACTCATCACACAATAAGTATCCCAACCATCTTGAAAACGGCACCTCTGTGCCGCGGCGTTTCCCAATCAATTCATGAGCTAGCTATTGACATAGCTAATAATGAACGTGTGAGAGTTGAACTACTTGAATTGAAATGCGTCCCCGCCGACGTTACTGATGTACAATTGGGAAATGCTGCGGCGATGGAATACATTGCCACCAATATGATGGATGAAGATGCTGCAAAATACCAGTTCAAATCAGCTGAAGCCTTTGCTGCCGCCTACGCTGAACTCCACCACGTCCCCGTGCCTAAGGAGGACGAACCACCTCCCCCAAATACAGCTGGTGGGACGGAGGAGGAACCTCCCCTGACCCAACCCCCTCCCGATACAGCCGATGCTACGATGGAGGAAGCAGAAGTGAATCCCCTCACTAACAACGAAGTCTGCAAAACAGTTATCACTAAGACCAAGGACGTGCTTACTGAACTCTGGCCCCTCATGACCCTCCCTTTCTGGGAGGAGTATAGACAGGCAGAGATCCATCGAATCGTTAACAAAGACGCTGTAATTCGTTCCAAGTCAAAAAAGCAAGAGGAAGCCAACCGTCAAGTCACCCTGAACCTTGAAGATCTCAAGGATAACCTTGAAAAGCTTGTTGAAGAGCTTGCTGACACGCTCACTGTTAGAGTAGCGAAGAATCTGAAATCGGAAGAGCAGAAAAGTGCACGGAGGAAAGAAAGCCGAAAAAAATCTTCGGGCAAATCCAAAACGTCCCAGGATACAAAGCCCACAAACAATGGTCAGTCCAAAAGAAACAAATCGAAGAAGAATTCGAAGAAACAAGGACAGCAATCAAATTCGCAGCAGCAGAAGAATGCCGAATCATCCTCCAACAACAACAACAACAACCCCAACTCCCATGCAGGAAGGGGAAGGGGAAGAGGAAGAGGAAGAAACCATCAAGGAGGAGGCGGCAGAGGGAGAGGAAGAGGAGGCAGAAGGAACTAAGACATACTGCCTCAAGAGACCGATATTACAATAACCTAGCCCAACAAAAACTTGACATCATAATGCATAATATCCATAGAAGAGACGGCTTCCTAGCAGATCCATCGCTCCCACCACACACAAATCTTATCAATTATCTGGAACATCTACCATTGGAGCATGCGCTAAATCCGGCAAAGAATCTCACTCTCCACAATCTGTGTAAACCAACAACCAAACTCCCTATCGGAACTAGAAAGGTGCTGGGCAGAGGACTTAACTTCGGCATCCTCGCACCATATCCAACTAATAACATTGAAGAGATCATCGGTGACTTTGGATGGGATATCAGAAATCGAAACTACTGGAAGAATATTCATGTAGACGATCCAACCAAACCGCAACATCCATATATCCCTAAGTTACATTTTAAGAAAAGTCGAGAAGAACGATACGAACCACCCCTAGCTAATGCAGAAGTGGAAGCAGGCATCAAACGTTTCTCAGATCGACTTAGACAAGAGCACGCCAAATTCGCCAGTAAATGGTCTCAACCGAATCTTTCTAAACAAGAGTTCTCAGTACTATATAGCCTCAAGAACAACCCCAATCTGATCATTATCTTCGCAGACAAAAATTTAGGGCCTGTCATTATCGAACGTTCTGTATACATTCGATGGTGCCTCAAAGCTTTCCTTGGGAAGGAGAGCCAATATGAGTACCTCAATCGAATTGCACTTCGGAGGCAACTCAATTTGATGGCATATAAAGTAGGCAGTATCAAGAACTCAGCAGCGATCCCAGAGCACATCAAGATTTACATCAACAAGTGCTATGAAGCCGCTGGTAGCAGGCAAGGAAGATTCAGAGCAACCGCAAAAGTCCATAAAACACCTACCGCCCTCCGACCAGTTAACGCTAAATGTGGAACTGGACCTGAGAGTATTAGCAAGTGGCTAGACTACGAGTTGCAAAAACTTGTTCAATTTATTCCGTCGAACATCAAAGACAGCAAAGAATATCACGCCCGACTGACTAACAAACAATGGCCAGCAGGGACGAAAATTATTACTGCTGATGCTACCGCCATGTACGACAATATCACTATCAATCATGGCATCGAAATCATCGGAGTATGGCTCAACCATCTGAAAGAAAACAACCAACTTCCAGACGACTTCCCGGACATCAAACTTATTCTGGAAGCTCTGAGCTTTATTATGAAGAACAACATTACCCAATTTGGAGACTGCTTTTTCAAACAACTATGTGGCATACATCAGTCGCAGTCATGTACGCTGGCCTTTACTATGGCTGGCATGAGAAAATTAGACTCCTCCCTGGCTATTCGGAAGAAATCCAAGACCTTGCACGTTTCGTCGATGACCTATCTGTCCTATGGCTTGGAAGCCTTAGGCGCTTTCACGACCTCAAGCAAGACATCAACGACTTTGGAATCCTCCGTTGGAAGGTTGAAGAACCTGCCGACAAAGGAATCTTCTTAGACTTAATCATTTCCATTTCGCCAGAAGGTATGGTCTCAACTAAGACATACCAAAAGCCAATGAACCTCTACCTCTACCTACTGCCATCTTCTGCTCAACAGAGGAACACGATGAAAGGGGTAATATTTGGCGAACTCAAGAGATACTATTGGCAGTGCACCGATAAAAAAGACTATGTCGAGGTAGCAAGACTATTCTTCCAACGCTTGCTCGACAGAGGATGGGACTTCGACCAACTGAAACGAATGTTCGTAAATGCAAACTACAAAGTCTGCAACCCACCTCCACTGCCCCAAGCCATCTCAGAATCTACCACCTCAGATAATGACAAAAACATCTATTTGAAACTCGGTCGATTCCACCCTCATTACATCCCTAGTCGAACCTGTCAACAGATATATGAGGAGGAGCTTTCTACCACCCTACGCGACACAATCGGAATCGAAAAGATGGTAGTATGCTATAAGAGAGCAAAAAACATTGGAGATATTGTCTCTCAAACCTCCCTCTTTCAAAACAGAGGTGAGGAGGTAAGTACCTACCTGGGGAGGACAACAGAATCGTAGTCCTCCCCTTCCTTTCCCTCAGCTTGTTCCGCTGCCTACCCGGCAGCTACACTTGCTGAGGGAAAGCAATTGTACGAACTTACCTATTTTAGATAACGAGGAATGACCCCACAGAGACACGTATCCATTCAAGGAGAAAACTCGTGTCAACGAGGGAGAGCTAAATGACTCGCAACTTTGCATCGACAAAGCCGCCTATCCTCACTATTACTATTGCTATCCGCTGAAGAAGTTAATTCGAAAGCGTAGTCATCCACGCTTCGGTAATATAGTAATACCACTTTATCTGATATTGGTTCATATATTGATTATAGAGAGAAGTAAGGTCGCTCGCTTCGCTCGCTCCCGGTAATATAGTAATACCACTTTATCTGATATTGGTTCATATATTGATTATAGAGAGAAGTAAGGTCGCTCGCTTCGCTCGCTCCCGGCCTGCATTGCCTATAATACGCCGAAGACCGGCGCTAACGCAGCAAAGGACGTGAACGCGACACGTCTCGTAGACGCACTCAACCAACATGGGACTCGGCCAACACGTCCGTATCACACGGCCTCCTCCGAACTTTAAAAAATATCTGGATAAAAAAGCAGAAGTGATCAATCTCGTTCCCATAGCCCAACATCCACTCCAATACAAGGTGAAAGTTGACAATCAGATCCTTACCTTACCTTTAGACGCATTGGAACCATGTAAAATTGACCGAGAGGAGGGGGGAGAGGGCCTCTACAGGCATCTAACTGTCAATGATTTGATGTATTGTCCCGATCATGAGATGGAGGTGTGTGGAAGCTGTGGCGTGGATCATCGCTCGACTAATTTCTTGCAGGAATGTACGGAAGATGATAATATTGACAAGATGGATGCCTGGCTTGAGGGGATGAGACGGATTGGAGCACCGCCGCGGAAGGCGCCTACGTTACGGGGGAAGAAGAAGGAAGCTCCGGGTAACCCGGCCGTGTTTCAACCTGAAATTAGTGACCATCTTCTCATGATTGAAGATAATTTCGATCTGACAAAATTGCCTCTTTGGCCGAAAGGGAAGAGTATGGAATCAGCCATGAGGAAAATCACCGCATTTTCGACAGAAGTAGTGTCCGAAGCGTTTAAATTACCCGTCCGTCGAGTTAAAAAAAAAAAATTAACGGAAATCTTAAAGTACGTCATGGTTGGCCCTCCAGGGGCGAAATTATCTACAATTATCTAGAGCAATGTCACAAGTTACTACCCTTCGAGTGTAATTAAGCAAATAACCAACAGTTTTTCCATCACCCCGGAATTAGCAAAGAGGCAGTGATATGAAATTCCAAACCAAGTAATGGTCTTTTTTCCCAGATCGCACTCCGAGCTGCGACACCTCAAACAGCCAGGATTTGGCACGGGGGAGACTCGAACCCAAGACCCCGAACCAGAAGAGAGGCGGTGATACCTAACTCGACAATTGCTGCTCTCAGCCACAGATATGATGGTTTCTTGCCAGAGAAAAATCCGAATGAACCCATGGTTAGGCTGTTTCTTCAAGATGACGCGCAAACTCAAGCTCTAAATATTGATTTAATTCTGCCAATCCGGCAAATGGAGGTTGATGGGATTTCTTTTCCAATCTTCCCTGTACGATGGATGCAAGCCAAGGCAACTGATGGCTTTGGCCGGATCCAACTAGTCATGCAAACGATGGAAAGGAATACTCCAATGATCAACGTACCAGTAGAGACGGATGAAATCGATTTCATGGCAGCTTTTCTCGAGGAGAATACACGCAGATTAGATAACCGTTTCATACGCAGTCATGGAAAGTTGCACATGTCTGTAAGCGTAATTACGCCCATATCGGGTAGTATGCAAAAAGCTCATTATGAAGCTATTTCTTACTGTGGGCAGTGCGGGACATCTGGATGCGATCTCATGGAATGCGCCCGTTGTCGCAAGGTTTCCTATTGCAGCAGAGTGTGCCAAAAGAAGAATTGGCCACATCATAAAAATAATGGGTGTGTTGGATCGAATAAGAAGAATGTGGGTAGTAGCACAGAGAGGAAGAGGACAAAAATGCCTACGGCATCAGGAGAGAATTTTCCTCACGAGTTATTTAGCAAAGCCTTACGAAAGTATGCGCATAGTGCTGCTATTGCTGACCTTGATGCTTTGGAACGTGGGGGGAAATCGTGGGAGCGCTTCCTGGAGGCGTTTGGGACCACCTGCCGTGATTATCTTCCTACTTTTGTGCAGCAGTCGTATAGCGCGGAGAAAACGTATGTTAATGTGGACAAAGCGTGCCCATTGGTAAAAGCATTGGTGGCGTCTTGCGGGATGCAGGTGTTGGAATCACTCACAGACTGTGTCTACAACTTGATTGTGAGCCGGCTGAGAATCTATGGACGTCCTCTTATATCCAAGAGAGACATGTTGGCAGAGCATGAAATGCGTCTGGAAGCTGACAGGTCGCATCGACAGCAGCAGCAGCAGCAAAATTGGTTTATCAACCGTAACACATCCGCGAGTATTCGAAAGGAAGTCTCACTGCACACAACAGCCACTGATTTTGCAAGTATGACTCAAATTTTCGTCAGGGATCTCAAGTTATATGATTCTTATGAGTCAATGTATATTGAAGGGAAGTTGCTCACTGATCCTTTCACTCCAATGGTTGGAACGACGACAATCCTTGAGGATTCGCACGGGGATGTAATTCTTGTTGCTCTTTACAATTTTCTCCCAGAAGGGCTTTATGGCGAGGAATCAGTTCCAGTTGCATCAGCGAAAATACCGAAGGGTGCAACGGTCCGTATTGCTGCACCATTCATGAAGGTATTCCGTGACGGAAGTCGCGGTTTGAGGATAGACAACCCCAATGAAATATCTGTGATATCTTCAGGTAAGGCAAACGGAGGAAGTGAGAGGAAGTTGCTACTTGATGCGAAAAATGCGGGGAATCAGCTAGTGAAGACACAGAAGTATCTTTCTGCAATTGAGGCATACATTGGTGGCATCCGTGCAGCCGAAGTGGTTCCGACTATCCTCTCTAATCGCTCCCAGGCGTATGCCAAATTAGGTGACTGGGGTAAATCTCTTGCGGATGCTGCGGCATCGCTTACAATTCGGCCAGCGAATAAGAAGACATGGGATCGTTACCAAATTGCAAGGAAGAAGCTTTTGGATGGAGGCCAACGAAATGGAAATGAGTCTGTTTGGATCATTAATCATTTATTGCCTTTTGAAGTCGATGCCCAAGCAAGTGATGCAGACATCAAAGGTAGAGATTTGTTGGGACTGAAAAGTGACGGAAACACTGCATTTCAGGCTGCGAAATATGCCGAGGCTGCAAAACTTTACACATCCGCACTTGGATCGTTTGGTGAAACAGAAAGAGCTCTTCTTTCCAACTGGGCACTTTGCTGCCTTCATTCTCAGGCTCACCTCGATGCTGTCGCTGTTGCTGCTGCATCACTGAGAATTTGCCCCGAGGCCAAGGCTGTCGTCCGTCTTGCATTGGCCATCTATTCTTTGGGTGAAGCAGAGATGTGCGTGAACATACTTGAGCAAAGTGACAGAGCACTCTTTGAAGGTAGCCCTGCAACGAAGCAGAAGGATGAGCTTCTCGAAGACGCAAAATCGACCGTGAAGTTGTTTCAAAGCGAGGACAAGCACGTTTCTTCACGTGAATTGGGTAAACACAAATACTTACCACGTTGGATTGGATACATAGAAACGTTCGACGCGGGCTCAAAAGGACGAGGCGTTAAAGCAACAGAAGATTTGGATGTGGGTGAACTTGTGCTCCTCGAACATCCATTGGCTTCGGCGTCGAGGGAAAGCCCCACGAAGGCAAAAGAGTCACTTTTCACAATCAATAAAATGAGGTTTGAAGATGCTTCTCATTCGTTTCTTTGTCAAGCCATCGTGCTTCGATCTCAACGAGAGACTGTTCTGTCCAAGATTGTTGACCGCCTCTTTGATGGTACAAATGCGCGTCCCCTCACATGTTTGGATGACTTGATGCCCAACCTTTCTCTGACTCCACCGTTTCTACCGACACATCAAGACTATCATCCTGGGGCGAAGAAGGTGGAGTTTAACTCGGATCGAATTGGTGCCATTGTTTCAACGAATTCTCATGGAAATACTTCCGACATTAGATCTAGTTTTGACGTCACAAAGGGATCTGACGCTTCGTTGTTTCCCGCTGTATCAATGTTCAATCACTCAGCTAGTCCCAATTGCGTCTTGGATGCTTCGAGTGATTGCGCAAAAGTCATCGTCAAAGCAAAGGTCAGCGCAGGCGAAGAGCTAACCATCTGCTACCATCCTGATGAAAACGTTGTGCGCCGTAATTGGCTCAATATTGACTGAGGCAGTAGAATTTTGTCTACAGAGGGTAATAATGTAACGGGGAAGTTGTTATCTAACTCACTTGAGTTCTACGCAACTTCTTACCCTGCTCCCCAAACAATTCCAATGCAAAGTAATACAATTGCATATCAAACTTATTCTTCTCTGCAATGGCATTCCAAACTTCACCTCCTCTCTCCGGCAACTCATACTTGTTCTTATTAAATGACGCCCCGAGAAAACTCTTGACACATCCCGCCTCCTGCTCCTTCCAACCAAAGTACGATTCAAATTGTTTGAATGTTTCATCCATATGTTCCGAAATACCGATAATGAATTTCTCTTTAATGACCGCCTTGGCAATCTCCAAATGACCTTCGTTGAGACCACCTAGTTTGGCATTGGTTAGCATGCGCACCATCCAATTGTCATAGTACCCAGGCATCTCGACATATTCTTGCAGTGTAAGATCATTGAAATCAGGTCGATAGGTTGGTTCCCAAGTCGCTATACGTCGATAGTAAAATAGACTCGTAGCCAATATCACTGGATGTCTCATGATTGTAAATGCTCGTCCCATATGATATGTTGTAAAGACAGTGCTCCCCTCCACAGCCAACTGTGATATGAAGACATCCGCCATTCCAGCATCTGCAACATTGTACCCCTTTGCCACCACAATAGCTTCAGGTGTGGTCAAATCCACATTCAATACCTTCTTCTCAGGAAAAAGATCCAATGACGATGGAGGATCGACCATCTCCGTCCGTATCAAATCGTAACACTTCGAAAGAACTTCCTTGACAGTCGTCCCCGATGCCTTAGGCACATGCCAGAAGAATGGAATATCCGACTCATCCACCTCATCCTGAACATTCCTCAAATGACCAAATGCCTCACTCACCGCCTTCCGATCCTCCCTCACAGTATACGGATGTACCGGAATACGCATCTTTTGCATCCCAAACACCGCCATACCCCGTGCCATCAACTTACTATCAAATAAATTCTTCTTGGCAATAAATCTCCATTCATGTCCACCCTCCTCCAATGCCGAGGGGGGTAATTCCATCGTCCCTCGTTTGATATAGTCCAATTCACATCCCTGTTTGGAGGGTAATTCCTTCCAACCAAAGTGTAAATTAATCCTCTTTTGGACTGTTTCCGTCATATCATTCGTCATTCCAATAATAAACTTATTTTCCAATATCATTCGTGCATACTTGAAATGTTCGTCCGTTACCTTGGTCTCCTTGGGGACATTGGCCAACATGCGCGTCATCCAATTATCATAATAATCGGTCGAATTGACATATTGGAGTAATCCCTTGAGGTCCCCCCTTTGGGTGTTGGGACGGGAGAGGTACATGCTTTCGGCAATGTAGGCGGGATGACGTAGCATTAGGATGATCCGACCTTTGTGTTTGAGGGTTAGGAGGGCGGTGCCCTCTTGGTAGTGGGGGGTGGAGATGAAGTGGAATCGTTTGCCAAAGTTGTGGAACATCTATATTATATGTTTGTGGTGCAATTATTGTAAGAGGTGTAAGTGAATGAATGAATGAATGAGCAATGGATGAATGATGAACATGTCTTCACAAAGCAATACACTAGCTAGGTATCAACATTTCATACACATCCAATCATACTTATCATCAACCACTCACCTCCTTGGGCCGATCATGACTCGAAACATAAAACGAATCCACCACACCACTCCCCCCCACCTCCTTCTCCTCCCGTTCCATCTCCTCCACATCCCAATACTCCCGTCCGACCAAACCATAACAATCCGTCATTATATTGTACAGGACATCACTGTTGGTGTACGGTATTTGAAGTAAGAAGGGTACGTCCCGTTCGGAGACTTTGTCGCGTGCACGTCGGAGCATGTTGAGGATTACGGCTTGTTTGTTTGTGGATTGACCGATGATTGCTTGGTTGTTATTATTGTTGTTGCTGTTGTTGTTGCTGCTGCTTTCGGGATTATTGTTGGAGGAGGATGGTGGTGTGACCTCCTCTTCGGACATCATGGAGAGTTGCAGTCGCCGCCGACGATTCGAATATTCATTATATTCGATAATAGTAGATGAATCCTCTTCCTCAAGGGCGGATATTGTTTCCACGTCATTCTGATTGGTACGATCATCGTATTGTTGTTCTATCAGCAAAGGAGTCTTTTTCGAAAGTAACAACGACGACGAAGAAGTTGTGGTAGTTTCCAACGAAAAGAGCCGGAATGTTAGGGATGTGGCAGCGAAAGATAAGGAGGCTAGGAGGATGAAGGCCACTGGCCTTCTTCTGCGAGGAGGGGGGTTGGTGTGGCTCATTGATGGTTTGTTGACGGTCTATATAGAAGTTTTGTTGCAGTCAACGCAACACAGCTCTACAGCAAAATAAAAAAGTGAAGATAGGTGGCATTTAACGGTCATCTTGACGGTCGGCTCGGTCATTGGCATTGGTGAGTGACTGTTGAGTGACTGTAAACTGTGAGTGACGTGAGCAGGATGTGAGAAAACAAAACAGTCACAAATAACATTGAGAAGTAACGATCGGTACACTTTAGAATCGTTTGCCGTGCGAGATTCAGACAAACTTCAACTTCCATTCGTCAAACGACTTGAAAGGCTTATTTCTGTGCTACGGTAAAATACGTACTCATCACTGGTATTATTTTTAGCGAAGCGGCTGCTGGATTCGCTTCGCGAGCTACTGGAGTTCGCGCCTTCTCGCCTCGATTAGGGAACCATTACATATCATATACTCCTATCATCTATCATCTCACATTGGTAGCAATGGTGTTAAAATCCCGACGGTTCCTCTAAGAGACAACAAGGTCCGCTCAAACTCAAAGTCTTAATATATTAATAAGCATCTCCTCATGAGTGCAGTGATGTCACCAACTCTCATCTACAGTGGAGCTCTCCTACTCCTTTCTTTCTGCGCATTCCGTTGGGTTGGGCCTTATTCAATCAGCGATCTTCTGATGGGTGCAAACGTCGTGACCATGATTATGAGCACAGAGCTCTTGACTCTCTTCCTTTACATGGCTTTCCTGTCTTCTATAGTGGTTTATTCACTTCGTCTGATGGACACTTGCAGCAAGGGTGTGGACGACACAGGGGCAAAGAAGCATAATCAATTCCACGATCAAGAAGAGAACACCATGGGCGCAGATGAGGATTATCAGCAGGACGATGACTGTCAGAAAGAACACAGGGCAGCAGAACACGAGGAATCGTGCAAGGAGGGGGCAGCAGAATTGCGTGACAAAATTTTGTTCCAGCAGCCCGAGAGCACCTACCTTGGTGACTGCCCTATCTGCCTATTGCCCATCGGCGACATCAGCACATGTGTGATGGAATCTTGCTGCAGCACATTTATTTGTAATGGCTGCTCCTACTCAAACCGGCAACGAGAGCTGGAAGATGACCTGGATCAAAGGTGTCCGTTCTGCAGGGCCACACCTCCAGCAACCTATGAAGAGGGATACGCGAAGAAGATGAAGAGAGTTGAGGCGAACGATCCACTTGCCCTCGATGAAGTGGGCAAGAAGCACTATCATAATGGAGACTTTAGCGCTGCGTTCGAGTACTGGAAAAGGGCGATTGAAGGGGAAGGCCCAGGTGCAATAAGTGCACATGCTCATCTGTCAAATTTATACGAAAAGGGTCTAGGTGGTGCCGAGAAGGATGAGGAAAAGGAAAAATATCACCTCGAGGTTGCTTCCATTGCTGGTCACCCCAAGGCGAGGTGTCTCCTTGCTAGTTATGAAGGTAGACGTGGGAACAAGGACAGAGCTAATAAGCATCTCATCATCGCGGTAAAGCAAGGTTCTACTGACGCAATACAGACGATGCAGAGGTTTTATGCAAAGGGAGCGATAAATAAAGAGGGGTTTGCTGCACTTCTGCGTGCGTACCAGAAAGCTGTGGAAGCAACGAAGAGTCCACAGAGGGAGCTAGCAGCAAAGTCTATAGCTCAAGGATTACATCCATGGGATCGAGTGCAAAGTCAAGCGCAATCGAGAGCTTTATTTATTCAGTCTCAAACTGGAAACAGAGTGGTGAATGGCACGAGAAGTAGAGGGGGGAAGAAGTCGTCAAAGAAGGGAAAGGGGAAACAGACGAAGCAGCACGAAAAACAGAAGGCGATATCGACGGCGTGTAAGCAGCCAATGAAGAAGGTGTGATGTGCTCGTCGCAAAGACCTTGTTGAGATTGGGGCTTAATATTCAAAGGCTTGATTGGTCTCGCTTTTGTATTGTGCACACGTCAGAGCTGAAAAGAATAATAATTAAATTAATCAATATGTACTATCATTATAGCACTTGCACAGAGGGAGGACTAGTTTCAGTTTTAGCCAACTTGACCTTGATATGGAGTTGGCTGGGTCATATTGCTTGCATTATTGTTGACATGATGCTGGACGCAATGCGCAATGCGTTTGTCTTTGCAATAGCCGTGTATCGTGGTGGAGATAAGTTTGGGGGGGGGGGGGGAAGTCATCTTGACTTGCACAATCCATCTCTATCTACTGCACATATTCAATTACAATGAAGCGAACGCAACCCAAAATTCGAAATGTCTAGGAAGTACATGTTGATAGAATTATTATGGCTCGCTTCTTGAGAGCGCGACTTGAATTAACAGTCTCTGGATCAAGATATTGCATCAAAACGCCTAAGTAGTGATACTGGAGTGACAAGATAACCTTATTAACTTTGGCCTATTCTCACTACTATTCTACCCTCCATAAGAACATTACTTGTGAATCGATACTTCTTCTTCTTACACCACACACCACAAAACAACATTCCTGCTCTCGCTAACACGTTTAAAATCGCATAGGTCTCTTTCTCCCCGTATACTTCGTATCCTTCCTCGTATCCTTCCCCTTCTTCCTTTGCGTTTCCTTCTTATGCAAAATCCATTCCTTTGTCTTTCCACCCCCCTTCTTCTTTCTAGGAGGACCCCGTCCCTTCTTTCCAGCAGCAGCCTTTCGTGGATCCTTATCCGCGACACGTACACCACTACGACTGCTACCACTATCATTATTTAACAATGCCCCCTCGACACCAGTCAACCCTTGCGGAGCCTTGTAACTCCGTTCAAATGACAATACCAAATAATGTTTCTTAGCCTTGGTCGAATTGGGATAATCTACCACAATGCCCCCCGCAAACCCCACCTTGGCAGCGCACTCACTAATCAATATAGCATGTTCGGACGTTTCAGGATAAAATTGCAATACTGCCCGTGCACCCCTTCGTAACACTTGATACAACGACGAAAAGAAACGTGTCAGTCGCTTTTTGGGGATTTGTTCCTTGGTGTTGGAGTAGCATAGCCATTGGAGGGCGGAGATGGAGATGCATGCGTCAAAGGAGGCGGGGCGGAAGGGGAGCCCTGTGCCCATGTCGTGGTGAAGGAGGTCTCCTGGGGATGGTTCTTCGGTTCGATTATTCTTCTTATTGTTGTTGCTGTTGTCGTCGTCATCATCATTCATGTCATTGTCACTATCATCTTCTTCACTATCACTCTCAACATCACCCATGGCCTCCTCCCTCTTCCGTTCAATCCGTTCATTCGCCATGTTCAACATGTCCCTACTAACATCACACCCCACCCAAACATGCCCATGCTCCTCTAACACCTGCCCACTCAGTCCACTACCACATCCCACATCGAGTATGAAGGATGGTCGATTGGGAGGTAATTTGAGTAATTCAATGGCGCGTTCGGTGATTTCACGTTGGATTCCGACCATACGGGAGGAGGAATCGTATTTACGGGCCTCTTTGGCGTTGTAGAAGAGGGAGGCGTGGCCTGTTAGTTCGGGGCGGGACATGGTGGCGAAGATTTGTTTGTATTGGAGCTATCTACTTGGTGGTTTGCAATGGTTGCTGTGTCTATCTCATGATCATGATAGTGGCTTTTGTTGTTTGGGAGCGTTTTTGGCGTTTTGAGTTTTGAGTGGCTCCGACGACTGCAGGCAAAAAAGAGAATATAGGAATATTGTACAATACGGTATTCCTTACCGCTTTTCACTGAGGCTCTAGTGCGAAGCTGGTGCCGTTTGCGTGCGTGGCTGCGACTGCGACATGTCATGCTGTGACAATTCAAAACTCAAAAACTTTCGAATCACTTCTTCAGGCTTCTTCAGTGTTCTTTGCACGACAGGGTTCACATTATTTCTTTCCAAAAAAGAACGAAGAACCCAGTTCCATTTACCGAAAGCACGGCTGGAAGTGGCCGAAAGCACGGAGGTGGCGTTGGATAATAGTATCGAAGTAATAATTCGACTTTATCGTTAGCTGTCTTCATAAATTTGTTGGTGTTGAAAGAGAAGAAACAATCTAACGAACAATCATCCACATGACGCTCCTTCTTGCTCTCTTGCTCAGCAGCGGCCTGATTCACAAATCTGCTACCGCTACCACCGCTCCTGCAGCTTCATCATTTTTCTCCACCACCTCTGAAGCTGACAAGCAACCCTTCACCAAGTGGCTCCTCGCTACCAACAATGCCTACGATCACTCCATATTCCTACCCACGACAGCCGACCCAACACAAGGAATGGCAACCTTCTGGAAGATCACCGGCAGCGACAATAATGATGAAAATGACTCCTCTGAATTCCACTTAGCCTTCGCCACCAAGGCAACCGGATGGGCAGCATTCGGTATAGCCGAGGCAGGCGGCATGTTCGGCTCAGATGTCGTCTCCTTCACCACCGCAAATCCCACCACACTCATCGATGGATACATCTTGGACGATCGGCAAGTTCGAGTAGACACCCATAGTCAAGATTGGAATCTGGTCTCTTCGACCGTGGAGGATGGCTGGATCATTGTTGAGGCGACACGACGCATCGATACGGGAGATGGACAAGATCATGTACTCAAGAATGACAAGGAGTTGTGGGGTGCCCCCTCGCGAATTATTGCGGCGTGGGGGGATACGGAAGAGATGTCATTTCACGGGGATAACCGATCCAGTGCTTCGGTGCGACTCTTTGCCGATCCTTCTACTGGTTTGGATGAGGAGAAGGCGGTATGGGATGCTTTGGAGAAGAACTCGGATGGATATTTTGATGTTGTGAATGATGACTATCCAATTCCTGAGGAGGAGACCACATATGAATATGTTTGTAAATCTTATGATGAGCTGAAAGAACAATTTGGTGGAGATGAAATGACCGACTCTATGACTATGATTGGTGCTACGCCAATAATTACCGAAGAAACACGTCAATTTGTACATCATTTCATTGTTGTGGCGATACCCAGCTGCGACGACAGGGGAGAACTTTTCAAACAGGAACAAATCTTTGGATGGGCACCAGGGGAAACGGGCATGGTCCTCCCCGACAATGTTGGATTTCCTATGTTTGATACCGAAGATAAGCAGGCTATTCGGATTGAGATCCATTATAACAATCCAAAGTTGATTTCTGGAATGAAGGATTCTAGTGGGGTGCGATTTCATTATACTAGTACACCACGATTGCATGAGGCGGCTATTCTTCAGCTTGGTGATCCACAGCTGGGATTGTATGGGTTTGAAATTGCAGATGGTTTGACGAAGCATGAATTCACTTGTGGTGGATCATGTTCTTCTCTCTTTTTGGATGAGCCTGTGACAGTCATTTCAGAGAAACTTCACATGCATAAAACTGGAACGAGGATGGTGAATGAGGTTATAAGGGGAGACAAAGTCGTGCATACGGCCAAGGTTGAAGTCTTTGACTTTGACCAACAAGGTAAGTTGCTTGTCCTCTTGGATGTCATCTCTCTTGTTCTTGAAATCTTTGTTCTCAAGTGAAATTCTTTTCATTCTATGACGCAGGCGGATTCCAACCTCAGCAAGAGGACTATCAGTTACAAGCGGGTGATAAGTTTCGTACAACATGCTACTACAAAGATGGATCTTCATTCGGATTAAGTTCACAAGAAGAAATGTGCATAGGATTCTTGTTGTATTACCCAGCGAAAAAGTATGCTGGATTTCCATTCGTTTGTCCATATCCCGGAAGATTTCCTTGTGCTGAGGAATATGTTTCCACCGACTTGAACGATTATGAGGAGCTAGGAAGGACCTTTGGAATTGGAACACCTGGACTACCTGTGACAAGCATTGAGCCTCAAACTCCATCTCCATCGAGTAGTGATTCCAATATTGGCACTAGTGCAAATGAGCCCATATTTGCGCCTATTCCTACCAGTCCTACAGAAACAGAAAGTCCCACGAGCAAGGCAGGATTAATGCAAGTGTACTACTTGTTTGTGATTGCACTTTCCTCTGCTGTGATGGTAATTACTTTTGTATAGCAATCTAAAAGTCCAGTTTAAAGATTTGTACAGTTGCATAGTAGAAGTTGAAGCTTGCAGGCCTACTTTGTTCTTGAGAGCACTTGATACAATACAGATTCGGTGGTAAAGAGGAAAGAGGCTGAAAACTAAGCTAACTCTGATCTCCTTCTTCTCTTCTCCCCTCTTCTTTGGCGCATTTCAGGTCAGGACGCTTTGCTAGCTTATTTTGGATTTTTCTTTGTTGACATCGTACGATGCGATAGGATGCGATGGTATTCGGGCGTATCATAACACTTCGGAACATCATTGGCAGGATTGAATTGCATTGCTAGTAATCACAACAATGAACAATGAGCATAGCAGAGTTTTACATTGAGAATGGGATCGATCCTACCGATCCGAATCACATGGACGATTTTCTTTCACGTCATGAGAATTATCCCGTGCCTGTGTATCACACTGGGGTGGCCATTCTCACCCGCATTGAAAGAGACTCCACCTCCAGAACAGCTGCATCATCATGGCCGCTCAATGAAAGCGAGCTTGATTACATGGGTGAAACGCGGGGTTGGGATAAAATCTATGGCGTTCCATCTCAACCTCCAATGGCATCTTACAGAAAGGATGGCATTCGTCTCAATTTTTGGCTTTCCACTGGAACGGTAGGGTCGTATCTTGACCACCCGCGACAGGGTAAGACGCAACTATTTCGACGTCAGGTATCCATGTCGGATGCATCGGAAATATTCAATAATCCTCGTCAACATACCGGGAAGGGATATCACACAAAGAAACATGATAGTGCGAGACAAGGAAAGAAGAGGAAAGCTGGCGCCCAGGGTGTATATATGCGGAGATGTGCAAGTTGCGGTGCATCGAAACCCAATGATCAATTCTCAAATAATCAGCGGAAAAGGGGGGCTTCTTCAAAATGTAAGGCATGTGTCTAGAGAGGCAGAAGGCACGTGTCAACACATAAGATATTATTTGAACGCATATAAGTATTGTAGTTGAAAATCTCCGGGTTAGAAGTGCTTTGTCTTTTCCTCAGCATTATTTTTGCACCCTAATCAGCTCAGTCTTGAATGAGGGTATGGGGGAGGCATGGGGGCGTGCGTTCTTCTCTCTAACTTGAATCCTCTGAGCACTCTAAACAAGAGCTGGGTATATTATATCTTTGGCCCCTCACGTCATTGGCTCTCCCGCCCAAGACGTCGTGAGAACATACTGAAGCGGTTGCTACCATCGCGCAGGAGGTGGTACTGATGATTCACGGGGAGGTGCAGGTCCATTCTAGAGAGAGAGGAGGAGTTATTCCAGGAAGCTACATGCTACTTACTTAAAAGCCTATGAGTGTGGCGCTGCTTGGCATTAGTTCATTCAGATGCGTTGCATCTTTGTCGTTGTCTTGGCTATCTGTCATGAACAGGTGAAAAACTCCTCGGACGGAACCTTATCTCATTTACTATCACTTAGTAACTTGTGACATTGCTCTAGATAATTGTAGATAATTTCGCCCCTGGAGGGCCAACCATGACGTACTTTAAGATTTCCGTTAATTTTAATTTTATCACTTGGCTTGGTGAGAGTGAGAAGTATGCGAGAAGTACTGTCATGTGCCGCACGCCGCGTTCATGCACAAGCAAGTGTCGTTAGAATCTCACCATAACAACTCATAAATATAAGTAAGTCATCTCATACTCTGTTGGCTTTGATGATACAATACTCCTGCACAGAATTTATTAGTGGCGAGTTGCTGCATTGAAAGATTCTCTTGGTGTCGCATTCTTTTGTTTTCAACCCAAACCAATCGAGACTCTGGTGATTCTGAGAATGTTAAGCCCATTCCTTACCGCTTTTCACTGATATCACGGGAATCTAGAGAGGCACACAGTCACAAATACGCCACGTTTCTGAGGTGCTTGTACGCCGCTCTAAAAGGCCCTAAAAAATAGGCTAAACGAATAGGTATTTTCTCGGTACTTTCTCGCTCAAAAGCCACCCGTCCTGCTCTGCTGTCATAGTATACCCCATCTAAACTGCAGGGTAAGCCAATCTCATGTGTCGCGAAGAGTTCAGCTGCACGCGCTATGTACCCCGCCAGCCACCAGCCACTCGCTCACCACAATCAACACAGCCCCACACATCACATCGAAATAATCCGATGTCATCAGATAAGAAGAATGATAAGAAGAGGAAGAGGGCACCGCGAACTCCTGCTGAGATTAATAATGCATATAATGGAAGCAGTCGATATATTCGTTGTGCCCTTCGGCATGAGTACTGTATCTTCATTGAGGAATCAACACATCCAGATCAATGTATGGGCTGCAAGTTAGCTGATTGCCATTGCCAGCCAATCGGATCATCATTTTTTCAATATTCAAAGACAAGATCGAAATTGGGCCAAAGAAAGGCATGTCTCTGTTGTGTTGATAGGGGCAAAAAATGTGTCTATGATAATTGACAACTTAGGATTTGGAACGCTGCCTTTTTATCATCATTATCGGGAATATGGGATTTAGGAATTATGGGAATGGGGATTTACGTTATTTCATGTCGTCATCGACGAGAAACCAGCTGCTCGGAAGTAGCCATCTGCTTGTTTTGGCGGGATAAGATTTTATTTCACCACAGGTTGAAGCACTACCATGACACGTCGACCTCTCACTTAGTAGATAGAAATAAAGAATAAACAACGTGTAGGAGACGAAGCCGACATGGCGGAGACTTCTCCCAATAATACTTCGATAGTCGGGTAGGATAGATGAGCAGATAGCTCCAACATCCAGCTTAATTTGGTATTTGAACTCAACGTTCCAGAATCTTCATCCGTCCTTCATCCTTCACTTCCGCCGAGTCACCCGTCGTTCAGATCAGTGATCCTCGTACAGCAAGTCAACGTCGATGTACGCATATAGATTTCTCAGGCTTTGAGCAGATAATACTCAACTTGAGAATAATGAAAACAAATGGGACTACAGATCGCAATGGCATGCGGTTCATGTGTGCATGACATGCCCGAATTTTGATTGTCACAGATGCTGTACTCGCACGACACTCATTGGCTTTACGGACAGCTGTTTTCAATGCTTGACCACCATCCAGTGGGATACGACGTGATCTGCACCAGATGTTGGTTGGTGTGGGTTGGATTAGCTGGTGCGAAATAATGTTGTGGTGGATGTGGTGGTAAATGATGCTGTAACGGAGGATGGGGTGTGGGACGAAGAAGATCATTTCCTTTGAATCCAAATTGCTGCATGACTCCTCCTGCTCCTCCAAGACGCTGAGTACTATTTGTAAAGTCAACTGTGCCTTCTTCTTTGACAAAGTGTTCTTTGTTGTCATTGTTGTTGGAACTAGTATGATGATGGGCCAGATCACCGGCAGCGGCCTGACCTGGCTCTGATGACTGGATTGTCAACTTATGTAAGAAAGCAGATGAGCGCAACCGCAATCGTACCAGTATGTCATCAATGGTACACTACTTATGGATATTGAAGATACTCATATCCCGATTAATGGGAATCGTCCCATTTATCTACCGCAAGTTGAACGTCGAATCTTCTGCGATCGTCGGTTCAGCAGAACTTATTTTCCCGCCATATCTTTACACAAGATACTAAATCCAATGACCATGGCGACCACAACATCAATCAATAATAAGAATAATGAAATAGTAATAACTACGTTGGAATACATCCGCTGCCTCAAGGCACACTGTACTACATCAATACTTCGATAGTCGAGTAGGACGCACAACAGCAGAGCTTCAGTGCTTCGTGTCCGGCTTAAGATAGAATTAGACGTCTCAACACTGCCTTCGTTTCCTGGTACTCTACGATCCTCCTTACAAGTCCACCGATCTCGCTCCGATCCGTGTTCCCGCCTGAATGTTCGCTTAGATTATCCCGACTCTGTTTGACGGTCTTATGACAGATAATTCTCAACTTGAGAGATTATCAGTTCTCGTGCTTTAACAATAGCTTCAGATACACCGAAGAATTATCTGTCAAGCCTTAGTCGTTGAGTCTTATGAGAAAATCCAACTCTCCCTGATTTAAGTGGACTCCGTTTTGCCAGGCAAACACCTTGCTTAATAGGCCTTCCTTTCATACCAAGTGGACACCCGTGATAGCTGCTCAATACAGCATAACATCTTTATCTGACGCCGATATCATCATGCAGGAGGATCAACTTTCTTCTTCACGTGGCGATGTTACTGCCGATGAGGGTTTTGTAGACGCTTCTTTAGAGACCAGTGATGGTAGTCGAGATGCTAATATGGAATCTGATGTATTTCGCAGAGGAAGGTGGCGGAGACCGTTATCCGAGTTTTTGGATTTACATCAAGTCCTGTTTTCTACTGAAGGGATCATATCTACACGTTTATGGATTTACGTGTCTTCTGAAGAAGTGGATATCTACCATGTGGTGGACCGTCCTTCGTTAGTAATGGGTCTCTCCTTATTAGGAAGTCAAGAGGATAAATGGTGGATTGTCACCGTGTACAGGCCTTTGCCCGCACTTAACCCGGCATCTCTCTCGATTCGATCGGTGCTTCGTCTAGTTGTCTGCTTAGGAACCCGACATTATATTCTCGACACTTCTACATTGGGTGGAGACAAATTGATCGCAGTTATTATTCTTCGCATCATGGATCCTTCTGAATTCAGTACTTTGGTAACTCCTTCTGGTGTTAATACCAACATTTATCCATCTATGGATACACGTCCTATCGGTGTTATAGTTTGTCTTCGACAACATGACCTCAGCGCCCTTTTGATGACCCTATTCTGGAAACTCGATATTCAGTTCCTGGGCACAAGTTCTATCAAGCGACAGCATATCGATGTTGTTATCTTTGGTGAGCATCGTCACATCGCAGATCATCTACTCGATGGTACTCATGACTTCCTAGTTGTGAATAGAGGAGTGATGTTTTTCAGTTGTGAGGGACTCATACTTACACATTATCTCTTGAGACTATGGGGAGTAATGGTAATCTTTAGTGTCGACTTTATCTGGTTGCACGATCTTTCGCAATGGACACAACATGTTCGATACTATAATCAACTTGTGACCAAGATTCATGTTGCGTGGGGAGATGTTTTGCAATCTACGTATGCATTACTCGGGAGAACGGAGACACTCTTGACATCTACTACAAGTATCGATGTCTTTCAAGACGAATCCAGTGGTGTTATTATCACTCACAAGTCCCAGAAGATTGATCGTTGCATGATACTTGCTCACAGTTGTCACAACTCCGATCACACATCCAACAAGATCTTGTTTATTACCATCGCTTGGTCTGTACTTGAATTACTTGTACGATATGATCCTTCGCACATTCAAGGCTATGCATTTGTTCGTGGCATGATATCTTATGTCTCTACAGCTTTAGAGCTACTGCGATATCACAAGATGATGATTGGAGAGTACTGTCCTGTGAAGATGCGATACTTTATTAATTTAGAGTTTCTTTTGTCCTGCGAGATGAATGGGGAGCAAATTCCTTCAATTGAATATCTATCTGTGATGATACGACGTTACCACTATCCTGCGAAGATGAGAGACTTTATTATTTCAGAGTTGATTTGGTACTACGAGTCGAATGGAATTCAGTTCTACAAGACGAAGAATGGGGAGCAAGTTCTACTCTATAAGTTGATGGACATCCAAGAAGATTCTGCCGTTGGAAGCCAAGTTGTTGTTTGTTCTCCTGCTGCGAAGATTGAATTTTACCACCATCGAGCACAACTAGTCGATGCGGAATGCAATGCACTTGTTCTTAAGTCCTTACAAGACTTCGCTGCTCAGTTCTATTCACATGATTCTCGAGACCTTGCTGATAGGATCTATATCGTCGTCGCTTGCAGGTTGCATCGCTTTTCGTTTGCGGAGATTACTCGAGGTCATCGACAGTATCACGTCTTGCTTCGGAACGTCATCATCAACAACGTTTTCTTGGATCGACATCATTCTGTCATGGTTACTGCTGAGGAATATGGGGAGACATCATCATCTACTCGACTTCATCATATCATTCGTCCGACGGAAGATACTTCCTTTTGCAAATCTTACAACATGCTTGCTTTACTCGGTACTGCCGTGAGAGAAAATATTATTCGGTCGCAGATCAGTGATGGAAACTCTGCTATCTTCTCGGCTCAATTTGGATATGGTAATATTTTGATGGTTGAATATGGTGCTATTTTGGTAAGTATCGACAGTGACTCTCGTCACATGATGATTGCACGTTTTGCATCGAGGATTGTTGATAGGAAGCGCAATATCTACGTTATTCGGAATCAAGTCAATTCGGTTCTTCATCCTGATCTCGTGAGTTACGAACGTCATCGTCTCGGTCTCAATCATGGGGAGCGCAGCAAACGTGCAGCTATTCAAGAACTTATGGATGCATCACGCACTAATTACCACGAAATCATCGTCGGAAGCAGAATTATCACCCGATGCAATCGGCTCTATGGTGGATTCTTTGTCGATATCTTTGTGTGTGGCTTCAGGTTCTTTGTTAGAAGTCCCGAGAGAGGGTTCTCTTCAAGTGTTCGCATTTTTGATGAATACGATCAACTTCATTACCAAGTCGCGGATGACCATATATACCTTGAAGTTCAAGTCACAAACGGCAATAGGCCCTTCTCACTAGTCACAAACGGCAATAGGCCCTTCGCGAACAATCACAATGCTTTGTCGTCCACATTTTCTATGGCCGATCTACATCTACCTAGTCCAAAGGAGGAAGAACTACTCATCCAATACCCTACACCTACAGGACAGATCAAGGATTATCAAGACCATACACCTACAGGTCAGATCAATGATTATCAAGAGCTACTGGAAATACCAACCATTATGGAAACAACTTCACACAATAATAAGTTTACTGCTCAGATGTTCTTTGAGATTAGCGATTACTTGTTGAAGTGGGAAGTCTGGAATACGATATACGTTTGGCTGGGGAGTGTCAACTTATGTAAGAAAGCAGATGAGCGCAACCGCAATCGTACCAGTATGTCATCAATGGTACACTACTTATGGATATTGAAGATACTCATATCCCGATTAATGGGAATCGTCCCATTTATCTACCGCAAGTTGAACGTCGAATCTTCTGCGATCGTCGGTTCAGCAGAACTTATTTTCCCGCCATATCTTTACACAAGATACTAAATCCAATGACCATGGCGACCACAACATCAATCAATAATAAGAATAATGAAATAGTAATAACTACGTTGGAATACATCCGCTGCCTCAAGGCACACTGTACTACATCAATACTTCGATAGTCGAGTAGGACGCACAACAGCAGAGCTTCAGTGCTTCGTGTCCGGCTTAAGATAGAATTAGACGTCTCAACACTGCCTTCGTTTCCTGGTACTCTACGATCCTCCTTACAAGTCCACCGATCTCGCTCCGATCCGTGTTCCCGCCTGAATGTTCGCTTAGATTATCCCGACTCTGTTTGACGGTCTTATGACAGATAATTCTCAACTTGAGATGGATGACACCCAAAAGTGATGATGTAAGTGGGGGAGAAACCATGATGGTGATGGAATAAGAGTACTTATTATCTGCAGCAATGCCACTGTATTTGTTTATTTAATAAGTATGATAGTGATTCATCGCATTGGTGCGGGGGGTCACGGCAAAGCAAGCAAGTAAGCCCTCTCGAGAGAGCCCGGGCGGGCGGGTGTTGTGTTGCTGGGCAGAGCAGGACGGGTGGCTTTTGAGCGAGAAAGTACCGAGAAAATACCTATTCGTTTAGCCTATTTTTTAGGGCCTTTTAGAGCGGCGTACAAGCACCTCAGAAACGTGGCGTATTTGTGACTGTGTGCCTCTCTAGAGAGCTCACTTTTTTCATCACGCTAGTCCGGGCGCAATACGCCGCATGCGGCGCTTTCGGTTCGCTAAATATCGCTGCGTCGATTCAGGGTATTAAGAACCCAATATCGAACACAAAAACTGCCATTTCGGATAGAAATGACAATTTTGTCACCAACATCGACGCAATCATGTGAGTAGAACGCAACCAATCTTGCATACTATGCCAATACTTTGGTTCTTCTTTAGGTCCAATGGCCAATAACTTTCCGTCTACTCTGTTTGGGATGCATAGGCAACGTTTGATAGCAGAATTCGTGTCATTATCTATGAAACCATGCACAAACACTAAAAATAACTTGAAAAAGTGCTTCCAACATGACAAATCCGAATGCAACCATGGCATTATCGGCCCCATACATCCTGCAACAACACAAAAAAGACACTGCCCAACCCAATTTTTTATGCTGATTCCGATTATGTAAGCGGTAGCGTCCAAAACAGGGGAGCTTTTGTGATATTCACGGATGGCGCCCACAAACATGAAAATCTGCAGATGCCGGGCACAGTCATAAGATGCTCATGTTTACAGAAGATGGACAATATAATAGTAGTAGATCATTAATAACTCCTTTTATATACTATAATCATTGTGACGTTTACTCAGATTTGGTGATAACACGCAACATGTACGCCATCATGGAGTTTTATGTCAATCATTCGATTCTCATTTCGTCATACATGGTAGGAGAGACATTGATAGCAGTCATAAAATGGCACCAACCAACATAAAAGGCGCATAAGAGATGGCTATTGGTGTAATGAGTCGGTAGGTCTCCATTTCTACACCAAAGACACGCAAAAAAATACGTGTAGGTGTCTTCCGGTGTGCTTCTCAACGAACCCAAAATCAGTACTTTTCCAGGCAGTCAAACATTGCAGTAGTCAATGTGACACTGTGAAGCAATCCAGCTCAACAGTGTTGATTAATACATGGTAGACAAGGTCTTTATGGTCTAAGGTGTGGTTTCATCGTGTTTTCTGCGTGTTATACACCATTCATTGTTGGACATAAATTGTGGAAATCTTCCTAAATTCACCCATAGATTTTATATGTTGGTGTAGACGTTTTATTCAACCAACTCCCGTTATTTAGCGCATCCACCGCTCATAAATATCATATTGTTTGTATCTGTAAACGGTGCCGTTGCTAAATGCACCGAAACCATGCCTTTGTGCTACTGGCTTTATGTGCTCTGCTGCGGAGGGGGTGAATATCACTGCTTCTAATATGGCGGTCAAAAGTCTTTTTGTGCCTCATATAGCGAGCCGATGATAGAACCATTGAATTCAGCGGTGAAAAGTAGTCTAGACACTATATTATGAGTTTGCTATGTCGTTACTTCATTATGTATGAGGATGCGTATGACGGGAGGCGTCATGGTGGGGCTCTTTTTTTGTGTGATGCGGCGAAAAGTGATTTGCGGCGTATTGCGCCGGTGCGGCGTATTGCGCGCGGACTAGCACGACGTTTATCTACTTTCACAACATCTTCTATCGAAGAGGTATCGTTGCAAAGAGGTAGCAGAGGCCATCTACCCAGCGCTAGTAGAGCCAATCCTCAAGCAAAAGATCGCCGCCATGTCATCTTCCAAGCGGCCGGGCACCGTGGACTATTCCAAGTGGGACAACTTTGAGGATTCCGATGAATCCGAAGCTGAAGAGGAGCAAGATTTTGACACGGGTCCGATCCACCAATATGATGATTACGAAGAAGAGGAGGAAGGGTCCTACGATGATGAAGAAGACGATTATGATGAAGAAGAAGATGAAGCTAGTATCTCTCAAGAAGAAGAATCATCCAACTCAGATGAAGGCGGCAACAACCAAATCATCTCTCCTCGCCGTACCACCACCTCCCGTCATCTACCACACCA
This sequence comes from Skeletonema tropicum, assembly GCA_037178625.1. Classification (NCBI taxonomy): domain Eukaryota; phylum Bacillariophyta; class Thalassiosirophyceae; order Thalassiosirales; family Thalassiosiraceae; genus Skeletonema; species Skeletonema tropicum. The sequence continues at coordinate 2,065,073 of CM074138.1, read as the reverse complement.
GTCTCCCGCCCACACACCACCATCATTAACAACACTCCAAAGAGCATGGAACACAGACCTATCCAACATCACTCGTCCCTGCTCCAATTGCTTCCAACCCGAAGCCAAATACCGCTGTTCACGATGTCAATTGGTACGATATTGCAATGTTACTTGTCAGAGTATGTATCATTCGATTCACAAGTTGGAATGTATTGATGCAGGGGAGCATCAAAAGTATTGGGGAATGTTTGATGGTGGTAGTAGGAAGGGTGGGGAGGAGAGGGATGATTTTGTTGTGTTGAAGGCAAGAAGGAGTACGAAGAGGCGTGAGTATACATCATGTTGTTATTGTGTTGATTACATACAAACTTTATCATGTGACTAATCCTCATTAATGTGTTCTTTCTTCCTCGTGATCACTCGCATTTTACAGGCCGTGCCCTTCAAAGGGCAGCAGCCGCCACTGCTGTGGAACGAGCGAGGAGGGCACGCATGGCACAGGGTGGAGCCGCCAAAGGAGGCGGTGGGAAAGGGAAGTGTGCCGAGGAACGTGAGGAGGAATGTTCCATTTGTCAATCGGAATTCACTGTTCAAGGTGATGGAGGTGAGTGCTTTGTGATTGTATAATTTCTTGTTACATCTTATTACCCGTGCCACATCTCGTGCTAAATTTTTGTTACTTTTTACCATGCTCATCTACACAGGAGTGGCATTCTGTTGTCCCACATCTCACTACATGTGCAATGAGTGCTCTGGGATCTGGGTCAATTCCGTCATGAACGACTTGGATACCTCATTCCCTCCCAAGTGCCCCATGTGCAAGGCACTGTTCAGCCAGGACCTCTTTGTCCGTCAGCTTACTTCCTCGCAGCAGAACACGTTCAAAACTCACATTGCTCGTACGGCGTTGAAGGATGGAGAGGAACTCATTGAGTGCAAGGACTGTGGTCTCTTTGAGGTTGTAACGGATGACCCTGTACTTTGGTGGTGTCCTCATTGCCACCGTGGAGCTTGTCGTGTGTGCAACAACGACTTGCCCACGGGTGCGGAGAAGTATGACATTGATAAATCTCCGCATAAGAAGTGTGCTCAACTTCGTGAGCCAAAGAGATTGATTGAGCAGGCCATTGAAGAGGGGAGCAAGATGAGATGTCCCGGCTGTCAGCTTGCTGGGAGAAAAGATGATGCATGTACGCACATGACTTGCACCAAGTGTAGCACTGAGTGGTGTTATGTTTGCGGTCTTGATGTAGCCTCTTGCGACAAGGAGGCACCTCGAGACGGAGGGCGTGTGAATGATATCTACTTGCACAATAGAGATTGGGAGATCAACGAAAAGCGCTGCCCAATGTATCTTACGATGATTCTAGAAGTTGATCTCAACTGGCTTGGTGAGAACTGGGAAGAGAATGCTTCCAACGAAGACTTTGAGGATGACGAAAAATGCCTTGATTATCTTCATAGGTTCCGCACTATCAAACTTCTTCAACAAGTGCTGGAGAAGATTGGAAAGAGTTTGTTCGTCAGCGCATTTGTCGAGTTTGATGGCATCAAGAATTGTGGGTACACAGTTTCTGAAGTTATTTCGACTTGTACTGATCAGTTGATTGACAGGAGTGACTTTCTTGAAAGCCGTGGGATCAGGGTGGATCGGGATACGCATGATGGGATGGCTTTCGAGGAAGTGGCTCAAGGTGCCGAGCGTGACGACGATGACATCGGGGACAATGATGCTATGCCAATGGATATCGATGCCTTTGAGCAACGTCTTATTGACGAAGCCGTCCATCGCTCCGAGGAAACTGCTGCTGAAGACGACCAGCTCCGCCTGGCATTGGCAAGGTCATCCGAAGCATCTGGGCTCTAATCTGTGTGATTTATGCTTGTCATGAGAGAAGAGAAGGGAATGGTGACTACCTACTTTGTTTACTTACATGCTATTTGCATTATTATACTGGATTATTGATAATCTCGCGTCTACCGTCTACTGAATCGTCTTTGTCTTTTCCCTATACGTCGTCTCCTCTCCGTGGTCCTCTTCCTCCTCTTTGTCACTACAGCAATCATGGATATGAAGCCCTGTTCCTCTTCTTGGCGGTCATTCTCTTCATCATCCACTTCTGCTTCAAGTCAAATGTGTACGATGGCAGTTCGAGAAAAGAAAGAACATTATTCATCACAATATCTTGAGGCAAAATAATTGGGAGATTGATCACAGCTTTATTCAATAAACGGCGTGCTCAGCTTTGTAGTGGATAACTTTGCCAAGAACTGATCTAATCCAACCTCGTATCACCGATGTCTTACCTTCACCCTCTTCCTTGGGAAGAATCTTATTGATTGCATCAATTTCCTCATTCGTATCATTTCTCCAGACGTTCAATTGTAGAGCAGAAATAATTTCACGTATCACCGCTCCATCAACTATATCAACGTGCTTCAAATTGTAACACTCTTGAAATGCAGCACCGTCGTCAATCATGCCATCTTTCAATGGGATTGTGATACGTTCCAGAGAAGAGCAGTCACTGAATGCTCCCCCCAAACCCCCATCAATCATTGCCACCTTGCTGCACCTTCATCAATGATTTCAACATTTCCACATTGCCAAGTACTATTTGGAGGAGCATGTCAGCGTAGGTTTGTTGGGACCGATGCCTACATGTACCTCGCAGTATGTTTGATGGTACTCCAGGAATCCACATTCGGTCGGACTTTTGCTAGTTTCAGTCTTCCTGGGTACAGTTCTGTCCCACGTGCCATGTCATTGTATCGAAAAGCAGTCAAGCTAGGAATCGACAATCCGAACGGATAATCTCAGTATTCGAATTCGAAGGAAGTACTTGAGGGTTTGTTGACGTCAATGATGAGGTAGAAGTTGCCACTGTAACATCTTCAGAAAGAGCTGTGACAGGGTTGAGGTTAAGCCTGTCAACTAGAGCTCGGGAATCACCAGGTTGTATGAGTAAATATCACATTGGGAGAATTGAATTTGTTTGAATCAAATGGCACAGCACTGAAATATTTGATTGCATGCATCACAAATCTCGGAGAAATTGAACAGATGATCCCACGCTCGTCATGGTGAATTGATCGTAGTTAAGGCCTTAATTATCACCAATCGTAGAGGCAGCGAAGTTGATTTTGTTACAAAGCAGCTGGTATTATTGAGAACCAGAAAAGGGATTCTGTTCGGATGTGCGAACTCATTTTGCATTCTCGCCATCTGTCATTTTGCATTCTCGCCATCTGTCAAGTTGAGATTCTCGCCATCTGTCAATATTGAGATTGGCTCAGCCAGCTACTGTTGATGTGCAGCTGCCTGCACTGCTCGTACCGCTTTGAATGATAACTTCACATCTCAAAAATACAAAAAAGAACTTAAACATGGCGTCAGAACTGATCGTAGACTTCCCCCTCAGACGCAACCATATTCATGTGCGATTTGCCAAAACAGCGCAACTTTACATTGTTCATAGGCACGAGGACAAGAACGAGCTGTGGTACACCGAGGCAGAATACAACTCAATGAAACGAACCATCAAGCAAGACGTCCTCCAAGTCCGAGCTCGTGCAAGTGATTGTGATTGGACATCCGAAGAAGATGGAGGCTCCTGGATTGGTATTGCTCATCTACTCATACCTGCCTCTGCGCTCGAGGTGCAGGCTTGCAGAAGTCGATGCGTACGTGCAGTTCTCGCAGAGCAGGCGAGACAGGGGCCGTCTGAATGTTTGAGGTCTGAGGGTATTGCTCTTGCCTCGTCAGCCGAGACAAGGAGGGCCGTATTGAGAGCAAGGAAGCTTGGTAAGCTTCATCAATATTCCATTTGAGAATACATAGGTAGGCAATCTCCTCAAAGATTTAGGGGATTATGCATAGGCTGGTTGTACTTTAGGTGTACTTTAGGTTCGTTGGGGTCTGCTACCATACTTATCACTGATTCCAACTGCAGCAGAGTACAAACATTTTTCGATGTGGTTCTGTGTAGACACCAGGTTGATTAAGCATCCTAAAAGCCACCATTATTTCTGGCTCTTCAGCACTCTAGAGGGTGAGTGTTACGGATGCCATCATCGGTAGATAAGATAGATAAAAAGATTATTTTAGTTACTACTCTCTCTAGAGACGCCAGTGTCAGTAAAGAAAGGAGAACTCAATCCTGGAGTACTTTTAGGTACATAGATTATATTAGGATCTACTCTCTCTCTAGAGCTAGAGAGAGAGGGATCGGTAGAGAAAGGGGAACTTAATCAAGGAGGGGCTCGGGTTGCTCCCGAAGATGCCCTTGGGGCCTGCTAGAGGTACGGTTGGTTGACGGAAGTGGATAGCAAACGCGATACTTAGAACAAAGTAGAAGTAAGTATTCACATCAACACAACGAACAACTAACCGCTAACTGTGCCGATGCTGCCCACTCTTGCTCACTGCAGCTGGGTGCTGTTGATTCTGGAAAAAGGAACTCTGCATGCAATTTATGGCTACTGTGGTGTAAGCTCCTTTCGGATTTTGCGAACCTCAGAATCCTTTTTATGGGATCTCAATAATACCAGCTACTTTGTATCAAATCACAAACGCGAGCTGTGCATGAAAGTCTGAAGGGAGAAGTCAGGGGTTTGAAGCCTTCTGGTTCTAATACATATAGTTGTTCTTGGACCATTTCTGGAAATACTGATTTGTGGGTCAGATCGTATCGGAAAAACATATCTGGATAGCACCGTGCCAACCCACCTCCCAGAAATCTTGATCCTTCATCTTCTATCTATGGACTTGCAGAAGATGCCCTCTCTCAGATGAGGAGTTAGGCTGTTTGAGGAATCGATTGTGTCTATCGTCAAGATTCCACCATAGTATCTTCCAGTCTTAGGGAAGATATTCATCAAGACACAGAGTCTTCCATTCTGTCTTCTGCAAGTGCCTTTATCTTCGATGGACTTGCAGAAGACTTCTGACCGAAGTGACTCACGTTAATTTCCAGCCTTGCGGTTTTTTCTTGTCTGAAAAAAGGGCAGTTGAAAAAGGATAACAGTAACAGTATCGATTACTTCACATTGCTGCTGCTGCTGCTGCTACTAATACTAATAATGATAACAATATAACAGATATCTTGCAGCAGTACTACTACTACTACTGCGAAAACAGCATTAGCCCCAAATCCTAAACATTTCTCAAGAATGTTGGCATCCCTTTGATGTGGCTCGTACTAGGCATTTTGCAGCCATCAAATGAAACTATATTTCATGCAGCAAACAAAGTCTCTATTCGCGGCAAGAGATAATCATCGCTCCTTGCAGAAGGCGGCCCTTGTTTGGCTGCTTTTCGTTCGGGTTCCTCTTCGTCTCCGTCTTCATCATCGGAAATGGCTCGGGTCATTTCTGCCAAGTCAAGCTCTTCCATGATGTCGTGTAGGAGCAAGTTAGGATGAAGTTCAAAAGAGAGCCTCGTCTTGCGCAAATATCCATGTTGGACATATCGAGAGATATTACCTTTCCGACGCTTGGAGGAGGAATCATCTGCATTGCCGAGGTGATTGATATCAAGGAGGTCACTCAGGCCAGCATCCCTGAAGAGTTCATTAATCTTTCCAGCAGCTTGCAAGTCATCAACGCCTTCATCTTCTTCGAGACAGAGTAAGGCCTTCATTCGGAAGAGGTTGCTTGAATAACGAGAGAATGCATCTGCATCTGGTTCCCCGACTTGGCGAGGCTTAGTAGCGCTGCCACTGCCACCACCATCATGCTGTTTCGTTGGTTCAGTGTACTTGAGCTTGAGAACATTCATGATTTGAAGAGAGGGAAAATATGTTTCCAGATAAACTACGTTGCCTTTTGTGACGATCAAAGACCTCAAACTTTTGTTCATTACGTAAGTGCAACTTAGGGCAACGAACAAGAACTGCACAAGGTAAGTTTTAGGCCTTCTTGCTCTGCGTTGTTCAAACAATTACAAGGCATCTGCACATCAAAAGGAATCTGTGTCATCTCGCTGCTAGAGCCTTTTTGTTCAATGTAGTGTAAATCAATTTACACTACATACTTTGATGTAGTGTAAATAATTTCTGTTCACGCTACACAATGCGCGTGTTAATTCATCCTGTCCGTGCCATCTGCACATCACAAAGAGTCTGGAAATCCTGCTTTGTGTCTGGTGCATGGATACGACTCGGAAAAACACTGCATTGCACTCAAAGACGTCACCCAAGGAAGACCCGGATAGCCCCGTGCGAACCCACCTCCCAGAAACACCAGAAACCTTGAGTTTGAGTTGAAGATGAAAAGGCAGTGCACGATAATGGTTATACTTTGGTGATATTTCGACGAGGCCGCTAACTAACTCCTGTCCGTGAACTAACGCTCGAGAATGAATTAACGCGAGGCCTTGACCACACCAAGACGCCCGCTGAAAAAACTAATTACCCCACTTGTGGACACGTGAACTCCAGCCTTGCGGTTTTTTCTTGTCTGAAAAAAGGGCAGTTGAAAAAGGATAACAGTAACAGTATCGATTACTTCACATTGCTGCTGCTGCTGCTGCTACTAATACTAATAATGATAACAATATAACAGATATCTTGCAGCAGTACTACTACTACGAAAACAGCATTAGCCCCAAATCCTAAACATTTCTCAAGAATGTTGGCATCCCTTTGATGTGGCTCGTACTAGGCATTTTGCAGCCATCAAATGAAACTATATTTCATGCAGCAAACAAAGTCTCTATTCGCGGCAAGAGATAATCATCGCTCCTTGCAGAAGGCGGCCCTTGTTTGGCTGCTTTTCGTTCGGGTTCCTCTTCGTCTCCGTCTTCATCATCGGAAATGGCTCGGGTCATTTCTGCCAAGTCAAGCTCTTCCATGATGTCGTGTAGGAGCAAGTTAGGATGAAGTTCAAAAGAGAGCCTCGTCTTGCGCAAATATCCATGTTGGACATATCGAGAGATATTACCTTTCCGACGCTTGGAGGAGGAATCATCTGCATTGCCGAGGTGATTGATATCAAGGAGGTCACTCAGGCCAGCATCCCTGAAGAGTTCATTAATCTTTCCAGCAGCTTGCAAGTCATCAACGCCTTCATCTTCTTCGAGACAGAGTAAGGCCTTCATTCGGAAGAGGTTGCTTGAATAACGAGAGAATGCATCTGCATCTGGTTCCCCGACTTGGCGAGGCTTAGTAGCGCTGCCACTGCCACCACCATCATGCTGTTTCGTTGGTTCAGTGTACTTGAGCTTGAGAACATTCATGATTTGAAGAGAGGAAAAATATGATACAATGTCAATCGTTGGCTTTTGCTTTTGTGACGATCAAAGACCTCAAACTTTTGTACATTACGTAAGTGCAACTGGGGGCAACGAACATGTGATCTCTCGGAGAAATTGACTTCTGATCAGCTGGTTTCTGGCATTTTGTTAAACCCGGAAAAAAGTTGAAGATGCTTTCAAGTTTTACGGGTAGTTGTTGGTAGGTAGGTACTCTCTCTCTATAGGTCTCAAGGAGCCGTCGCGTAATTGTTGAGCGAGCAGAGCTTCGCTGATCGAGCTCCTATCAAAGCGTTCTCCTTTCCCGCCAAATATTCGACGGACAGATTCGAGATCTTCAACAATCAACATAACACTAAGTTGACCATGACAAAATTGCTTAGTAATAGTAGCAAGATGACGACAAGAATACCCTACATCAGGTGGCCTGGGGCAGTGAGATGTGCTGCATCTCTTCAGAGTAGCGGCAGCAAGAAAGTAGATCGTCTCATAGTCGGGCAAAGTCGAGTTTCAACGCCATCAATATCTTCTGTGGCTGTGACGAAGCCGCTGCACTTCCAAAATGATGTTCAGCATCGTCGATTCTTTGCCTCCACTGTTAGTAATTATAAAGGAATACTATTAGACGATCTGGCTGTGCGTTCGTTCAGCTCGGATGCCGATACGTCAGACATAGATGATAATGCGAATCATGTAAGTACGAGACATACTCTGATTGCTGCGCTCCATTCATTTCTCTTTCATCTCACCATTGCATACCCCACAGCAAATTATTTCACACGCTGAATCTGGTGACATCACAGCAGCACAAGAACTCTTAGCTCAAATGTATGCAAATGCAATCTCCCAAAACGACAGCGATCAATTTGCAGACATTGACAGCTACACGGCAGTTATGGATGGATTATTAGACCAACAAACACAATTAATTTCGAGCATCGGTGAGGAGATGAATGAAATTGAATCTGATTTAAATGCCACCATGCCCAATCTACTTAGTTCTGAATTCAATGAAAGGGGGGCAGCAAAGGTGATGATGTTGGCAGAAATGGCAAACGAACTTCTCATTCAAATGGAGGATATTTCGGGAGTGTCGGATAGATATTCGTCCATGAGGGGGAATGTTGCACATGAGTTAAGGAGTGCAACTTTGCAGCCTACATCCCATCATTATGATTTGACAATAACAGCCTTTGTCAATGCCACTACCGTGGCGAGAGATACCAACTACTCTTCACCCGCTACCAATAATTCACCCTATGTTGCGCAGAGGTGGCTCCAACGTATGGAAACTCTTGCGTTTGATCCTTATTCGGGAGTATCTCCCAGTGTAGACAGTTATTATCACGTCATGGAGGCATACGCCTCCCTGGGCAATGGTACTGCGGCAATCCCGGCCAATAAAAATAGGGCACCTATCCTTGCGCAAGCTGTATTTGACAAATTGAAAGAAAGTACCAATCTTATCCCGACAGTTCGAGAGCATCGGTTGTTGATACGTGCTTGGAGCAATAGTACTTGTAAGGAGGCTGCTTATAAGGCGATGGGACTGTGGATGAATATGCTCCGATTGTTTAGAGCTGGGGATGAAGAGATGGAACCGAGATTGGAGGATGGAAAGATGGTATTGGAAGCTTGGTCGAGAGCAATGTGAGTGAAGTGATGGTTGCCATGTGCAGCTACTTTTATTTTCAATTGAACGTTTGCGAATGCTTTGCTCACTCTCTCCTTCCATCACAGTAACAAACATTCCGCACGCCGCGCTCAAACTGTCCTGAACGCCATGGAAAAGCTAGTCTCGCACAAAAAGACTGAGGTGCGTCCTGATTTGGACTGCTACAGGTATGTTCTAATCGCCATGTCTCGATCCAAGGTACCAGACGTAGGCGCGAACGTGATGGATTTATTCAATACCATGGAAGAAGACCGTATTTTCCCTGACACGGCATGCTTTGATGCAGCAATTGAAACATTCAAAAATTGTTCCAGACGTGCCAAGCTGGAAGAGGCAGAGACGTATGCCAATGCAGCAGAGATTATGCTGAAGCGAATGGAACGAGAGCATGATAGATCGAGTGTTTCTGCAGTATTGCCGTCATCAATTACTTATACCAACGTCATTCAGGCGCTGGCTGTACGAAAGACGAAAAAAGCAGCACTGACAGCAGATGGGTTATTAAAGAAGATGGAACAGAAATACGCCAAGGGACACGAAGGAATGAAACCTACAAGAGACAGTTACGTCGGTGTCATTCACGCCTATGGCAACAGTGGAGCAGAATCTAGTTTCAATCACGCCAATGAAGTATTCCAAAGAATGATCACACAACACTCCAACGGGAACGACTCCGTCAAACCAGATGTAAGCGCCTACCACGCCTTAATCAGAGCATGCTCTAGAGCATCAATGAACATTGCATCCCCCGATCAGCAACGACAGGCCTTGGTTCTGGCAATTGCCACCGTTCAAGAAATGAAGAAATCGGATTTGAATCGACCCAATTCCAAAACGTACCTGTTGCTACTTCAATGCTGCATTCAGCTCTTACCCTCTGGTGCCGAACGTTCCAAGGCACTTCGCTCCATATTCCGCAGCTGCTGCAAGGATGGATTGGTCGATCAACAGGTACTCACCGAGTTTCAATCCGTCGTGTCGACGGATGTCTATCACAATGAAGTGGTCCACTCCGCACACGATTACAATGGTGTCAAGGCTTTGCCGGAATCATGGACACGTAACCTTGGTTATCGTGTGAGGACTCAGACGGAGGATGGGGTAAGCAAGAGGAATCCCATCATTTCGGTGACTGGCGAGGTGATTGCATCTACTGCGTATAATGATCATCGGATGAGGAGGCGATGGTCGAAGGTGAATAAGAAGCTGTTGGAGGGTGGGAGAATGTAACTGTAATTATATTTGGGCACATGTCATGATGAATTAATTGATAACTTAAGTAGATTCCTTGATACAATGATCCTCGATACAGATACAATGATCTATCAATCAATCTTCCTTACAACATCAACATACTTAGCGCAGCATGATAAATTTCCCTCATCTCTTTCTCTTTTGCTTTCTCTTATCCCTCCCCCCACCACCACCATTACCACCCTTGACATACCGTTCATACCGCTCCAACAACTCCTCATCTGTCACATGACTCCTCGTATTATTCACCCTTGCCGCACTATCCGTCCGTTGTTTCAACGCCGTATCCCACGTAGTTTGAACACTTTTGTGAAATCCTCCGAAGGAACGACGCCCGATGATATCGGATCCTACCCCGTACATGTCGACTACCGAGGCTAGTTGAAGTATTATTGTATCGTTGTCATTGGATGATGATGATGATGATTGTGCTGGTGGTGTAGGTGATGATGATATGGCGGTATGATCTCTCTTTCGTTCCGAATTGCCATCTGCACTATTGGAATTCGAATTAGTGTTGTTCTTTGTAGCAAACAGTTTCTTCTTCTCCTGATCTTCAATTGACGAATTAGCCGAATCAGCACCACCTTTTCGTTGCATAAATCTCATGCCCATTGTTGCACTAGATAATTTCTTGGCGGATGAACCTCCATTACTTTTTGGACTGGTTCCATTGATAGATTTTTGTTTGGAGTTGGGTGTTTTTGTTGTTGATGTGTTGGTATTCGGTTTGGCGGTGCCTGGTTTCCACATCATTGTGATGAAGGTTGTATTGAAAGTGTGGGCGTCGTCGCTGCTGATTATTTCTGAAGTAGATTTGATTTGAGCGCAGCGTTAGGAGTTAGGAATAGCTAGGAAGCATCATCGTCGCGACTTTTTGCTCTTTTTGATGTGTTTTGTTGGTGGCAAAAAAGGAGCGAAGACAGACTCTATCGAAATGTCCTTCAGACACGCTCGGCACCAGGTCACTTTCTCCCTTTCCTCAGCTGTATGTCAGCAAAGATCACAATTCATAAGTATTGGCGTGCAGCGGCAGGGCAAGCTTCTCCCGGCTTTCGTGCTTCTGTTCTTGCTGCACGAAATTCTCTTGCTGCACAAAAGTGAGCATAATTAAGAGATTGGTGCTGATCAGTATTCCAACATGTGAAATGAACAAAGATGCATTTAGATATTTTAACGGTTCCCGTGATGTGAAGAACTGTTCTTTGCCTTTGATACAAAGCTTGTAAGAGCCTGTTTTTCTTATTACAATCTGCTGATGCTGAGCAATTTCTTCTTATTCTCATGAACTTTCTGATTACTGAAACTCTTCACTGCATTGTATCGATCTCTTTATTTGATTGGTAACCCAACATGTCGAGAATTGGTCGTTCTTTGGTTTTGGTGTCCTTCAATCGTTGCTCGAAGCGAATGAGATTTTGAGGAACATTGAAGCTGCGCTCGAGGTCCAACGCGGTTTCATTAGGTAGAGTCCTGCTAGTGTTCTCACCCTCGACAAGACAACGTAGACCCAGTTCACGCATCGATAGTTCCAGTCATTGACAATGAGGATGTCTTTCGACATTCCCTGCAGCTTGTCGCCAGTTGTTGATATGTTGGAGTTGACAGGAATCTGCTTGACGTTTGCATTTGCATTTGCATTGCCCGCTGTTGTAGTTAAGGTATATTGTTTCAGTCAGAGGAAACTTGATTATGGCCGAAAATTCTTGTGGTTTGAGCTTGAAGGTCGGCAGGTTCGAGTTTAGCTCCATTTGAGGCAAAGTTGGTCGACTTTATGTTTATGTTTATGCCATCATCTCCCAGCTGCGTGATTATGGTGTCGTGGAAAGCTGCGGAAACCTTTCTGCGTTGCATGTTGCATGTGCCTTCGTTTTCTCCTCCTCTTCTTGGCCTTGGTGTTGCCTCTTTCATCCTCAGTCTTAGTATGGGTTGTTTTGGATATTGATGCCTCGATTATGAGAGTGTGTGCTGATCATATGTGAAAGTCGTACCACTGGGCCACTAGACGTCTAGCGGCTCAGTGGACCACTTTCGCGTATGAACAGCAAAAGTACATCAAAGAGCAGGCACTACTCATGCTTCCGGGCTTTTTGGCCCTACACGCTAGCGACTTGCAGTATTCTTTCAAGGCACCGCGGAAGCGGAAGCCCTAAACTATCGGCTTATCGGGGCCTGATACTATCGGCTTATCGGGGCTGCATCAGCAAGTGCATCAGCGTTGTGATAATTCATCTCTTAAACAAATTATGGCATGAATCTACAGCTGTTCAACGCACGCCGCTCGTAGCCTGTCTCAATAGAACACGACTCCTTACAGCGAGTTGAAATACTCCCCTCAAGCTAGCACCACCTGGCGCTAGATTGTGCTACTTCGCTGTTCCAATGCCTTTCTACGATCCCAAAGATCTAGTCATCACCTCAAAATATACCGAAAGAACCCTATCGAGGGAGGATAAGTTCACATAAAGCTAATCTCACCCTGTTACGATCGACTACTCCAGCTTGCATCAGAGGCTGGCCAGCCATACCGCCAGCGAAGTGATCGGTTTCGGCGTTGCCGCGTAATCCCTAATCACTCCTTACTCTTACTCCATCGTGAAATATGTATTGTAGGATCTTCCCGACAAACCGCTCCCCTCTCTCCCAATACCATTGGCCTTTTAAGCAGATCATCAATACTTCGTGAATACTGATCTATGATCACTATCTTCTTCTTATAACACGCTTACGAACCAAGTCATAGGCAACTGCATCATACACTGTTCTTCATCAAGCAAAGTGGATCCTAGACCCATCGTGTTCGATAACACCGACTGATCATTCTCAAGAACACAGGCCCCCGACTGGAATCCGCATCATTCTCAGTTTATATCAGCGCACTAATGTATTCTGTAGTCTTAGTTTCAGCCTGGTCCGTCAAACCATCAACACTCCCCTGTCTCTTGGAATACCAAGCGATATAGGAGCATTATTCAAGTAGACAATGAAACCAGCGCAAGATTTCCACGTGACCGTATCACCAGCACAATATGTATAAATAAATCAACGGATGACAAATTCTTTTCCTCTCGGCTCAGGCTATCAGGAGGCAGAACCTCCTTCCATCCTGCTCCGTCTAGAGTGGAAACGTCCAATCCTGCTTCTGAAATGCTGCTGAAGTTATATGTGGCTCAGTGGGATCATACAACATCTTGGCATTCTGATACTTAGTCAAGTATGCGAATAGATGAAACAAACATTCCAAATGACCTTCTATGGGCAGAGCAAGATGTCAACTCGTCGTCATTGAAAGCTCCCAACAAATATCTACCCGACCAGGCCAACTCTCTATCGCCTATCGCAGGATTTCTACCAAAGATCAACTATAGGGCGCTCTCACTAGCCAATTCTCAACTAGCATCTATCCGGCAGATACTCAGTCTTGAATGGAGCTCCATCACTCTTGGCATTGTGCAACCCTTCTTGGCCAGCCACTCAGAACATTCGTCAAGGCTATGCCAACATACGGGACAGCCAAAAGCCCTGTTCAGCTCCACTCTACGAGATCTATTGCCAAGATACCTCGATGGCCTCTCGTGAATGCTGCCTCTTCCGCTTCTGAATGTCAGCCAATCTCGTTGCGTAGCACGGCTTCTGCAATCGTATGTAAGATCACATGCCCCCCTCTACACACCAAAGATATACTCCATGTACTTTTCCATCACTAGTAAAAGGACGAAGGCAAACACAGGATCTCCATGCGGCAATTTAAAGCGAAGGTCAAGCATATACTCACATTAGTGCAGTCCAAAATCTCTGCATGCAAAACGACTTCCGTGAACCTCTCGCTAGATCAGAGCATTTCTTCATTCTCAACATCAAATTCGGAACAGCAGACAACATAGCGCTTCTGAATATAACTTTGGAAATATACATTCTGGTGTTTCCTGCAAAGACTGATGGACCCATCATTTCGGCGTAGGGAATGCAACATGCACTTCTCGACTTATCACACCAGCACGGCTTCACACTACACTCGTGGATCTTGCGGCTCGACCTACCCTTTCCTGATGTAATGATCTTCATCTGCTTCCGCACTGTGAACACAACACTGAAATGCAACTTCATTATCATCCTGCACCACATACTCGGCCATCTCCGCAGCACAGGGTTGATATATTTCGATCCTTCAGCCAGCTGCATCTGCATCCATTGCTTGCGACAATTAATAATACTCATCAAGAACATTCATCAACCGTAGCCTGAGAATCCACTTCCGATCATACCTCATCGTGATATACTTCTTCCCTTTTGGATATAGCATTAGCATCAATTGACGGCAATGATCCAGCATTCTTTCAATCTCTCGGAGTAATGTATATTATCGACTCCAACTGCAACTTGTTCTAGAACATTTTGGGCAATAAAAGCGCACAATACCGCTTCAGCCTTCACATTCTCATTGAACCATACAACATAGGTAATAGTAGTCAGGGCTAAGCGGTGATAGACGCCATTGTCTAACCATCTTTGTCAACACTGCGACTCGGCAATAGACCTTGTCGACACTGTGATATCGCATGTTGCACAACTTGTGGCCATCCTCCCCTTGAGGGAAAGACCTCTACGTCAATCTGGTCATCCACAAGTGATCTGTCAGTAATGGGCTCCCCTGAAGCAATGCATGCATCAGCCTCAGGTACCACGTATTGTCTTCGAACCTCATTGCTCATCCGCAAGTATTGCAAGAGCGTCCGCCTCGCCATCATGAATATGCCAGCCGCTGATATCATTCAGATCATCGAACCACTTCATTGTAGAGTTTATCCTGAGTCTCCTCCTCGGCCGTAGATAATTCAACATCATCTACCTCGGAGGTAAAATCGCCGCGTCCCCAAAATTTGCGTCGAATATTATTCATACACATCAGCCAATTGCTGCGTTCATTCTCATTCATAGTCATTTCTCTGCCATGGTCATTACTAGGCTCCAAACACCCCCCAAAAAACAACTGTATAGCGTGTGGGATCTTGTGAGTTCCTATCTTCCAAAGAATAACATCAATCAAGCCAACCAAACGCCGCAATATTGCTAATATCTGGCTCGTGCATCTAGTCACCGGGCATGGATTTAATCCGCCGAGTTGTTGTGCCATGTACCGTAAGGTTCATGATTTGCACCCTCCGCTCAAAGCAATCCCATAACGTCATAAGAGCGTCGCTTTCCTGAAATTCAGCTGATAGATTATGCAAGAACCCAAACTAGCGTTCCGCCAAATCAGCCCACTGCGTAGCTCTCCTAATACACGCAGAGTATTCCCACCTCGTATAAACCTGCGTACCTCCTCGCACTTTTGGATGCTCAAGGATCGCAGACGAGCGTGCCTGGAACACCTACTCACCTGCATGATGCCGTCGCTGCCATCTCATCCAAGTATAAATGAACCCTTTTTGGACACATAAACTCGGACAAGTGTACACGTTGGTACCTCCTTGTGGTCTTCGCGTCGCATCAGTGTAGAAGATAGTATCAATAAAACGTTTGTTGCGTAATGCACGATCATTTGTTGGAAACTAACTCTCTTGACAAAGTAGTGTTGATGAAAACCTACCCAGCTGCGTCGTCTGTTAAATTGTGAGCATCCTCTTCTGAAATGCGCTATAACTAACCAAGTATCTCGGCTGAGACACACCAGTAGGATCTCCAACTCCAACGCACTGAAAATACCCAAAGTGGTCGACACAATATATAGCTTCAAAATCTCATAAGAACAATTCATTGTTATCTCTTGTCTCATCGGTTCTGCAAGATGCAATGCCATGCACAACA
The DNA here is from genome assembly GCA_037178625.1 of Skeletonema tropicum. Classification (NCBI taxonomy): domain Eukaryota; phylum Bacillariophyta; class Thalassiosirophyceae; order Thalassiosirales; family Thalassiosiraceae; genus Skeletonema; species Skeletonema tropicum. The sequence continues at coordinate 2,049,102 of CM074138.1, read as the reverse complement.
GATCTTCCCAGTGATTCCAGAGCGTCAGCCAATTATACAATGAGTTCCTTTCTAGAAGGAAACTCCCTCTTGCTAATAGTACGCATCAATATGATTATCCATCACCTCTATTTAGCGAGCATCCTCAGAGGGATCTCCAACATTTACTCAGAGGTATCTCTCAATCATAGCGACATACTTATGCATCCATATGATTATCCATCACCTCTACGAAGCGAGCATCCTCAGAGGGATCTCCAGCATTGATTCAGAGGGGGCTTTCAATCATAGCGCATACATCTGGACGTTGAGCGCTCTCACAGTAGTAGCCTGGATACTACTCTCATACTCTCCTCACTCGTTCCTGCAATAAAAATAAAAAAAAAGGCAAGTGCGCCGACTCAGTACCCATGCATACACCAACTTCACGTCCTCCGCATCGAAGACGTCTGTGTTACTTGGTAATCTCGTCAATTCTTCAACTACCATCCGCATTTAAATCTAACACTACCACATTAACATAATGAATGGGAAAATCGAAGAGGAGATCAGATACATCAACATCACTGTTGCTTTCTACATCGAAAAAATCGATGTCCGGCGTAGCGCTTGCCTCCTCCTCTTCTGCAGGTGACAGTTCGATGTCCGGCGTAGAGCTTGCCTCCTCATCTTCTGCAGTTGACAGTTGTGGTTCCCCGAGCTCAAGTGGAGGAATGCTTCCTGATGCTGGTGGAGGTGTACTTAGGTGAGGACATGATGAGTGTTGGTCGGTGGGTGACGACAGATGATGCACCTTGTAGCAGGCATCAATTTTATGGCCGCAAAAAAAAAAAGAAAAATGGAAGGGGTATTATGTTCTGTCTCAAAGCCAGGAGTTCTCAGCAGCTATCGGTCAATGTTCAGCAGCGGAAAGACCGGACTATTCCTGACTGCTGCTCGCTCACTCACTCTAGAGTGACACCACATAAGTACGGTTGGAATTCATAGAAGCTTTCTCAATGGTATCAATTTTGCGAAAACACAAGAAAGAAAGAAAGAAAGAACCTCGCGAACAGGTACAGCCCACGTACAGAAAAGTGACTCAAGCCACGGTTCGTGCTTCTATTCTTTGCACGAAATATCGTACTCTTTCTGCACAAATGAAAATAAGAGCGGTATTAAGAACTTGTTTTCTGTCATATTCTGCTAAGCAGCTTCTTCTTTATTTCTCTATGAATTCTTTCTCATTACTTTCGTAGGAAAGGGGTTAGACGTCCAAAGGCAGGGGCTCTATTGGATAAAGAGGTAACATACATCAAGGAAATGACGCATAAGGCGCACGCTACTTCACCGAATGCGTACTTCTATGGCTAAGTGCAGGGTCAGCCTAGCCAGGATGCTCGTTCTCAGCGAATATTTGTGCTGTGAACAAATGGGGTACAGATGTGAAAAGCTGAGAGCGAGCTGAGCTCAAATCCGCAGAGAGCTAAGCTTTGTTTTGATTTGAGAAAAATAGTTTTATACGTGCGTAGGAACTCATACAAATTTGGGCGGGAGGGTTCTCATCCTCCATCATCAACAAGACCACCACATGGCCGGACGTATAGCTGTCTTATCTCCTTGACTCCATCCACTGGATTCCTACGTACCTCGTGTACAAGATGTCATCCAGCATTCCAATTTCGCGCAAAAATACATTTCAAAAATTTCCCGCGTCTTTTGTTCCAACACTTTCAAGCACACTAAACACATAATTCAACATCATGGGGAAATGAACCAAAATACCATGATGCCGGCATAGTGGGTAAAATCGTATCTCCTCAACTCTCCAGAAACTTAGTTGGTGCTAGGCCCATCTGAGCAGCTGAGATCACGGAGAAACTTTTGATCTACCTGGCCCACTAAGTTACAATAGTCTCGCCCCAAACCTCCAAACCAAAATAAGCCTACGAAATCACGAAAAACAACCTCTGCCGTCCTCCAATTCCACTCAATATGAATGGTACAATCGGTCTCTCTCCATCAATCCTCGCTGTCGCTTATACATATAGACATTGGGTGTTGGTGTGGCACATTGCTAGTGACTTCATATGGCCATAGCACTCCGTCGGGCACCAATATTGCTGCTACACATCACATCATCGATTACAAACAAATGTCACCCATTTCATTGTTCTATTCCGACCTCTAATCAAGGAGATACAACTAAACACGACACAAGAGCTATCAATAATATGTTAGGATCGCTTTGTATCGTGAAGCTGACAATAGAGATCCGATTTCACTCCCTACACTATCATCGGCGAACTCAATCTTTACATCACAAGACAAACACATCATGGCCATTTACAGAACAACTCCGATGGTAACGTCATTCAAATCAACCTAACCAACCGACAACAACAGCACAACAACTATGTAGGTTATTGATGATGTAGGGTCATAGTTGAGTGACTTGAAGTTGATTGGGTGGAATAGGTGCACATATTGTCTCCGAAGAAGGCTGTTGTTATGACGCCACATTGCGTCTGAATAGATCGGAGTAGGATCTTCAACTACTTTTTAAGGCTCTTAGGTTTCGATGAATTAATGTTCGACGGATAAAGCTGCATATTTTCACTGCTGATATCGTTGGAATGCACAAAGAGTATTCTCTCTTATGAGATAGTTGTTTATCTGCATGCATTTATGTCGTATAACACGGATCTGTGGGCCTCATAAATTATTATTATACAACAATAAGATATATCCATCATTGATATGCGTCTAAAGTTCATTATTTCAACAGTGTTTCTTGTCGATAGTGCTGAAATATTTGTTACAACACCATCGTTCATTGCTCCTGAGGAGTTGAGGATACACATTCTTGTGCACTAATTGGCTTGCATTTTACATCATATGTAAAATCGGTACATACCAAGCTGCTCCATACATTCATAAATATTTATATAGGCATCACGAGCATTATATCTTTGATCTAACAGCACAATGCTTAGTAAAGTACGCTACTCGGGCGGAAATCCCATGGTGGTGATGTGCTCGAAGATCGATGGCGCCACTTTGGTACCGCTTCTTGGACGATTCCTACGTACATAAAAAAATCCACTTGATGGAGTCAAGGAGATGAGACAGCTATGACTGTGGTTTGGCACTGGCCATGGAGCTTGGGTATTATCGGTTTCTTGGCCTGCGCGCCTTTTCCAGGGGTCACTCCAGCGGGGAAACGGGGCGCCCCCTCCATCATTTTTCTAGCCGTGTCACACACTTTTCAAAATTTGATCACTGTGCACACCAGAACCATGGCGGAGGCGGCGGCTATGGTATGGAGCGGAACGTCGGTCGGCATCACTAAATGCCGGCGGCGATGTCCTCAGTGGACCGATATGACCTCATGACGTGAAGGAATTTCTGCCAAAGCGCCCAGAGCCTTTATTTTGGGTGTCGCCTACCTAAAGTGACCGTTATTAAATAAAATAGATTAAATTGTCCCCGCCTAATCTACAGTGAAAAAAAATTATCCAGGATATTTCAATTTGAGGGGCCGAACAGCTGCTACCTTCTTGGAGTCGAAGAGCGCAAGCCCCCCTAACGCCAACCCAATTAAGACTCGGCAAACAAAATATCCTCAGGGATATAATTATATAAACTAGAGTTTGCTAGAGAAAGGTGTTAAAATTATGCTAAACACAAATTTCACCCCACAGTTTTTGTATTTGCCCCAGTCTATTCTCACATTATCCAAAGTTTGAACTACATAACCAAAAAGCGAGAATGAGGCCTCTTTGGTGGGGAACATAACCCTCTATGTACAAAAAATCTGGCTAGCTGATTCCTATAAGTACCCATGTACTGCCCACGTACAGAAATGTTACATACTGACGCGCCACGCGCCCACGCTATCTACGCTAGAGCTCGTCAGATTTCCGCAATAACTCTAAGCTTTGTCGAAGCTTGGATAGTACTAATGAATACCTATTGTACTCATTGAGACTTTGGTGCTGTGCGACAGATTAAAAGATAAAGCGCAATAAGAGGTTACGGCGAAAGCAAAAGCAATGCAGAAAGGAATTTTGCACATCAAGTCGTTGTTGAAGCTGAGATCAAGCTAACAATTTCTCAAGCGATGATAATGATAGCACTGAAGAGCATATATGTAGATGTAGTCAATGGCTTTGCTGCTCTGCTGATGGGGAAGATATTTAGTTCGAGTGGCCACGAGTTGTTCGACACAGTGTCTTCAACTTGTACTTGTGAACTTGTGCTACACAAGTATTCCTTTAGCCCAGAAAAATTTGCTTTGAGGAACTGTAGAGAGAGATAGATGCAAAATGGACGACTTATTCACATGTGACACATAAGATAAATCCTGATGACTTAAACCCAGCATCCTTGCTCTTCGTACTATATACACGCCTTGTCTGAGCAAGAGAAGCAAGCGCAATAGCCTCGCATCTTAAACCTGCGGAAGGATCGTGTCTCGCCTGCTCCACTAGCACTGCATTGATACATCGCTCTTTGCTAGAGCCATCATCTCGAGCATTGTACCATCTTTAAGGAGATTCTCCATTCCAACATATTAGACGCTGCTTTCCTCGGCTGAGGCTGAGGTATCATTATCATCATCATCCATCATCAGCATCATCTATACTGCACAGTTGAAAGGGACCTCAACCAACGCCTGCGCACGAACATGGCGGATATCTTGCGCGGTACGTCTCATTGAATCAATTTCTGCGACAGTGTACCATAACTCGTGACGAGCAACGTCGCTATGCTCCTGGTTACAGATATGCACCTTCGCAGTATCAGCAAATCGTACCAAACCAGTCGTAGTGGATCTCAGAGAATCCACTCGAAGTGGAAGGGGTAAAATGTGGGAATAATGCGTAGGCAATTCTATCAACAAAGGCTACAAGATACAAGATAAAATGTGGTGACTGGTTACTGAAAATTTTGTCACTATGTAGCACTAACGCAAAATCACCAAAGTAGGGTCGATATGGTAAAACCACTGTACTTACTAACCATCTCACATACAGGGAGCCACTTCAACTTTGCAGATGGAAACTCTCAAATTAGGATTCGACAGTGTTCTGAGTAAGTTCTAATGCAACTCCACACATTCCCTTCGGAACACGTCAGAAGTGCGTGAATCACCTCTGGAGCATGTCACTCCCTGCCCCTCGGAAGAAAAGGCCCTAAATTCTTCAAAGTGGCAATGGCATTGGTTCCCAGTCAATTCGGCGCAATCAGCCCACTGTTCGGATTGAATCACTTCCTCGATTCGATCGACGGCACAATCTGGTACAGTTTTGATACGTACTTGAACTTGTAGCTTGAACTTGAACTTTGCCACATACAAGCCTGTCTTACGCGCCTACTATGCACGACGGCCCACAGTCAGTCACCACCCAACATTAGCTGCTACGATGAAGCCCTATTACTCATTTGTGCAGATGTTACTAACAACCAACGGCCGGAGTAGCCACAACTGTCCACAAGGACGATTACTCATTCACCTAACACTTTCCTCATAGCACTACATACCTCACAACTCACGTGTATGTCAAACAACCGAAAACCCCACAATCTCTCTCCTCTTGAAAGAGTAGCAGTGCGTGAGAGAGTAGCGAGATCTCTAGAGGCTCTAGAGACACGAAGCTTGGATTGCTAAATGGTATCTGAAAACATCCTGCAACAAACCCCAGATAATCAATGCAGTAATTTGACAATGCAACCCTATATAATCTTCTACATTAGTACTTTACATGACAGAAATTACACTCCTAAGAAAATTAAGTTCGGCATAGCCACCAGCTACTCTTGGCAATTTCTACTCCCCACTTGGACTGTTTGGAAGCCACATCAAACATTTTTTCAGCATCGACAATGCCTTCACGTTTTTGACGAGCCTGCTCTTCAAGAACAGACCGTCTCAGATTGGCACGTTGCCCTAGCATCTCATCAATTAACCTGCGCTGATGTATGCGCACCATATACTCCTTTCCATTCTTGCACAGATCCACGTCTGACAAGGTGAAACGCCCAGTAGGGCCAAAACTTACTACCATGTCGTGGAATTCATTCTTTGTTGACTCAATAGTTCTCGATACGTCTATGTCAAGCCAGCTGTTCTTGATGTCATCCTCGGTGACCTCATAGCTTATATCATTATTCGTGTAGGTAAACTGTACATGCTTGTTCACCTTGGACCTTGTAGTGGTATCTGAGACGAGTGCAGGCTTCGGTGGAACCTTCTTGTCTGTGGGTCTGGGTAAAGATTCTGAGCAATCTGAACTTCTATTGCAACTTTCGTTCATTTGAATACTTCTGCTCTGGGCATGCTTAAAAGGCTTATACGAGGCGACCCTCTTGGGAACTGAAAAAGTGGTAACAACTTCATTCCAGGCCTCATTCTCGAATAAGGATCCTGTGTCTGTGGGATTCGAGGAGGCTCGTGCAAAACGAGGTGTGCAGGCATGCCCCATTGATTTGAAGGCTGCCATTGCGTTCCCATTCCAATTCCCATCCTCATCTTGAATGCATGATTTCGTTTTGGACCTAAGATTGTATCGAGGACGGTGGAGATCATCGGTGCTCTTTGTCCTGCCTGTGACCTGATGTTTAATTCGTCGGCCTGAGTTTCTCCGAAGCAAGCTAGATGAAGATGAAGACTTGTCTCTTGATGATGCCATTTTTTGATGACCGGAGGAGGTTGGAAGAATGCTTGCCACTTTGTTTGCCCTATTCCCTCTGCTGATGAGGAAGCTGTTGTTCATGATCGATAGAGTAATACCTAATGTCCTAATTGATATGAAATGATTTTGAGTTTATGAGTAGTTGGTATTCATAATTCTCATCATTGCATTATTTTATGCAATATATCTACATTTTGACAACAACTTGAACGATGGAAATTACGATTACGAACTTCAATGCAAGGCTCAAACTCCAATTCGCTTCGTTCGTGCTTCAACTTCGAACTTCAACAGAGAGCCCAGACTTCTACAGTCGGTACTTATGTAGATTCTTTCGTACGTCTCTGTCACATTTTGTCAAATCCGCTGTGATATGTCAACCTAAATTTTTTTGTTTTCGTAGTTCAGGAGTAGATCCACATCCCTGAATGTCTATGTATCATCTTCGTAATTATAGGCCACCATAGTGAAAATCTGAAAGGGATAAAACCATTTCCTTTCAGATTTTTCCGCTTCGTACAACTCTGTTCTCATTCCAAAAGGCCAACGCCAACATCATCATTACGTAGAGCCGTTTCGTGCGTTCTTACATATCTCACACTCATTTCCGGGGGGCTAATAAGTCGACCAACAAGCTACACTCTAGCTTGGCAATACCATGTATACCTACTTTTCAACTCATCAGCATATTAGAATTTGCAAACGGACAGCCAGAGTTCATAGCCCTACAATATCCATTCTCTCTACGGAGAACCGAAGTCCCATTGCCCAAGCACGGACAGGAGCCCAAGTCCAAACAGCCAGAATGATTCCGCAACCACATAACACTTTCTCCACATAGCCCTGCCACGTAATCCACGTGCGTACCAAATAACCTAAAACCCAATGAAGAAGAGTGAGTGGATGGTGAGATAAAAATATATAGGGTGCCGTGGTTCCCGTGGTGCCGCTTTGCAAATCTTCAGAAAGAGACCCACGGCCCACGACCGACCGACCTCCACCCTCGCTCGCTCAAGCAACAAAGATCCAAAAATCTTGCCGCCGACCTCGCGCCCGCCATCCAGCCGACCTCCACGCACAACTACTGCTTTCATTGCATTGCAACTATTCAACGTTGACCAGCCCTCTCTACCTGACAGTAATAACAGTCACAGGGTAACAACAGTGCAACAATAATATCTGCTGCATCTCCTCTTGCCCGTGATTTTAAATCAGGTCGAATCACTACGAAAATTTTAAAAAATTAGTCGGGGGCTCAACTCTTACCTACGATCCAGTCGCCAATAAGTAACTATTTTTTATCAAGCATACAACAATGACGCTCATCACCCAAATTGAAGACAAGGGAGCAGTGGTCGCATGGAGTCCTATCGGGGAATATGCTGATGTGATTGCTTTGGGGAGTAAGGTGCGTTTTTCATCATTGCTCTTTTTTGTTGTGTGTAAATTTGGTTGATTTCCAGCTAATAAAAACCATGTAATTTTATGAATCCATTCTTTTCCCTCTCTCGTCTTCAAATCATGACATCTACACCACACCAAATATCAACATAAACACAATAATCTGACAGGAAAAGGGCGGTATCGGATTTGACGACTACGGCGGCTCACTCGAACTCTACAATCTCAACATTACCAACAAAAACGACGACGGGACCTCCTCCTCCCCCTCTCTTCTTGGATCACTTCAAACTTCCACTCGATTCGCTAGCATTGCTTGGTCGACCGCCTCGACTTCTTCTGGAATTGACGGGACGAATAACAATGTAAGTAGTACGGGAATAATTGCGGGAGGGTTATTGGATGGCACTGTCAATTTATGGAAGCCTTCGTCAATTATGAAGGAGTTGCCGGATGCTACCTTGGCATCGGTACCTTTACCCAACAACAACAATGATGGTAGTAGCAACGGGAATGTAGGAGCAGTATCCACATTGAAATTTAATCCACATCCCGATTCACGACATTTATTAGCCACCGGTACATCCTCGGGACATGTCTGGATGATGGATTGTACCACACCTGAAAATGTCTTTTCGCCCGGTGACAATCAATCCCATCAGGGGGGAGAAATTACCAAAGTCGCCTGGAATTCACAAGTGTCCCACATCCTCGCCTCCTCCTCGGCCAATGGAACAGTTGTCGTTTGGGATACCCGTCAAAAGAAACCATGGTGTGAATTACGCGTCGAATCCAATTGTCCCGTGAGTGACATGGCATGGAATCCCACTCAGGGATTACACATGATGACGGCAAGTGAGGGGGGTGGAGGTCATTTACGACTGTGGGATTTACGTGCCTCGACGAGTATGCCGTTGACGTCGTTGGAGGGACATGTGGGGGGAGTGTTGAGTATGGATTGGTGTCCTCATGATGATACGTTGATGGTGAGTTGTGGGAATGATAATCGGACATTGGTTTGGGATTTGTATTCGTTGCAGCCTATTGCGGAGGTTCCGAATGAGGATGTAACTGCTGCCGCTACTACTGCTTCTGCGGCGTCTGGAGCGGGGAATGATCCGAGTAGTATATATGGTGGTGGATTGACTTCATCGCAACAGAAACGTAATGATGTGCAATGGTCACCACTACGTCGGGGGGTGATTTCCACATGTTCCTTCAATCGAAAGATTCAGGCTCATTCCGTTGTTGGTCTTGCCACCAAGTGTGGTCGTCCACCCAAGTGGATGTCTCCCGGGAGTGGAGTATCCTGTGGCTTTGGCGGTGCCGTAGTTTCCATCGAGGCACAACAACAACAACAAAAGGTTGTCAAAATTGATACCGTCGTGGAACACCCCGAGCTTTTGGAGGCATCGAACAAGTTTGAATCGGAATTTGCCGCTACGGATTGTATTACGTATTGTCATACCATGGCGGAACGTGCGGAAGATGAGTATGAGAGTCAAGTTTGGAGTTTTATGCAAATCATGTTTGAGACGGATGCACGTGAGCAGCTATTGAATTATCTTGGGTTTGATCCGGAGAAGATTAATCAGGCGGCTATGGAGTATAATGAGGATGGGTCGAACCCCAGTGATGCTGAGCCTATTCCTGCCATGTCCAAGGATGCAGAGAATGCTGTGAAGGATGCGTTACTGGTGGGTAATTTTGAAGCGGCTGTCGAATGTTGCTTCCGTTCTGGCAACTATGCCGATGCGTTGGTACTCGCCTCGTGTGGAGGTGCTGAATTATGGGCAAAAACACAGGCAGAGTACTTTTCACGTGAGGTTAAGCGACGTCCGTTCTTGTCGTTGGTTAGTGCAGTGATTCATGGTCAGTTGACAGAGCTTGTGGGTAGGTCGGATCCAAAGAAGTGGAGGGAGACATTGGCAGTTCTTTCGACGTATGGGCAATCAGAAGAGTTCCCATCACTTTGTGCTGCACTTGGAGATCGACTCGAGGAGTCTGGAGATGCTGCAAACGCCTCACTGTGCTACATGTGCGCACTCGATCTTGGCCAGGCCGTGAAATATTGGAAGCTTACGCTGGAGGATGCGGGGACCAATCTCCTATCGCTGCAAGATTTTGTTGAGAAGGTGTCGGTCTTCACACAGGCACTGGACTGCGGTCGTGATCTCGATGATGAGGTCTCTAATCTGTTTGCGGACTATTCCAAGGCACTTGCTAACCAAGGCGATCTTGTGTCGGCAGCGAAATATCTCAAGGGTAATACCAAGGATACGATGGAACTCCGCGATAGAATCTACCGTAGCAGGTTTGGAAGCTTTTGCCCAGAACTCATGGCATCACCACCCGACTTCCCTTACAACTATGTGAATATCGGTGTGGCTCGTGACTTGCACGGAATCACATTGAAGCAACCTGTAGCACAAACTCAACAATATCAGGAACAACAGCAGCCGCAGCAGCAAGAGCAACAAATAACCCATGAAACTGAGTCTTTTGTTACACAAGCTAATAATCAGGTTCAGCAACAACAACCTCAGCCGCAACAGCAGCAGCAACATCAACAATCGCAGCAGGAAAACCAGCAATCATCTTCAGGTCTACCTTCAGGTTGGGTTGCACTTCAAGATCCGAGCAGCGGAAGAACGTACTATGCAAATCAAAACACAGGAGAGTCGTCTTGGGATCCACCTGTCGCAACGGCGTCTCCTGCCCTTGCATCACAACCTGAACCCACCTACACCCAACCCGCTGCTTCGCTTACTGACAGCTCACAACTTGTGGCCAACCAGGTGCAGCAACCGCAGACCAATGGAGCAATTAATGGGACGCCTTCGGTTACTACGACTCAAAAAGTTGCTAGCAGGTATGGAGATGGATTCGTTACTTCGGCATCAAATCCTCAGCTTGCTGAACAATATGGAAACGTTGGAACAAGCAATCCATACTCGAATGCAAATCGACCCGGGACGGCCGCTGCTGCAGTTGGTGGGGGGCAGATGAAGAAGGCGCCTGTGTCTGGAACCCTCGACTCGATGCCCACACTGAGTGAGGATTATGCGCACTTACAATCTGGACTGTTGGCCATTGTGGAACAATTGCATTTAGCTGCCGATGGAGGAATGGAAAAGAAACAGGCCATGGAATCTCAAAAGGCAGTAGCTGTGTTTGTCAAGACACTAGCCCGTGGTGGAATCGATTCGGATGTTGCTAATCAAGTCAGCACAATGCTTTCGGCGTTGCGTGATCGTGATTATGGTTCGGCGTCAGCTGTTGTGACTCGTTTGATCAGCAATGAATGGAAAGACCACAAGGATTGGTTGAAGGGAATGAAATTCTTGGTACAAATGGTGTCAAGAAAGCAGCTTTAGATTATCTTTGCGACGAGAAGTATCGAGAGAGACGTGACGCCAAAATAGTGGTAGAATCCGGATAGATCAAGTAATGGCTCTCTAACTTTTAATATCTGTTCTCGCCTATTCCAACCCCTGACATATTAGAGACAAGTTTTGTCTGCCTCCGCTTCACCAAAATTGGCCAAATCATCTGAATATTTGTTAGTGAACAGCACAAAACTTTGATGTTATTTGTCCAATGATGCAAGAGGTTATCGAGGTCAAAAGGTCCTGAACTACAAATTTCATGTAGATTCCGAGTAAGTATCTTCTTTTAAGTATTGGTACTTAAGTGCGATTTCAATTGCAAGTTTCCTAAGAAGCCATACAGTCATAGGTAGTTGGTGTTTTTTTTCTTAGTGATTTTCAAGCTACCGCCAAAATTAAATCAGAGCTGAAAAAAAATCAGAGCCACGCTGTAGTCCTCGGTTTATAGATTCCCTCGATTGGGTGCGAAAAATATTTTTTTCAGAAAAGTCCGCGATTTGGTTTTGGCGGGAGAATGTTCGGGAATCTATAACCTCTGAGAGCTCGTGCAGATTTTCAACTCGCCCAGGCCGAACAGGGTTGAAATATGCCAAATCACCCTAAAATATGCAGTCGAATTGAGCACATTGAGGACCAATGCCTCCCAGTATCGATGCCGACGCATCGCCCAACGGTCCCCCTAGCCCTCTGCCATGTCCGGGCCATGGTGGACCCACGACAACGGCTATTTCTTCGGTCGAAATGGAGTCAAAAGAGGACGAAAATGAGCGAAATTTCGACGCCGCCGATCCAACATCGCTTTTGACTTCCATTGAGTTCGTTTCTCGAGAGGTGTTTGGAACACAGCAATTGAGTGGCTTCCAGATGGTAAGGGCGAGCTGAGCAATGGATTCACGTACAGTCGACATCGACCAGAATGGAGTGCGAAAAGAAGAAAGCAATTGCTGCTGAAAATTATCTGGAGAGTCGTCGAAAGAGAAGTTGAATGGGATTCCATTAAAATAATGTAGAAATGGATTAAGTAAGTATACATTTTATTAACATTAATATCTTTTACACGGAGGCGCGACTACGATCCTCAAAGTTGTTCGTCAAGAAACCTTCTACTTCTCTGACCTTTCCAAGTTAATCGCGGTGACCGAATACGTTGTGCGCTGTAACAAACACTGATTGATCGTGCCTTCAAATAACATCGGAGATAAATCTCTCCTCTCTCAACCTCGCCCTCGCCTTCACTGAATGTAGCAGGACGTACCCGATGCTCAGACTTCTTATTTGGAACTATATTCATACATCCTTTTCTCGATCTCGATCCTCCTCCTCCTATTTCTATATTTGGGTATCTTGATTGTAAGTCAATGCAATCGTTTGTGTTTGTTCGGCTTCTCTTTCTGTTTCGCTTGATCGGGAGTGTCGGACGGGTGTTCGCTTCGTTTGCTCTGTAGCATAATTTCATTGCATTCGATTCGGTTTCGTCGCTGTGGTTGGATAGTCTTCTGGCATACGGCATCGCTCTCGGTGAAGATGCCTGTTTCCGCTCCGATTCATTGCCATTAGTGTTGTTAAGGAGACAGGTCGAGTTCGAGTAGTGGTGTTATTGGTAACATCTTTTGCTCTTTCCTTCGACGCTTCATCCGCCGATGGAGACGAATAAAAGCCGTTAATTTCTCTCTCACCGCTCTAATAGGGGCTTCGGTGGTGCTGGATGTTGGCAAACGATAGAGGGAGAGGGGTTGAAAAGGTGTTCCGGTGGTTCGACATGGTCATTGTCGGCCAAAAGTGAATCTTTAATGTCGAAAGGGTGATATTTCAACCCTGTTCGGCCTGGGCGAGTTGAAAATCTGCACGAGCTCTCAGAGGTTATACGCTCCACGGTTTCCCAAATGGCCTGAAAGCGGCCATTTCGATTTTGCTATAAATCGAGTGAATTTTTAAAAAACCCTCAAAAAACTTTTTTTGACACCCTGTTGCGCGGAAATAACTAGGCACGGGGTTACGCCACTTAATCTCGACTAAATTAGAAAAATATTGAGACACCTACCTGACTTCGAAAAGTTCCGTCACCCCACGCAAAAATCACACACAATGGCACAAACTTCAAAAAAATCCTCAACCATAGACACTATACAGCGGAGAACATCTCCTACCATTACACCAGTACATGGCAAACCCTCCGCGTTTTTTTACAGTAGCTTCATCATATACCACCCGACCCCTGCGCAGAAAACGCGGAGCATTGGTTACGATGTATTCCTTCAATAAAAAGTTTCGTGCGCGAAGTTTCCTAATGAAACATTGCCGTTCATGTCGGAGGGAGAGTCATGCCGGTGCATAACCCATGGAGACATAAAGCATGATCCTTGCAGCCCACCAATCGAGTGTATATATCCATAGGGAGGCGTGGGTGTCTTAGTGTACCGATGTTTCGGCCGGTAACACCATCCTCAACGTCGTAACTCGATGTCCATCAATGGTTCATTTTTATCTTTGGCCCTACTGCAATAAGGAGTGACAATAACACCAATGAAGGCAACCAACACTCTCCATCGACTCTAATATGGTGATAGACGATTAATTGACCCTTGGAGTGGAATGGAAGCTCTTATGACATCATTTTGATGATACAAAAAATGTACATGTTTTTCGTCTCTGTCGAACGCAACAACTAACCGAAAGCTAATGGAAACGGGATGCATATCGATCAAACAAGCATCAGCTTATTATTATTATGATAGTATACATCCTTGGGAGCGATAATAACAATGAGTTCTGAGGAAATACTTGTTTGTTCAGTAAAACTCATTGCATATTTAGCCTACATCAAAACCAACATACATAACACTGTCTCCCATGTGTTATAATCACTATAAAGCATCATCCACTTGTCGAAGTATTCGAATATACGCATACGATCAATTGGTATATAAATTACCACTCATTTGATGTTATCGGTCCTTCGCGATGTTGATTTCAGCATTGCGTTTAAGGAGCAAATAATAGATTCTGTCTAACTTGTGAAATGTGGTCGATTATCGATTAGATAATGGGTTTGGACTACCCAAGGATAAATAGACGCCAAATGTATATATAACATTGATGTGGTGAAAGGATATCCTCTCTTTTGTAACATATCATTGCCGAAACGTCCATAGGAGGGGTGAATGGAGGTGAAAGTGGTAAATTTTATGCCGTCGATGGCGACGTTATTTTATTCATTTACGGTGGATCGACTGAGTTTTCCTGGCTTGGGCGCGTATAAGATGATTTATGCGACTGATCAAGCCGAGTATTCTAGGCGTATTCAATATGCACGCTTAACTGTGGCCACAGGAGTGGAGGACATCATGGTGACGGTGTAAAAGGTGTGGTGGATGATGGATTTTTTGCGTTTCTCGTTCCATCTCAAAATTACGCGGGAAGGCCAAACGTAACCCCGTGTAGGGCGTTGTTAGCGATAAAGACCCTTTTTCGGGCACGTAGGCCGACACAAGCACTTTGGGGCCGCAAGCCGAAGGTGGCTCAAAATGACGCTACTATTCCGTATGAATCACAATCCCAGCTCATCGTTTGACGGCCCCATAGTTGATAGTGCCTAATGTAGAGTATTATGACATCGTTCAAAACTGCAGCTGCGTTAGCCACACTTCGGAAGGCAGTTGCCAGTTGCTTTCATCGTACGACGAAATGACGCTGTGATGGAAAGATGGCATGACATCAATATTATAAAAGATCTTTGCAACGTGGTTGCTGGATATGACGAAAATTCATCCAATATGAGGGGCGTTACCTTACCTTGGTACGAGGCGCCTTCATAATGAAGCCACTGGGGGAACGTGTGTAGTGTTCGATGACGTGTTTTTGGGGACGATGCCGGTTATTTCTTACACCTCAAGCTCGGAGAAAATAACAAAGAACAAAGTGGCACAGAGCGATTGCTCACAATCGACGGAGGCCTCTCCAATTAACAACGTTGAGAGGGGCACGCCGATTGAAAAATTGGATTGGCATCAACGACAAAACTGAATTATGGTTTCTTAGAAAGGTCTTGGAAATTTTTCTACAGAAAAGGAAGAGGGAGGACGAGAGGAGCGAGGTAGAAAGAGTGGAAGGGATGCGGCAAAGACAAAAGTTTCGGTAGAGAGCATTTCTGATTGTGCTAACGGAACATCACAAGCACCAACCGTGACTACTACTAATAAAGTTGCCTCTCGTTCGTCTTCTGCTAGTGGTTACGGTTACACACCGAGTACAAAGAAGCAGAGAAGAGATGACGAATGAAGACGACCATGATTGACAATGATGACGCAACAATGAGAAGGTATAAGGGTAATGCTACTGTCTGTTCTACGGAGGCGGATCTCAACCTGCTGCAACCGCAGCATCAGTCACCACAGCAACAACAGACGCAGTAACAACTGAAATCGCTTCTATTTCAGATGGGGAGTTTTGAGTGAAGAGGTGGCAAACGCCATACTCAATACAAAACTAGATTTGGTAATGACAAAAACCCGAGGAAGCAGTTGATCATCAATAAGATTCTTCTCCGAAGTAGCAGTGTTATTACGAAAGAAATAGGGCAGATATACAAAGACACCAAGTCGAAGAGGAAGCCGAAAGAACGGGCTAGCTCAAGCGCATTGCAAGAAGAGGAGGAGGAGGAGAGCACGACGAGGAAGAGGAGGAGAGAGCGCTCTCAAGCTTCCCTCCAAAAATAATATCGTGGCGCAAAAAATATTACGGGGTGAAAAATTCGAAGAGCGTATCTACCGAGGACTACAGCGTGATCAGAGCCAGCTCTGATTTGAAAATTTTGCTAGCTTTCTACGCACAAAACACAAAACTCGACTGCAATAGTCGCCTCTACGCCCTACTACGCTGCAACATCGACACTCCACCTACCTGCACCGGCCATAAGTTGATAGTACATGTTATTACCTTTCGATTAAACCGCTGGGAGTCATCATATACGCTATACTTGCTTTACAACGGCTGCATAGGTGCTCATATACGCATGCGTCATAAATAGAATCACTAGAATTGCTAGCGAAAATAGGCACTTTTGGTACGTCTGTAACTCTTTACCGTGTCAATATAATTCGGTCGCCTAAATTGTATTTGCATTCGGATACATCTCCTCAAGACATTCCGCGTATTTAGTTTGGGTTGAATACGTTGATAGGTGCGCTCTAGGAGGGTATGCTCACATGGTTGTTTTGTCTGTTTTGTTAGTGTTTTGCTAGTTGATGCGGGGCGCGCGCAAAAAAATTAAATCAGAGCCAGCTAGCTCTGATTTTTTTTCGGCAGTAGCAAGTAGATACCGACACCTATGAGACAGCATACCCTTACCAGCGGCTGTAGGCAATAGAATCACAGCATAATCTTAGGCAGACCTTCACTATCACTCTAATGAGATTAATACTCTCTTGGGATCACTGGAACAATGTGCTTGAGCACGAAGAAATATCGTAAGTGCTGAATAGTGTCACATCGACTTATCAGTACTCTGTGTCACAGTCACCTGGACATGAATCTTATTTCATGCTCTATGTTTCTCGTTTCTCGTGTTATCGGATTTAAATGTTGGCGCCCTTTCTGGAGGGCTTGTCAACAAGGGCTGCTCTGTTGCAGCTTGAACGTACATCTACTCTAAGCTGTGGTTGAAGTTCTCAGATTCATTGAAAAAGAGAAAAGCCTGCTTCAACTTGTCTTAAAATGTACAAGCTACATACAAGCTAGCTAGCTGTTGGCTATTCGGCCTTAGGTTAGTAAAATCTAAATCTTCACAAATGAGTAATAAGTAGATAGAGGGCTTCATTGGTAGTGCTCTAGGCGCGTAAGACAGGCTTCAGGCAAAGTTCAAGTTCAAGTTCATGTTCAAGCTACAAGTTCAAGCACGTATCAAAACTGTACCAACTAAACTACCACACTCAAAAACTCAAAATCACTCTATCGACCATGATCAACAACATCCTTATCAGCAGGGGGCAAAATAAAGTGGTGTGCCATCTCCCAACCTCCTCCGGTCGTCATCAAAAAATGGCATCATCAAGAGACAAGTCTTCATCTTCATCTAGCTTGCTTCGGAGAAACTCAGGCCGACGAACCGAACATCAGGACACAGGTAAGAGAAGGAGCACCGGTGATCTTCGCCATCCTCGATACAATCTTAGGTCCAAAACGAAATCAAGCATTCAAGATGAGGATGGGAATTGGAATGGGAACGCAATGAAATCCTTCAAATCAACGGGGCATGCCTGCACACCTCGTTTTGCACGAGCCTCCTCGAAACCCACAGGCACAGGCTCCTTCGAGAATGAGACCTGGAATGAAGTTGTTACCACTTTTTCAGTTCCCAAGAGGGTCGCCTCGTATAAGCCTTTCAAGCATGCCCAGAGCAGAAGTATTCACATGAACGAAAGTTGCAATAGAAGTTCAGATTGCTCAGAATCTTTACCCAGACACACAGACAAGAAGGTTCCACTGAAGCCTGCACTCGTCTCAGATACCACTACAAGATCCAAGGTGAACAAGCATGTACAGTTTACCTACACGAATAATGATATAAGCTATGAGGTCACCGAGGATGACATCAAGAACAGCTGGCTTGACATAGACGTATCGAGAACTATCGAGTCAACAAAGAATGAATTCCACGACATGGTAGTAAGTTTTGGCCCTACTGGACGTTTCACCTCGTCAGACGTGGAGCTGTGCAAGAACGGAAAGGAGTATATGGTGCGCATACATCAGCGCAGGTTAATTGATGAGATGCTGGGGCAACGTGCCAATCTGAGACGATCTGTTCTTGAAGAGCAGGCTCGTCAAAAACGTGTAGGCATTGTCGATGCTGAAAAAATGTTTGATGTGGCTTCCGAACAGTCCAAGTGGGGAGTAGAAATTGCCAAGAGTAGCTGGTGGCTATGCCGAACATAATGGAGAAGATTTTCTTAGAGGAGTGAAATTTCTGTCGTGTAAAGTACTAATGTAGAAGATTAGGGTTGCATTGTCAAATTACTGCATTGATTATCTGGGGTTTGTTGCAGGATGTTTTCAGAGACTATTGAGCAATCCAAGCTTCGTGTCTCTAGCCTCTAGAGACTCGCTACTCTCTCACGCACTGCTACTCTTTCAAGAGGAGAGAGAGTGTGGGGTTTTCGGTTGTTTGACATGCACGTGAGTTGTGAGGTATGTAGTGCTATCTATGAGGAAAGTGTTAGGTGAATGAGTAATCGTCCTTGTGGACAGTTGTGGCTACTCCGGCCTTTGGTTGTTAGTAACATCTGTACAAATGAGTAAGTAATGGGGCTTCATCGTAGCAGCTAATGTTGGATGGTGACCGCCTGTGGGCCTCGTGCTACAACATATGTAGGCGCGGAAGACAGGCTTCTGGCAAAGTTCAAGTTCAAGCTACAAGTTCAAGCACATAGTATGTTAGCGCCGTGCGGTTTGTTCCCGTCATGGGTCAGAACTTTCTTTTCTTTCCTTTCCCAACTTGAACTGGCTTGACCTCAAAAAACGGCTTTTTTGTCACGAGCCAACACCTACCTACCTACATACTTAGAAGTACCTACAAATACCGATAGCCACCTCCTACCTACCGCCTACCTCTTATCTACCAACTACCAACCGAACGCGAACCACGAACCACGCACCACCGACCCGCACCCACCACCAACTAAAAATTCACAGACGATGATGATGATGTGGTCACTAAAACCACTGAAGAAGGGTCGGCTGATCGATTGGTTCAATAATAATAATATCTGGCTGAGTGGTGGGCGCCCCTATATACTGCTCACTGTGTGCTCGTAAAATACCTCGTCTTTCATCTATCAGATCATTCTTTTATGTAGGTACATACATATCAAGGAAAGCTGAGCGCCTTTGCAAAAATAAGTAATACAACAAATATAATGAGCTTCGCTGAGCAACTTGCTCTTGCAACGAGGAAGAAGAATATAGATATAGCAACAGCAATAGCTTCTTCAAATAATTCTTCACCATCTTCAGAGACATCATCGAAGAATAATAATAATGAAAATGCAGCGCTGTCATTTACCGATGGGATTAATAAATCGGCGTCGACACCAATTGCATCACCCACATTTTCTTCGGATGTCACAATTTCATCAGCCAAAATAACACCTCCAGTGAAAAGACCACCGCAACAACCGGTATCATCATCATCATCAGTTGCGTCGTCGTCGTTTGCAGATGAATTGCAGAAAAAGTCTCAGGGAGGGAGACGGAAGAAAATCACTTTTAGCAATAGCAATATAGTTGAAGAACAAGCTTCAAGGAATACAGATGATAGTGATGATGATGATGACGATGAATATTCATCAGTCGGATTTTCGTTGAAATCATCCCCAAAGAGGGAAGAGATATCTACTGCATCACATATAACGAGTAAAAAGAGGAGCAGCGGCAATATAAAGAAGTTGAAACCTGTTAGAATTGTCCCATCAGATCCTTCCATGGGGGAACAAAACGGGGAGGGAGGTAATTCGAAAGGCAGTTTACCACAGTCTCAACCACCTCAGTATCAGCATCAGCAACAACAACAACAGCAGCAACAACAACGGCATCAGTTAAGAAATGTGCCCCAGCATCAAATAAATCAATCACACAACAAAAATATCACTGATAACAGCGATGACAACAAAAATAAAGTCTTTGGAGCATGGGCACAAATCGAATCACTGAAACGTCGTGTACAAGAGGCCGAAGAACGTGCACGGCAGGAGAATCGTCGTGCCGAGAAAGCCAAATACGAATTAGAATTGGTGAGAGATAATCGATCAACTCCAACCATTTCTAATATTGATACTAGAGGAAAAAGTATTCATGTTGATGATGAGAATGATGATGATGTTACTGCGAAAGGTGGTGCTGACTCCACAATATTATCTCCTTTATCGGTACCATCACAAAATAATAATGAAGTAGATGAGTGGCGGAAGCGTGCATTAGAAGCGGAGGAACGGCTCCTTGCTCAGAGAAGTCTCGAACAACAAACTAGAATTGAGCATTTGCCTGAACAACAGCACCTTTTCTCACCACAGCAGCAGCAGCAAGAGCAGCAACGGCAACATCTTCTGTCACCACCACTATCTTCAACACAATCATCAGTCTCTACCACCCCACGAGGAGTATTAGACGAGGAATCGTCCATTGAATTGATTCGATTAAAGAATGCCGAGATTGACGTGTTACGAAGTCAAATACATCGATTGGAACGACGTATCCAAGAAGAATGTAGTCGCACTGAGGGTGAGGACTTGTTGTCGCAGCAACGCCGAAGACATTATCATTTCGATGGTAGTGCGAGTAGCTGTACTGGTCCACCATCGGTAGTAGGAGATGATGTCGGACGTGACGAATTACGATTGCTACGGAATGAAATACAAAATTTGCAACATCAGTTGAGGAGGCAGGATACAGCTACCACAAACAATCTGACGGGTAAGAGCAGTTGTGGGAAGGGTAATAATACATCTGCATCGACTACAGGGTCGACATTGTCTTCTTTGGATGAGAATGAGAATCATTATGATGAGGGGGAGGAAGAAGTTGATGATGACGAAGAAGATGATGGTGGTGCAGGTGGTTGTTGTTCTTCGTGGGGACTTTGTTGTGTTCGCAGGCGACCCAGGAGGAGAGGTTATGGTAGAGTTTGAAAGCCCTGATTGGATGGATTTCTACGTAGCAATTAAGACCGGATAATATATTTCAATTGTCTGTTACAAAAAAATGTGTCACCAAACTCGCATAAAAATTGTTCATCTCTCAACACGTGCATGATTATGTATTTGTTTGAAATTGAAGAGATCTTGCGTCTTTGCGTCGACCATGTGTGTGAACTTTTCACATATGATTTCCTCCAGAATCACTGCCTCTACCACACCACAAAACGTATCATTCCATCATGTCCAAGCAACAACCATCGAAAAACCTGAAGCTAGCGGCGGCCGCCGAGGCACTTGTAGAGGCAGCTAGCTTGGAAGCTGATTCAATGACACAGAAACAGCTGGTTCAAAATCTTGACTCTCTGAAGGCATCGTTTGACAACAATCTCAATAGAGTTGTTCAAAGTGTCAAATCTTCCAATGAGAATTTTGACGCTAAGATCAATACCCTGAACCAACATGTGACAGGAGTAAAGGAAGAGATTATTGCCCTCAAAACCTTGCTCGAGGAAGAAAAGAAGCAAAAGGCACTCGAGAGAGCGCTAACCATGACTGATCTAGAGTCTTTCAATTACTATGATCACAACGGAAGGACTCTCAACACCGAACAGCTGGCTAAGACTACAATCAAGTGGTTCATGCTTGGCTATGATGGTTTTACTTTCTCCTCACATTACCGCATGGTCGGCTATGGGCAAACTGCTGAAGATTTCCGTAAAAAGTTCAAAGCGCAGATCAAGACGTTGATCCAGCGTGAGCCACGAATGGTTCAACAAGATGATAACAACTTCGTCATTTACTATTCCTAAGGAAAAGGGACATAATGAGTGATTTGAATAATATTAACTTCAACTCATCGTTTTAAGAAATCCCCAAACAGCTCCATCATCCATTGTAGTTAGATGCCGAGGATAATGATTTATTAAATCAGAGTAAATGAAATATCTGTGTGCAGCAATTCTTAAATATCATCATCATAAGCCAAGATTTGTACCCTTCCCTTGAAATGATATGCCTCTACATTGCCATCATCACTGCCATGCTGCTGCTGCTGCCTCGCTCCCCGTTTCTTCCTCCCCCCACCACCAACTCGCCTACAATTCACACCACCATCCCCCTCATCATCCCAATCCATTATCAATCGTCTCCGTAAACTATGACCAGTCATCCCATTCGTAATAACCGTCGTCTTTCGCGGTTGAATGGATGCATTTTTGAGAACTATCCGCCACCGATCTCCGATGCGATTGTAGTGGTCGATTTCCCCGCATAGCATGGCTGCTGGGGCGGCGGTCATGGCATGCTTCTTATTGTCATGTTGTTTGCGTTTGGATGATGATGATCCAATCGAAGGTATGATTTTTGTATCGGCTGCTGCTGCTTCTGGATCGAAATTTGTTGTAGCAACTGCCTTTCCATATGCCTCCATGATGGATGTTGATATTGATTTGTCCATTCGGATAATGTTGTCGGGACCAGTTATGATGTCTGCATCATGATGATGTGTCTTGGATAGATCCAATGAACTATCACATGATTCAGTACGTTTTCTCTTTTTGCCAGCAGAACAACAACTTTGATCGTCTACGCCACTTAAAGTATCGTCAAATGCAGTCAACTTCTCATCTTCAAAAGTATGACCAGCGGATGCCATATCGATGCCATCACCACCTACATCGGCGGCGTTGGTGGTATGAAGTAGTGTTGCGTCGTCGTCCTCTCTCTGAATCTCATCCAGAGCTGCCTCCAAACATTTTCCCACTCTACCGAGCAATGCGATGTTTGCAGCTAGAGATGGATCGGCTGGCGGAGGACGGTTTGCTGGATACCATGGATATTTTGACATGGTAAGTTGTTTGGTTTTGGAGATGTGAGAACGATGTGAAAAACGAAAAACACAAAAAATCGGCATTCGGTAAATACTCGACAATCGCACTCGGCACTCGGCACACCGCCAAAAATCTTTCAGTCTTGAGTCTGACTTCATTTTCATTGAAATCATAGTCATCATTTTTATTCGATACTCCTGCTCCGAGAGAGGTCAGCACCAACAATGTCACGCCGCACACGCTCCGCCACCCGTGCCTCCACCTTCGAAGCCTTTGTGGCTGACATTCTTCCCGTCATTGCCGGTCAAGAGAAGGGATGGGTAACACCCGCCGACGTAGCATCGATCCAAGCAACGTGCCGCAGCGCAAATGAAATCCTGAAAAGTACCACGGGGGATGAAGTTTGGCGAGCATTGGCTAAAAGGGAGTGGCCTGATGTTGACAATCATCTCATTGTGAATCGAGGCAATGATGATGATGGTAGCGGCGACGAAGACGATCTTCCTATTGGAAAATATTCGACGTATCGTGAGCTCTACGTCAATTATCCCCGCGTGTGGCTGACCATGGAAGCGGCAAGAATCAAGACATTGCCAAAGTGGGCAAAGGCAAAGCACATGGGGAAGAAAATAATTGAGTGTGGAAGATGCGGCTGCAATGTGGTATCGGTAGACAGTGTCCTGGTATTCCAATCGAGTCCAAATTTCGATCGAAAAGAGAGGCTGGGATACCACGTGTCCCAGGCAGATGTTCCTGGTGGAGAGGGGGTATAAGATGAGCGGAGGGACTATGGTGGTATTGAAGCACTTCTGTGAACCTTGCTTTGAGAGGATGCTTGGATTGAATATGTGGGATATTATGACTGGAGAGATCATAAAAGTGAAAAGGGAGGACTATGACAAGGTAGAAGGCGAAACACTCTATGATGCAACTACCAAGTGAGTTGTTTCTGCACTGAGGAAGAATATCTGCATGCAAAATCATCTACTCACTCTATCTCAACATTTGCACTCTTTTACAGCTACGTTGTCAGCAATGAAGGTTTTGACCCATGGAAAGATGGGATTGGAAACTGTTTTTACCTTGATCCATTCTTTCGTGAATGGGGAGAGGGACGATACAGCTGGCAACAGAATAACAAGGTTAGCACAGACGAGGCTATGGTTGTCATTGCTAATGCCTTGATTGATCCCAATTGCTCGCATAAACACCTCAGCATTGCTGCTTTGCATTTCAATGAGACGTATTCTCAAAAGGCTTACAAGGCTCTTGCTTACGCCCTTAGTATCAATACATCTCTACGAACAGTTACAATGGCTGATTCGGAACGGTGGGGCGAAATTTGCTGCAACGTCCACGACTACTATTATGAATACTATGACGACTACGACGCATCAAATGGCTTGTTTGTCAAGGCACTTACGTCCAACGAATCCCACAATATCTATCGCATAGATCATTGTTGCAATGCATTTGGAGAGGAGGTAGAGCGTGAGATCAAAGCTCTCTTGAAACCTGGCCCTGTCGAGGCCACTTCCAAAAAGCGCAAAGCAACGTAATGCGATGCCCTCAAGGTAAACACCAAGGAAGGGCAATCAGAGGAGGGCCAAGAAGGTGGAAGGAAGAGCGGGTAATAAATAATTATGATGCAGCGGAGGAGGCGGCGGAGTGTAACTTGAATTGACAGTGATACAGCTGCTATTTGTGGTAGAAGCATCTACAGAAGATATAAAGTTGGTAAATAATGGTCCTAAATAAAGTCGCGTTTATACAAGTTTTTGTCCTCGTTCTGCTCCGCTACTTCTGCTGCATGTCTCTGCGGACTTTTAGTTGCATCCACAGCCGCCTGATGTGCACGGAGACTAGCAGCAAGTTCCTCTTTTTTGACGAATCCCTTGGCGTAAGCCTCCTTTAGTTCTTTCAGAGATTTTTCACATCCAAGATTGGCACCGATAATAAAATGTTTCATTGCCCTCTCTGTCTTTCCACGTCCCATCTCTTGGGTCCCAAGAACCCATCTCGCTAAAACATTCCCCTTAATGGCAGCCTCCTCCCAATGATGAATCGCTTTGTTTACGTCTGATGCAACGCCTTTTCCGGCCAGATACGATGCACCTAATTGGAACTGTGCCTCTGAATCACCCAACTTAATTGCCTTCCTAAAATATTCAATCGATCCCCGGAAATCCCCCACAGAATAACACTTCCCACCCATCTGACGCATCGCAATTGGATCATTAGCCTCAATTCTTCTCATGATATTCTTTTCGATTTCTTCCTCCGACTCTGGATAAGGTTGTCGACAGAACGCACACACATCTTCCAATGAACCATCGTCCCCATGTAAGAAGCTGGCATAAGCACACCCATTGCAGATCACTTTGTAACAACATGATTGTATCGATGATTTTTCAAAATCATTTGACAGCGGTAGTAAACAGATTGGACAGTCACCAAGGTCACTACGTTCAGGTTGCTGGAACAAACGTTCCTCACGTAATTCAGCGGCACGTTTCTTACATGCAACTTTGTGCTGACGCCAGTGTGCCTTTTGACATGTTGCACCGCAATATCGCACGAGATAGCAAGAGTTGCATCTTTTCAATTTGATGGTATCAACTCCTCCGGCGATGCCACAGGAAGCACAATACATTGTTTGTTCCGGCGCCTCAACATCATCATCTGTATTACTGCTCATAGTGGTAAATCACGATCACTGCTAAGCTTCGACTTTCGTGGTCGGTAAGTAGTGGTAGGTGTGGTAGCGTGTAGGAGTAATAAATAATGATGATTTGCCCAAACGTGCGGTGCGTGCTACATATTTTAATGGTGGAACATTGAGTGGTTCACGGAGTGGTTTTTCATTTTTTGTTCGCGGATTTCATTTTTACTTTGCTACCGCGCGAAAAAAATGCTCCTCCGAAAAAAATGCTCCTAGAATCCACAGTAGGAATTCATACTATCTTACGGAGGAGTACTCTCACTCACAGAAAGGCAAGTAATAACCATGTCATCACGTCCACTAGTACCTATAACAACTAAACGTTCGACAAAAAAGTCGACTGGGAATGCCAAACTGAAGTCTATCTGAATATACTTATTCCTTGGTTGAACGATTTATATCTATCACTGATGGAGATAACTTGGTAGCGATTTCGTCATTTTTACCTAGTAAAAATCACTACCAAAACCAGCCTCCAACCCCACTTGACGAATGCTCCTCGGCCACTACAGGGCAAATATGATAGTTGTGACGTTGACCAGTGACTCTACAGAGGCTAATAATACGGACTATCATAGAACCCATGATTATTGGTGTTATGAGTCTACCATGGCACTTGTCAGGCCGCGGAGTAGCATGTCGACATGGTTGATAGGATTTTGTGCGAGTTTGAGTTGGAACTCGTGACCAAAATGCTTGCTAATCACTGTTTTTACTAGCGAACCCGGGACCTAAATGCTCCTGGAGCATTTTTTTCGCGCGGTAGTTTGGGGCGGGGGGCGGGTGGTGGCTGGTGGCGGTGAGACAGAACACCGTCCGTGCGCACCCTACATACATAGGATCTTCTGTCACAATGGGAGTCCTCTTGCAGAGGGACTCTGCACGTTGCAGAGAACCACCATCCTCCAAAATGTGGAAATTTGACAAGGTCCTTACATGGGGTACGTAGGAATTAAACATACTGAATTCCTACTTGACAATAAAACGCGGTCAGACAAAAAATGAGGAAAGATTTTTCCACCTCCACCCAAGCTAGTAGTTCACCACGATGACAGCCGTCACTTCGCCCTATCAAAATCACTGCCACTTTGACGACATCGCTTCTATACTTCGAGGAATATCTCTTCTATCATGTCTTTGAAATATGAATTGACAACATGGTTACATTGGAGTATGAGATAGGTGCATAATATACAGTCCCTGGCAGCGGCCTTTTTATCGGCATATCATCGTGTCGCCGGTCCTGATGATCGGGGATATAGTGAAGTAGAGAAGTCATACAAACACCATTCATCGACAGCAACTTCATCCAAGAGTATAACGGAGTCGTCTTGGCTGATTTCCGGGTCGACAACTCTGAATACACTCCACTGGGTTCAACATGCACCACCGACGGGTCATCGAATTTTGATAACGTTTCATACGACGGTGTTACAATGCGATGACATGATCCAAACATCATTTATTTCATCCCCGTCGCCTCTATATTGCTTATATGCAACTGATAGTGCAGAGGATTGATCCGTATCAGAGATATTGTTGGATAGAGACCGGATCAGACAACAATACAAGTTCTAATTAGAGCTAATACTTTGGGATGCTGATCGCCATTATGTGGGGGTACTCTGACTTTTCGCCGATAAATGCAGATGAACCGTGATACTAACTAGACGAAAGATGAGATAAACTAAAGTCGATGGGGGTGGAATCTGGTACAATGTCAGGAGACTTCTGTATCATTGCGAATTGACAATTTTATGTAGATTTTTGCCCCGCTTATACCCCCCTTTGGCATGAATACTAAGAACCACAGACTTATTGGGTAGTCACACGTTTTATAAAGTAAGATAGAAGCAGAATATGGGCTATTTGACATGTGTTCACTCACAACAGATTGTTATTTACAAGGATAAGGTGGGGATGAGGGTCCTGTGCAAGTGGCAGCTCTCATCTTAGTGGTGCCATAAATCACTATCTATTTTACCCCAAATGTGTGCCTTTCTGGATATGTGATTCGATATAGTGTTAACAGGAACATATCAAGAAAGGCACACATTTAGGTAAATTTTGGGTGTGTAGTATCATTACTACGGCAATAATCCCATGGTTTAGGTCGATTTTGCCCCTCTAAAAAAAGAATGAGAAGGTGGATGATGATGCATGATCCGTCTGTCCGCCGTCCCACTTTGAATCAAAAAAGGTGGTGGAACGTGCTGATTAGACCTCCAAGTGACTCAAGACAGGTGTCCACCCTTGCGGGACACAACACGAGCCCTGGCTAATGCCGCGAGTGAAGACATAAGGTCACGAGTTTTGTGTCGTGGCGGGCGACGGTGTGAGAAACGATCAACGCAATGAACACGAGTGCCCGACCTGACTGTGTCGTGACTCGGGCCGAGTGCAAAAAAGATCGGACAAACACTGCTCAAAAGGCGGCCCACAAACGATGAACCAAGACTTAACTCAGCGCACTTGCAGGAAAAGATAATAATTAAACAACAAGTCATGATTACCCCAACACTCGTGTATCGCTGCGCTCGCCACTCGTGCTGTGATAATCATTCCTGCGTGAGGACAATAGTGTTATCAATAGGCGCAATTTGCTGCCAGTGTCTCCTACCGTGAGTGTCGTGAAGAGTGAGTGGACGCTTTTTGAGCAGTGTGTGTCCTATTTTTCTTTTTTGTGTCCGGCCCCTTGCGCGTATCGGGATAGCGGGCGCGTGGGCGTGCCCACAAAAGGGACTGGTTTGACAGGAGGCTTGATGGGAGATTTTGGGTGATTTTGTGCCTTTTCCTACGGAAAACCGACCCCATCTATTTGACGCTGACGCTTCTGAGCTAAAAGTAAAAGTGGGAGGTGATGATTGATTGGCTTGGTTATACATCTGACGATGAGCCAATAGTTGGAAAAGGTGTTGAGGAAGGGGGAATGGATTGGTCGCGTATGAAAGGTTGTGTGGGATCGGTTACATCTGACGACGAGACAAACGTTGGATATTGATTGGATTGGTCGCATGTCGGACGACGATTCGAAATTTGGATAGGTTGGTTTGGTGGGAGTAGATTGATTCCTTTTGACGATGAGCCAAAGTCCTATCTGATGGGATTAGGCACACATGGTGAGGAGCCAAAGGTTGGGTAAGTGGGATTGGATGGTATCTGTGATGATGAGTAAAAAGTTGAATAGGTTGATTGGATTGGGCACATGTGACGATCAGCCAAAAGGTTGGATAGGTGGAATGGATTGGTCCTTTGACGACGAGCCAAGAGGTGGATAGGTTGGACAGGTAAGTTGATGTTCATCTTTTTCGATTGACGAAGAGCTTATCAGAGGTTGAATGATTGGTCTCAGTCGGATAGTTCGTCGTGAGTGGGTTCGATAGGTTGTTTAGATCGGTCACATCTGCAGCTGACGATGAGCAAAAAGTTTGATAGGTGGAAGGTGGAATAGCCATCGCATGATGAGGGAGGGAGGGAGGGAGGGAGGAGGGAGAAGAAGAGAGGACTTTTTCTGGGGAGAAGGAGTTCACGTACGTAGGAATAAGTTCAAAAAATACCACGACAGGCTTTCATTTTTTCCCTCCCACCAAAAAAGACTGAAACCACAATGACGCAAATGACCCCCCGCTCGACACAGTTACTTCTTCGCCACCAAACCAAGTAGCTGCAGCAAAACAATATTCATATTATTCAAGCGAGACACTACTGCATCTCTCTTCGCAGCAAGGGTTGATCAACAACGAAAAGAAATGCGACGGATCAGCCGTCCTTCATCTCCTCAAGGCAGATCATTCAACAATAACGCACATAAATTAAACTCCCTCATCATGAAAAAACACAACAACAATTACAATCCCGATGATCCCGATGACGATTTACGAAGTCTTCTCTCCGATCACAGCAATACCGCCAACAATAATAGTAGTAGTGCTACTAAACCACTTCGGAATAATGCTCCTCCGGGAAGTCCATCGAAACATGCTGCTGGTAAATCATCAAGACTGGAATCCGATGAAGTGTCCTTGAGTTCATTATTGGGTGGTGCGGAACAGATGGACCATCCTCATCATTCGGGGACCAAAGGTACGCCTAGCACCAGCAGCAGTGGAAGTGTTGGTAATAATAAACAGTCATCATCACAGCAGCAAGGAGAGGAGAGTAATTCTCCCACCAATAATGGATCATCAACTACGGCTACTACTTCATCCATGATGTCCTCCTCACCACACAATCATAATCATTCCATGACTCGACGTAAGAAACTACTAACAGCACTGGGAACCATCATTCTATGTATGGGGTTAGTCGGTCCCTCTGGAATATTATGGACCTTGATTGATGATGATGACGACATTAACGAAGGAAATAATAATTACAATGCCAACACTCTCATGACTGGTGGTGGTGGTGACAATAATTCGTTCTTGAGACCTTTCTCATCAGTAAATGGTAGTGGTGGTGGTGGTGGTAGTGGTAACAGTGGAGTCGTTATTGGAGATAAACATCATCATTTACCAAATGGGGACATGAATAACATTGATGGCAATGTATGGCTCCAAAATAATAATGGTCATTCCAAACGACGAAAGAAAAAGAATGCATTTCGAAGTAGTAGAGCAGAAAAGAAGAACAAACGACGTAATGGTGGTGGTAGTAGTGATAATACTCCAATTATTCATTCCAATATCAAGGAGGCAATTGCCAATATTGACAAGGTCTTTTTGGATGAACATCCTACGTATAATACTGCGGTGGATAAAGCGCAGCAGAAGGAGGCGGCACGGTGGCAACGGAAGAAGGAACGGCAGAGGAAAGAAAATCAAAAAAAGGTTGTTGTTGGTAGTAACAATGTTTTGGGTGGTGGTGGAGTGTCTGCTAATAATGATAATGTTGGGAATGGGAACAATAGTGCTCCAATTGGCAATCAAGGTGGAGGGGAGAATACAATCAACAATAACAATGATGCACTAGAAGAAGATGATGATGAATTCTACATCCCCGAAGCTGACGTCAACAACCTCCCCATCATACACGTCAATGACAATGACCTACCGCAAAATGCCGATGCGCTAGATACATTCACCAAATCACTACCGGCGAGTGAGGCATTGGAATGTCGTGCCTCGGTAATAGCCTTTGTGATCAATGCGACAGATGTGAAGGATGAATGTGATGGGTTGAGGAAGGCATTTGATAAGACTTGTAGTGTTCAGCAGCATAGTTCGAGTAGTAGTGGTAGTGGTGGTGGAGCAGCAGCAGCAGCTGTGGGGAATTCATATGCACAACGTGGTAGGAGGAGGAGGAGGAGGTTGCAGGAGAGAGGAAAGCCGGATGTTTCAAATTTGGTATCAGAAGCATTGCAGAGGGAGTTATTGAATGTTGTATCGAATGTAAAGTCTCATTTGCGGTGGTGGAACTGGAATGACGGCGATGATGATAAGTTGCAAGAGCAAGAAGAAAAGTGGGTTGGAGAGTTTGGAGTGGATCATAGAACATTGAAAGAGGAAGAAAGGAGAATTGAAGAAGACAGGCCTCTTAACTTGGCGGAAGCGATAGAGGGAGTTCCACCAGCACCACAGCGGCAGCAGCCGCCGCCGCAACCGCAACAACAAAAGGAAGATACGCCACCTCCAAAGATATCTCTGAATATTCCGACTGCGGAGAAACACGTCTCGGAGGAAACACTCAACGATGCACTCCTGCTTCAGGAATCCAACACAGAAGAGCCGCATAAAGTTACATCGGTGGATCAGCAGCAACCGCAACAGCCACAGCAGCAGCAAGTGCAGGATGCAATGATGGGACAAGACGAAGCCGGCAATAATATCGTCCAACCCAACGATGAAGGGACCGCAGCCAAAAATGACGGCACTGCTGTAGCAGCAAAAGATGCCGCCGAATCTGCGGAAGCAATTCGAACTGCCACCGACGCCGTCAAGAATATCATGAATGATCCCAAAAGTGTCGAGGCACGGACATGCTGTGCATCCATTCTCAGTGTATTCCACGAGCACTGTGATCCAACGACGACTGGAGTCGAAGACTATTCCGATCGACGTCTGTTGGTGGTGGTATTCGTAATTACAGTTTGTGGGATGGTCAAGAGCATTATTCGTTATTTGAATATACGATGGCTTCCCGAGGCGGGTGGTTGTATTTTAGTCGGGGTATTGGGGTACGTCATTTTATCGCACATGCCACATGTACAATTTGCCTTTGACGGTGACATGTTCTTGAGAATTATGGTACCTCCAATTGTATTTGAGGCGGCAGTGAAAATCAACAAGCAATCGTTCCGTCGGCACGCGGTACCGATCACAATTTATGCCATTGTCGGGACGCTTGCCAGCACTGCATTTACGGCGGCAATTTTACACAAGGGATCAACAATGTTGAATTGCACTACGATCCCGATCAAAGAATCGCTTATATTTGGAGCTTTGATATCATCGATTGATCCCATTGCCGTTCTTAGTGTGCTGAATAACATGGGGATGACTGACTCTGACGCTATATATGTCTTAATCTTTGGAGAGTCCCTTCTGAATGATGGGATTGCCATCGTTTTGTTCCAAACGCTGGTGCACTTTCTTGATGAATCGTTAGTTGTGGATTCCGAGGTGATTTTTGATGCAATCATGCACTTCGTTGTGGTTGCTTGTGGTTCACTTTCGGTGGGTATATTATCAGGTGCTTTCGCTACAATTTACTTTGCCACAATGAATGGGTGCCAAACGCCTTTGGTGGAGTGCATCATGTTTTTCTGCTGGGCAATCATTCCGTATTACATTTGTGATATGGTCGAGTGGTCTGGCATCGTGGCGATTGTTGCGAATGGTTTCGTGATGGACTTGTTTGTTGTGGGACAAAAGCGGAACCACCATGTCCATGTGGACGATGAAATTGATTTCTTGGTCAACGGAACAAGTAACGGCAGCAACAGAGCAAGAAATAACAATAGAGGACACTGCCGCAGCTTTTTCAATTACGAAGGCCACCTCTCGGAAATGGCAAACAACCATGTTCACTTCGTTATCGAGATCTTCGCGACACTAATGGAGACAGCAATATTTGCTTATTTGGGTCTGTTTCTGTTCAGCTCCCGATATCACTGGAGTGCATACCTCGCCGTCATTTCGATAGTTGCTACTGTCATGGGACGTGTCATTATGATTCCGACGTTGAGCCATGTGATCAATATATTCAATCGAATGAGGGGACATAAACATCGTACAAACTCACCCCGAGGGGAAATCAGTGAAGGAGTCCACGTCGACCGTCGCATGCAACTAGTCCTCATCTTTGCCGGACTCCGTGGAGCCATGTCATTTGCTTTAGTTGAGCACATACCCATGTTTGATACCACTACAGGGCAAGGATCAAGGTTCAAACCAGAGTTGAAATCAATGACATCCGCATCTGTAATATTTACCGTATTTGTGCTTGGTGGGGCCACACCGTACCTCTTGGAAAGACTCGGTTACTCTCTCACAAAGGAAGAAGATACAGTTGAGATTACCCCCCTTGTGCAGAGACATAAGAAACAAGCGCCTGCTCGTTTTAGACAGGGTGCCCTTCCTACCGTTAGGGGCATCGGCTCAATCAGGCAAAGAGCTCAACCTTCTAGATGAACAGAGATACGAGATAGCAATAATGATTTAGGAGTAGTTATTTATGGTCGACTTGACAAAGGCGTGATAAGAGATTGCCTCCATTGCTTTGTAGTAACTCCGTCAATGACTTTTTAGAATCGAACCACTGCCAGCTTGTTCTGCCGATCGAATTCATTCATTGCAACTGCAGAATTACTTTGTAGACAAACGAAGAGTCTTTGAAGTCTTTAAACTTTTGGATGAGCTGAATGCCAAGGCTCTTTCGTAGATTATTATTTGATTGGTGGTTGGAGTAGGATAGATGGAACAAGATGATGGAATGGATTAGGTTAGAGTATTGCGATGGGATGAAGCATATGAATAGGAAGGTAGGTAATGATGTCAGCTCATTATGAAGTGATAATGATGCAAGCTTACTACATACTTATTATGGACTGTGGATGCAACGAAGATGGATAGAGCGACTTTCGCTTGTTTTCATTTTCAGCAAGAAATACCAATGAATCTACTAATTTGCAAAGATTCCAATTCACACTGAACCCAACTTTCTCTTCTTTTCATTTTGAGACGAACAGCCAGCCGTGTTGGCTTGTTGTTTTGCACCGCAGCTCATCACAGTTTCGGGGTATGCCGTCAGAAGACGAAAGATGCTCGCTGTGTATTCGATGCTTTCCCTATCTTCCACTTCATCACTTTCCCAAAGAAGATCGATGGGAAGCTTCTTGTGGGCATTTCTTCTAGATACTGATACAGCATCATATGTTTCCAGAAGCATTGCGATGATTTCATGTCTAGCACCTCGGCAAGCATAATGAAGGGCGGTGTTTCCCACGTTATCCACAGCTGCGAGAGTCGATGTGTCAAGTCCAACCAGGTACTTCACAACGCTAGTGGATTCATGATGTCGACATGCCATGTGCAAAGGCAATACGCCACTGTTGTCAAAACTTCTTATTGCAGAAGGGTTGCCTTTCACCAACAGCTTGATTGAACCAAGCCTGACATTGTTCTGAAGTGCTCTGTGCAGTGGGAGTCGTCCATTGTCATCAGGTGTTGTAATGAAACGGTGGTCTTTGGCTTGACGAGCGTAGACTGTCTCGCTGTTGATGAATGCTTGCACTTGTTGGTGATAGTGATGGATATTGGGCCCAATTCTGTTGTCTTCGATCGCTTCTGGGTGTGCATCGTAAATTGCCTTGATGAGTTCAATACCCGTCTCAATGTCTGAATCGTCAAATGCCTGGCAAGCAAACTGAAATAGAGACTTTCCTCTACGCTTCTGCAGCTTCACATGAGTATCGCAATCCAGAAGGAAGCGCACAATTTCTATAGCAGCTGATGGGTTGTCCCTGACGAATAGGCCATCAATGACGTCGTGAATCGGATAATATCCATCCGTTGAAAGCTGATGGATGGGATCGGGGTAGAGTTTGTACAAGTAGTCTACCATGTCAACGGTGTTGTAACAACATGCATAATGGAGAGGAAGTACATCTTGAGCATTGGCTATACGCTTAGATCCAGGAAAAGTGTCGATCAGCAGACGGCAAAACTCATTAGATTTTGCCCCCCATAGCGCGATGTGAATTGGCAGAGAGCCTTCATTATCAGCATGCCGAACTGCTCCGGGGTGCTTCTCTATAAGCAGCTTCAAAATATCAACTGCTTCTGTTTCCACCAATTCATTGTTCAGGCATAAAAGATGGAGAGGCATCCGACCCATTTCGTTTACGATGCGAAGAGAGGCGGGAGCTGCATCAATTAGGAGCTGGATTATCCCCCGTGTCGTGTTGTATAAGCATGCAATGTGGAGCGGCGTCCGGCGTCCCCCGCCCATTGCTATATTTGCTCCACCAGCCGCAGGGAAATATTCGAGGAGGCATCGAATTATTCCCTCGTCCACTCTTTCATTTTTGCAGGCAGCACGGAAGAATCGATAATTGTTGTTAATGATGACGTTGTCATCATTGGATGTCAATACATGTCGCTCCAATAATTCGCGCAGGCCTTCTTCTGACAGCAAGTCTGATGAACAATAAGTATCCAATTCATTCGACAACGCTCCAGACAAGACTGCAGCTGATTCTCTGTCATTATTGCCGCTCTCGCTCATCTTGGGATTGTCGCAAGCAATGGTATTGTAACAATGTAACAGGCAACAGGTCTGCTAACTGCTAATAACGCGCTGCTGTTTTGACTCTTGGAGAGCGAGCAGAGGGAACGCTGAAAGGGGGCTTAGAGGGCTTACGCTCTAATATTTATTAATCGTTTAACCGTGAATGCCTGCAAAAGAGGAATGAAAAGAGGGCCCAAAAGAGGGCTTGACCAAATCCAAAGCAAATCTTGCCCGAAACCGAAACCCACTCCCCCTCGCCCATTCACTTTTACTTCTTGTTGCACTCGATCAATCTTTATCGTTTGCCTCTCACTTCTAACACGGGAGCTGCTCTATTATGCAATCAGTGACGGTGAGTGCATCATTATTGTAAGGAACTATCACGGTGCATTATTTTGCTTGCTGCTGCGTGCCCGTGTTGTGTGTGTATTGATGATAATATTATTATATGATGTGATCAATATGAATGTATCTTTCGGCATAATGTTGACAACTTCTTTCGGCCGCTCTCACCACTTCCCTTCACAGGCTGTCAACCATGGATTTTCAATACGATTATAATTATTATGAGGTGAATTCGGCTCGTGTCAATCTGGAGGATATTTCTTCCTCGGCGGGCAATGCTAAGATTCTTCAGCAGTTTCGTGACGGCGATGACAAACTAACAAGATTACTTGTGGCACGCAATCGATCAGTGAGGCCGATGATTTGGGTTGGCTGGGCTACTTCATCGGCAACAGTCAGCATTTAGAGCTCCTTCGTATTCACGGCATTCCCGATGGAGCAGGGGTGGAGGAACGAATGGATGCTTTTGTGAAAGGTATCGCAAGAAATAAATCTATTCGGGAAATAGATATTTCCATCGAATCTTTGAACGATCATTCACATGCCGCGATTCTAAGAGCAGTAAGCAATTATTCTCAGTTAGAGAGACTGAAGATCTATTGTTCCGATAATCTTGGTCTTAATAGCCGTTCTGCGCTTGGAACTCTGCTTGAATCGGGAGTTTGTCAATTGCGGAAACTTACGCTGTGGGGAAACGGCACGAATGATGATGCAGCCGCTACAATCGCAAACGGCTTGAAAAGTATCGCTGCAACCTTGGAAGATTTGGACCTGCCAAGTACTTCCATCGGCAATGATGGATTGTTGTCTGTAGTATCAGGGCTGGCCAATAGTACCAGTCTCAAGACATTAAGTCTGGATGGGAATGACTTTTCCTTGGCAGCGGAAGGGCTGAGCTCGCTATCTGAATGGTTACAGAGCCTTCCCATGACCTTGCAGCAGCTCAATATCAATGATTGCCAAATCAATGATCAAGGGCTGCAAGCCTTCACACAAGGGTCAGCAATTAATTGCAGAGAACTCAACCTTCAAGAAAATCAATCAATCACAGCTACAGGATTGAGTTGCTTGTCAAACTCATTGCAGTCCGAAAGCTGCCGAGTTGAGATTCTTGATCTATGCTATGTTTCAAGTGCAATTGGAGAAGATGGGATGAAAGCCTTGGCTCGTGGGCTAGCGCGCAATACATCCATGAGAAGCTTGCGTTTGGGTGATGCGAACTCATTAGTATCTCCGGCACAGTGGCTTGCCTTCTCCAAAGCACTATGTAATACTTCCAGCGTCAACAGCACTTACCTTTCTAATCACACTATCCACACAATTATGGATGAACTGCACGGGATAGACGACTTCTATCCTGAAGATATTGCCCTCTACCTCCGACTGAACGAGATCCTCTAGATGCAAAATCCTCAGGAAGCACCGCCACCTCGATATGCAGCGATTCTTGCAATGGGGCTTGAAGTTTCTTCCATTGGCACTCACTTGGTTTGAGCAGGCAAAGACTTGTACAACATTGAACGTTCAGCTTCCTGACCCGTCGGATTTGGAGGGGGGGGCGTTGGTGGAGAGTCGCGTTTTAGAAGAATCGGACAAAGTATTTGAGAGTAGGGTGCTTTCAGCGATGTATGAATTTATTCGCGGGGCGTCAGAGAAAGTAATGCAAAGTCGTAATGGGTTGGAGTTGTCTGCGGCGTGTGACGAAAAGACTGCTATGATTGAGAAGAACAAAAGAAAGTTACGTTGGGAGAATGACCAGCATAGAGCAAAGATTGCTCGACTTGAACGCAAAATTGAGAAGATCGAGGAAGTCTTGAGACTGTCCTAGCGAGATTGTAGAATCGAGCGCGAGGGAGTTTGAGGGGGAGGAGTAGCTTACATGAATGAGCCCAATTTATTTACCTTTATCCAATTTTGACGATTGAGATAAAGGCTGAGTACAACTTGATACATCAATGCAGCGCTTCCAATTCGAGTTGGATATAAGATAATCAGCGCTTGTTACATTGAAAAACCTATTGTAGCTTGATACATCCATTCTCCGCTTCTTTACAGTCTTTAACCCCCATGTATACAGCATGGCTGCGGCGTGTGACAATAAGATTGCTAAGATTGAAGAAGAACACAAGATGAATTTGGAGCAACGAGAGAGAACGTACGGCTCCAAGAAGGAATTGATAACTTGAGCATGAGAATTAGAAGCTCAGAGAGATGGAGTCAGCGAGGAGTAGCGTGGGTGCTAGAGAGGGGAGGGGGGGAGTCGAATTCATTTGCAACTGTTGAATTACTTTGTAGACAGACAAAGAGTATTTGTAGAGTGCCAGGTTTGTCACAAAACATCTATTATGTAATCTTAATCGTTTGCATTTAACTCATACACTAGCGTCCACCTCGCAGATTATTCAACTCACAATGCGATGGCTTAACGACGCGCATTTGGACGTGATCTCGCCTTTGACAATGTTGGCCTCGAAGGCGAGGCAAACTTCATCATCCCCTTTGCAGGAGATTCCAAACGCTTCTTAGCAAAAGGATTCGCACGCCTTTTCTTAGACTTGTTGACAATATCATCATCAACCTTTCTTTTCAAGGACTCTGCGGGAGGACTTTCTTCGTCAGTGGAGTGTCCAGAACGGCCCTTCTGCGGAGTGTGCAAAGTGTCAGGACTAATCCTTTGCATCTCCGCAAGTTGTTGACGAGAAGTAATCTTGGGCTCATCATCGAAGCTGTCACTCCTTCTTTCATCCATGCCTGAATCGTAGCTGCCTTCATCACCAAAGTCGTCGTCGAGAGGAGGAAATTTCTGGTTCTTTATCTCCTCAAGCTTTTCGCAAAGTCTACCGAGATTCATGCGATCAGCGGCCATAACCGCAATGTCGAAAGTCTTCTCAATGTGGAACCTGTTCGCCAAATCCAATGCACGCTCAACTTTCCTAGCAGTAACAAAGGTGTTGAACAACTTGAGTGTAATTTTGTCGACTTGACGACACATCATATCGTACTCTTCCTCGATGTCTTCGGCGTCCATCTTGCCCTCAGACACAAGAACATCGTCGTAAAGTTTGCGTTGGTCAAGAGCAATATTTGCGCGGACAGAAGCTTCTTCTTCGACGCCACTTTTCATTGACAGGCAGGTGGCCATGGGCATTCGCAACTTCAAAGTCGTCGTCACTGGCCTCCTAGATGCATCAGGATGTTGTTTTCCACCACGAAGAAGCACGCATACAAGTCGGCCTCCATTCACCTCCACGGGCCAAAAGTTATCACTGAATGACTTCTTTAGCCCCACTGTATCAAGGAAGGGAACCCAATTTCCAATCGAGCTCAGTTCATTGTTGGGACGAGCAAGCAATGACAACATCCCATCGCTATCCATCACAGTTAGAGCACACGACTCCGTGAAACCGGCCCACGTCAATGAAGCTCCAGGGCTCAATGCGGATAAATCCCCAGTGGCAATTGTTGTTCCATTGACGCCATCAATGATGGAGTATCCGAGGAGTTGCGTTCCATCTTGCATAGGACTCATAGAGCGGTGATAGATGACCGCCATAAAGCGATCGCGGCCAACAATAGTGACAGGTTCACCAGGGAGCCAAATGATGGGCCCTTGGATACCGCCGACAGTGAATAGACGAAGAAGGCGACGGCTGGAATAGACGAAAAAGAGATATATGTGCGTTTGTTGTTCATGAGTACACTCATACACATGTTGGCAATCAAAAGTAATGTGAAACGGGATACGGGATAAAGACATACCTTGTCATCACACCACACCAGCCACTACCAGAAGCACAGCCGAGCACACGCTCGCCATCTGGCAAAGCATACACCCAATCCTTATCGCTAGTCTTCCCAAAGGTATCAAACCTATGAAAGTAGACAGAGGATCCCTTGGCACTATCATTACCATTCAATTTCTTTTGAGAACGCTTGACAGCCTTTCGAGTCGCTTCTGACAAACCAGCGGTGAGTCCATCCTCGTCAAATTCATCGTCATCCTCTTCTTCCATAAGATCAGAAGCGAATAGTCCACCTTCGTCACCCAATGTACCAAGGATGAATCCAACATTATCCGTAAAGGTGATGGGACGACGTCCACCGACCAAACCAGCATTGTCATGGAAGCTAATATCGACAAGATTGTTCCCATCAATCTCAACATCGGGACGAAGGGTCAAGACGCCCATGTGATTCCAACATAGGATACGACGAGAGTCTCCAATGGGAGTAGATGAGGGTGCAAATGCAGGCTGGAGTGGAGGGAAGGAGTAGTTGGTTGAGGTAGGAACGTCACCCACATCCAAAGGATCATCGTGATTCTCAAAGTCAAAATTGTCATCGTCATCTTCAGCAACGGGCTGCGTCTTGTCATCGTCATGTTCATCACCATTTAGACCGGCAGTATCCTTCTCAACGTTCATGGAGGTGGTAACATCACCATCGTCGTCTTCGGCATCAGCTTCATCATCAATGAACTTGGAAGCACCACTCTTGCCCTGTTCTGCCGGCTCGTCATCTTCGTCATCCTCATCATCTTCCAAAACGCGGCTATGCACCTTTACATTGGAGGACTCCTCCCCTAAGTCATCAATCGCCTCAACATCGTTGATGTCATCTGAAGTTGCCTCCACCTCTTTCTCCACCGCCAATACATCCTCCTCACTCACAGAAACAACCGAAATCTCTCCATCCTCATGAGCCACATACAACACATCTCCAATCCAAACAATCGATGTGATCACCGGAATACCCTGTTCCGCCACAGTGCCACGCACCATGGACAATTCCTTCACCAAGGTTCCTCCAACCACTACTGTTGATTTGGAATCTCCTTCTTGTTCTTCACACGTCAATTCCCACAGTAAAAGTCGTCCATCCCTCGCCGCCGTAACAACCCTCCTCGACGAATCACTACTCCCATTTGGATCAAATGCCATCGTGACAATCGTATCCTTATGCCCCCCGTCCAAATCCATCACAAACTGCTGCTTCTTAAACCCCTCCACATATTCCTCACCACTACCTTCAAATGGAACGGCACGAACTTGAATATTGGTCTTTCCAGGCAACATTACCACCCCACTCTCCTTCGTTGCTCCTCCACTTGATGTTCCAGACACTTGCAAATGTCCCCACACCACATGACAAGCCTTATCGGCAACATCACTCCCCAAACTCCCTGCATCGGGCTTGACACATTGCATAAAATCGGAATGGACATGATCCCAACTTTCGGGGAGGGTGAGGGGAGAGGAGACATCAAATACGTTAAGTTTGCCGTTGGTTCCTAGTGTGGTCAACCACAGCTTGTCATTGCTGGAGTTGTTGTTGGTGGTGGAGGTGTTGGAATAAGTCAAACTCCTAATCCCACCACCACCACAAACATCCTCCCCCTCCTCCTCCAACCAAACCTTCTCCCCCACCGTCTCCTCACTCTTCACATTCACCACTCTCAATGGGGCATCGGCACTCTCACTCCCAATGGCAAGATAATACGCGTTTGCGGTGGACCGTGGATCGAATGAGAGGTGACGTACTGCCAATTCGGATCGGGGCCCGTCAAATATTTTGACAGAGGTGGATGATGTTGTGTCGTCGTCTTGTTGGGATTGGGTGAAGAATCCTCCGTTGTCATCTTCATCACCATCATCTTCACCAACTTCACCACCACCACTCATACACCGATCGATAGCTCGATCCACCACCCTCACATCCACAAACGGATGATGCCTCACTCCCAACTTGTCCACATGAACATTCCCCGATGATGATGATATCCCAGCCTCGTCACTATCATCACCACTCGCACTACCAACAACAAGACAGCAGTCATCATAGGAAAAGATGCGAGTCTCACCACCATCAAATCCAATTGCCAAACGAAGCCCATCGGGTGAGATGGCGATGGTGCGGGGAATATCATCGTAGGTGGTTAGTAGGATTGGGGAGCTTGGATAATATGCTGATGCTGGACACATCATTTTAGTATGGTTGTTGTTGGCGCCATTATTGTGACTGTTGGCAGAGGATGATTCACTGCTATTGCTATCATTACTTATATAATTGGGAAGCAAATAAATATGTCCATCGTTTCCACCATAGGCCAACATGTCTACATGAGCGTGAGCGTGAGGTGTACCATCTTCTTTTTTGGATGCATCCTCGTCATTGGTGGTGGTGGCGGGAAGGGGAGGAAGGGCAACAAGATGAAGGGGTAGTTCACCGGTGGCATCGTAGTTGGGAAGGCTGTAGCTGTAGCTGTGGTGCCTTGGTCGTGCGCTGCTGGTTGTCATTGTTGTTTTGTTGCTACTTATTGACTGACACTGACATGTATCATGTTCATGAGAGAGCGGTGTGATGAATTTTTGACATGGCATGGTGCAGGTCGATGTGGATTGCTAATTGGGAGTGCCTCAGTTTACGTATTCCTATGTAGGATACTACTGGCGAAAGTATGGCGCGAGCAACTCTACTTAGATGGGACTAGAGGATCTTGAAGTGACACAACACACAACAAAAGCTTTGCTTGCATTTGAATGGAGGGAGGTGACTGTTGGAGGCAGTAGTAGGAAAAGCAGGAGTACAGCAGTAGTGCTAAACTGAACAACAATGACGGACAACTCTGACAGATATCATGGCACGGTAAAACTCACTTATGGTGACGGGCGCACCTACGAGGGCGACTTTGCCAACGGCGAGCCTCAGGGACATGGAAAAATGACATTCCCCAGTAATGAGGCCGACAATGATTCAATTTACGTTGGTGAATTCGATAAGGGCCTGATGCATGGGAAGGGAACTTTCGTGGTTCCCGGTCTCGGCAAATACATTGGACAATTCAAAGACGGCCGCAGGGATGGTGAAGGGAAATTTATATATTCCGATGGCCACGTGTATGAGGGGGAATTCAAAAAAGGAGAAATGCACGGTAGAGGAATATTTAAACTTCCTGATGG
The DNA here is from genome assembly GCA_037178625.1 of Skeletonema tropicum. Lineage (NCBI taxonomy): Eukaryota > Bacillariophyta > Thalassiosirophyceae > Thalassiosirales > Thalassiosiraceae > Skeletonema > Skeletonema tropicum. The sequence goes on along the minus strand of CM074138.1, from coordinate 2,006,383 downwards.
AAGCATCGAGTATGACGGAACTGTGAATGATGGCAAACGACATGGTGAGGGCACTGCCTACTTGCCAAACGGAACCATTCTCTACAAAGGAGGCTGGAATGCCGACGAGCCGCATGGAAAGGGAGTCATGAACTACGCCAATGGCAATGTCTACGAAGGAGAATGGGTCGACGGCAATAGACATGGCCAGGGCAAAATGACCTATGCCAATAATGAAGTGTATGATGGTCAATGGAGGAATGATAAGCGTCATGGGAAGGGAACAATAACGTTCCCAAATGGAGACGTATTCCGGGGAGAGTGGACGTCACAGCAGCAGCAACAACAAAAGAGAGATGTCAATAGTCAAAATAATGATGATGTGGAAGAGAGTGAATCAGCTGCAAAACGTCCCAAAGTGGAAGTGTCACCGTAGAGGCAAATGGAGATAAAGATGAGGAGCTAGCGGAATGAATGGTATAACATTGACAGTTCCATGAGAGAGCATTATTATTTGCATAGGTGTAGATGTATCAGTCTGATTTGAATAGAGTGAGCAATGTATTCTAATAATTTTCAATATATGTGTAAAAATCACTCTTCGTTTTGTTTCATTCACTTGACAATTTCAACTCTGATTGCACTCTTTGAGAGGTCGAGTCCAGCAGATGTTAAATAGTACGAGATGAACGAGGTAAGTTCATATGATGATATGTTTACAATAATTTATTCCCCAAATCTATCAGTTACAGTTACACAAGAACTTCATTCTTACTACCTCTAGGGTCTCTGCTTTACAAGTATACTACACGAAGTTCTTCCTTTCCTTTGTTTCGTCCTCAGAACGAATAGCCTTGACAAGAGGTTGCATGGAGTATAGAGGTTGATTCCACAAAGCATGGCAAGCTCAAGCTGGATGGGCATGACTAAACCAAGTCCGGCATGACTGATCAAAGTCCAAAAGCTGTCATGGATTGATTGGAAGGAATGACGATTGGTCGTAAGTTCGGCCTATAATGAAGACAACTTCAGCTCCACGTGCTTTCACCTCCCTTCTACGGCATTATACCTCTTACCCGGGATAAAGCAGTGCTCTTGGCCATTGAAACGCTTGGCCACCTATTACTCCCTATATTCTTGAGTGCCATTCCGCAGCATTTAAGAAGTCTCATCAAGATCTCCTTCAGCAAAGCTGCCTCTGTACTGTGTTCCATGATAACGTTCACTTTTTCCTTCAACTCGCGGGACCGAAGTGAGGTGATCCATCCCTAGCAACGAACATCAAAATGATACGGAATCTGGTGCATTAATGCACAGGCCCCATAATCCATCACAATTGTGATTAGAGCCTGCTCTATCGCCTGCTCTTCTCGTAAATATTCGCCAATGCCAATTAGTTTGGCAATCTCCTCCATGTCCGTCTCACTACTGAAATTGTATTCTATCCTTTGAAGCCCTACGTAACTCATTTTGGAAGAATGATGAGTGTACGATTGTGAGCGAGGGCGATTTCACCACAATAGTCCGTGTGAGGATGGGCATTTCAGCATCTTCAGTCTTGCCACCGTGCCGTGAGGGTGTGTGTGCCACTGACTGTTGTGTCACGGATGACTCCTTGTCAACAAGACTGTCGGCCTTTTCTCCTTCGGTGAGTTTCATCTCCAATCCATGGTAGCAATCCCCGCATGCATGAAGGTAGCTTGGGCTTGTGCGGCCGGCTGGCCTCTTCAACACAAGACCAAAAATAGTGGGCACAGAGAAAAGACAGCTTGCACAGTCTGTCCTCGCTCTTCCCCTTTCCTCCCTTCCATCCCTTCATCTTCACTCAAAAAAGCAGAAACCGAAGAACAAAGAACCATGGCAGCCACCCTAGACACCAGCAAGGACGGAGATGGAGAGGATCAGGTCCTTTCCTATCAACCTCTCGCTGTGAACAGTGCAGTGAGTGCCAATCCTCACATTCCTAGTGTTACTGCCTCAGCAGTATTGGGTGAGAGTGAGTCGGTAAGTAGATCATTTTATGTCAGCAGACGAAGATATTATGCAAGGGTGCTATTGTATTGATGTTGTCGTATGATATTGCACATGTTACGGATTCTTTGTACATTGTATCCTGATTTGCTCGATTTCATCATACATTACTCCTGCAGATGCCAGATGATCATCCAACTTGCAAGGGTCATGACTTCAATACCACGACATCATCATCCAAAGATGAAACATCACAACTTGATGCCATCATGCAATCCATGCTAAGCACTGGCTTCCAAGCCACCAATGTAGGGAAAGCAGTTAACGAAATCCGTCGTATGAGGAAATGGCGTCTCTCCGACACACCCTGGAAGGAAGGAGATGATGAAGCATTACGCGATCCAAATCTTCGATCCAAAATTCGTGCGCGTATCTTCTTTGCTTACACTTCCAATCAAATCAGTTGTGGCCAACGTGAGGTAATTAAATTCTTGGTGCAGCATAAGATGGTCGATGTGATTGTTACTACTGCGGGTGGGATTGAAGAGGATATTATTAAATGCTTTGAGCCGACATTTATGGGTGACTTCAAGCTACCAGGGAAGGAATTGCGTAAGAAGGGGATTAATCGGATTGGGAATTTGTTAGTCCCAAACAAGAATTACTGCAAGTTTGAGGATTGGATGGCACCTTTGATATCTAAGATGCATGATGAGCAAGATGAGAAATGGATGGAGCAGGCGAAACGTTTAGTGAGTAATGATGGAGCAGGTGAACAAGAGCCAATCAAACCCTTTTCATACACTCCTTCTGAGTTCATCGCTCGTATGGGAAAAGAAATCAACAACGAAGACAGTGTTCTCTATTGGGCGTACAAGAATGACATTCCTGTATTTTGTCCGGCACTAACTGATGGTAGTGTTGGAGACATGATTTACTTCCATTCGTACAAGAGACCGGGGTTTACTCTTGATATTTCACGTGACATTCGCCGCATCAATGATTTGAGTGTACAAAGCTATGCAACTGGTCAAATTATCATTGGCGGTGGCCTTGTCAAACATCATACCTGCAATGCCAACCTGATGAGAAATGGTGCGGACTACTCCGTCTACATTAACACTGGACATGAGTTCGATGGAAGTGACGGAGGTGCTAGTCCAGACGAAGCAATTAGTTGGGGCAAAATTCGTATCACTGCTGACCCTGTGAAAGTTTGTGCTGATGCAACGATTGTATTTCCTTTGATTGTGTCACAAACATTTGCAAAGGATGTGGAAGAGTGGAAAGAAAGCACGAAGGATTGCATCTGTTGGCTTCCTGATGGTAAGGAGTAAATAACATTTGAACGATGACAAATACAATGGGAGAAATGATAAATAATGAAATGACTGCAATACGTCTAATAATGTTTTCAGCTAATCAAGACTGTCAAATCTTCACACTCCAACCCTCTGGACCTTCAATTCTCCCATATTGAATCCCCATGAGATCCGAAAAGAATCGCTTCGTCAAATCTCCTGTTGCGGGTATTACAATATCTGAACCCTTATATTCAATGTGAGAAATCGGAGTGACCACAGCTGCCGTACCAGCACCAAAAGCCTCAATCAACCGCCCTTCCGAAGCAGCCTTTCTCACTTCTGGCATCGTTATCGATCGTTCATCAACGTCAAACTCTCCCCACCCTTTCGACAAATCAATTATCGACTGACGAGTAACACCAGGAAGGATATCCCCTCGTGTCAATGGTGGCGTGACAAGTTCCCGCCCCTTCGATCCGTCCCCCTTTTCTAGAAAGAAGAATACATTCATTGCACCAACTTCGGTAATCTCCTCCTCTTCTCCAAATAACCACAAAATTTGAGAATATCCCCTTTTGGAGGCTTCCGTTTGAGGTTTCATTGAGCCAGCGTAGTTGCCACCAACCTTGGCGGCACCGGTGCCACCTGGCCATGCGCGAACGTATGGTGTATCCGTTGTCAGACGTACGGGGGCAAAGCCAGAGGGATAGTAAGGTCCTACGGGACATGTAATTACGTACAGGAGGATTTCATCGGGTGCCGCCACGCCGACTGTAATAGAGTGCAAGCAGTGTGAGCATCGCTGTGAAAGGCAGAAAGTAAGCCAAATGAAAGATATTACAAGACAAACTCACGATAGGGATGGGTGCTTATAACTGTAGGTCGGAGATAGAGGGAGTATCCTTCTTCTGTAGGGATCCAGTCTTGATCTGCATCATTACCAAATGGGTGCACATTTTTATGAGTAATTCACAAATTGATAGAATAGAAACATGAAAGTTGACGAAAGTTGACGAAGATATGCATCTAGAGATAATGCACTCAACAACATCTACTCACCCACACGCACAAGCTTGGCAATGCAATCAATTAATTCTTCATGATCAAAATCACTCCCTGGCATACACAACCTATCCATTGAGTTACTAAGCCGTTTCATATTCAATTGTGGTCGGAATAATCGTATGTCGTTGCTGTCGTTGACTGATTTGTATGCTTTCATGCCTATGATACAAATATATTGATTAGTTGCACGATAGATGTATATTGTGTTGTTAGATGAAAGTGCATTTTACATTTCGAACAGACACGCAATTCTTTATTCTCTCACCTTCAAAGCACTGCAGACCTAAATATTATTGTTGAATGATGTTGAAGAAATAGGGATGCAAATATAACTATTAGAACACATGCCTGAAAATACAGTATCAGTATCATATCTTCATGAATATCCATCAAAGTATTTTTATTATCTCTCACCATAATGCAACGAACTAGCCGCAGGACTAATCTTCAAATCATGAAACGGAACAATCTCCGGACTCTGCCACCCACCGCTACTCGCCTTATAAGGGATTTGGAGCATGTGGCTTGAAAAGACTTTGCCGAATTGTAAATCTTGCTTGTTTTGTGGGATGTTGTTGTTGTTGTTGTTGTTGGGAGAGTCAGTGGAGATAGTTAGTTGGGCGGATGAGATGGATCGAAGAGTTGCTGTTGTTGTTATTCCATTTTTGATGGTGGTGGACCGGGCGGTGCTGCTGAAGAAGCAGCGGGATAGAGATGATAGAACCATTGACTTATTTTTGCGGAGAATAGAATATCTTTTTTGTGGATAATCAAGAGAAGGGAAGGTCGATGATGAATCTGTGGTCAATGGAAATTCTTCGTGTTCTGCTTTTCTAGAGTGAATACCAATCAATAATAATGCTCCTCTTTTTTACCAGTATGGTCTTCTTCCTTTAACGCAAGCAGATGTTTGTGATGTCGGCTATTGGGTTGCGCTTCTGATTGCACCGCTGGCGTTCGTTGTTCTGTTCTTTTTCTGATTCTATATCTTTTCGCGTTCAGCGTTCAAAGATTTTTAAATCAATCAGTGGACTCCCCGGGTGGATAATTAGACTCAAAGAGAGTCACAAGCCAATTTAAGGTAATATTATTTTGATATTACATAATGACTATTGGATATGATAATGATAGGGGTTAATAATCTTCAAACATGATTCATCGAAGGGAACCACTTACTTTGGAAAGACATACATAACCGTTCACCAATACACATAGGTAAATTTTGAACACATTTAAAATGTTTCAAAATCATCACATAAGAAATCAAGTGGGTGTGTACAATTAAGTACTGATTCCTAAAAAAAAAAAACAGAAGTTTGAAACGGTACCAGGATGATTTACCAGGGTTGAGTGCCGTATCCTCAAGAATATTCTTCTCTATGAGATCATTTTTCTGACGGAGGAGTTTGTACGATAGGCCTCTTGGCCATCAAACACCAACACCCGCACGCACAAAATAATAATGCTGTACATACCACTTGCTGAGATGACCTTCTTGCCACTTGCCACTCTGCCACCCATTGTGTCATCTATCCTGGAATACAAATCGAAATCTCAGTCATAATGCAAGAACATCAAAATTATCAACAAGGTGAACAGCAAAATCATTGCGCAACAGGTGGCGACGGCGATACACAACAAATGCCACCACCGATAGACTTTGTCGAATTTGAAAGCAGTGGGGAGTTTACTGCCCCTAAAACTGCGGCCTCCTCGCAGCATGTTGATTATCATCAACCGCATCAATTATTAAATAATGCCGATGGGCGGCAGGATCAGGATAGAATTTTGGCTCAGAATGAAGACCGTCATCACGGTGAAAGCTGTCGAGATAATGACAGAGGGCGTCGACACAATGGTATTAAAATACCTGAGCGCCGAGAAAAGAAAGGAGATGAAGATACCATTGCGAGTAGAGATGAATCTGCCCAGACAAATAATATCATGAGAGGCGTTCGGGGCATATTTTTGATTATTGCCATGTTGATATTATTAGGTGAGGTTTAGTACTCTCATGATTTTATGTTTCATGTCACAACAAATCCATGCCAAAGTCAATCTAACTTTTGCTCCTCGTATTCACCTCTTCAAACGACCGGTGGAATAATTAATTGGGCAAAGTCGCTCCGATACTCTTCCTCACACGACATCAAAGAAGTGTCAGAGAAGAGATAACTCGGTCCACTACAAATTCTGCAGATCCCCCGCCTGAAATAACGAATAAGTATTTACAAATTGCAGAGGGCGAAATTGCAGAGGGCGAAGAATTAATAATTCTGCCAGATCTTCGTGCCGGTGACAGTTCAATGCAGTGGACCGAACCCTCGAATCCTCTCAATACTGATATTGTATCATCGGAACAGAATTCTCTCCCGATTCATCCAAAAACTAGGTCAACTGCGGATCTACAAGCATGCATGTGCAATCTTAGACGCCAGTGCATGTCAGAAAATGTTGTAATGAAAGGCAAAGCATTCCTGATTTGCGTTTACTATCCGGAGGAGGGAGGGGGGGATCAAGCTCGTCGTTTGCAACATATCCCGTACATGAATGTTACACACTCGGCAACAGGAACGATTTTTGAACCGATCACTTCAGATTACACACGGACAGGAAATTTAATAGCTACATACATGAGCCCATGGATGACAGTTTGGAGCTACGATGACTCTACGTTCATGACGCTTCGTTTGGAGCAATTGCTTGACTTCTGGTTTGAATCCAAAGGAACAGTCGATTTCGCTGGTGAAGTGCTAGTTCAGACAGACGGAGATGTTACGGATCCGCTTGACTCCGATGTCATGCCCAGGAGGGAACGCAAAGAATATTTCCACCTGACTGCTCTATTGATGGATAACCCTCCTTGTGAATCTTCTATACCTGGCAGCTTATCAGTGTCGATACATGAAGGGAATTCAATTGTTTTTGCATGCACATGTGATGATACGCACTCTTGCATTGATTTGAATTTTGACTTACCTGATGAGAGCGCTGCTGCCTCAATGCGGATATGCATCATTCCTCAACAGGGCAATGATGAAACAGTAGACATTGTCAGGATCACGCAGCTGAGACTGGATAAAGAAGGTCCTTGCGGATTTCCTTTCGACGTGGTCAGTGATGGTGTGGCGAGTCCGCTTGCAACAATAGAAGAGGTGAAGGGTGACAACAATTCTGGTGTGACAATGTTGGTTGCTACAATTATTCTCTTTCCGCCTCAGGTCCTCAATCCATCATCGATCACTGTGTATGGGACTGTCGAAGTACAGTTGCCTGATTCTCAGTTTCAGGAAGTTCCCTTCGGAACACTACGCAATGCTGTTGCAGCAAATGAGCCAACGTCGCTGGTTTCTTGCCTTTGTGAGCCGAGTTGTCAACCCAGTTTCATTTCGTCGAAATCGTTACAGCCATCAGTGGAGCCATCGTTGATTCCCTCGGCATCTGTTGGGCCATCTTCAATGCCGAGTGGAATGCCAACAAAGTCAAGTGAGCCAAGTTCTCAACCCAGTTTCATTCCGTCTAAATCAGTACAGCCATCAATGGAGCCATCGTTGAATCCATCAGCATCTGTTGGGCCATCTTCAATGCCGAGTGGAATGCCCTCAAAGTCAAGTGAGCAGAGTTCTCAACCCAGTTTCATTCCGTCTAAATCAGTGGGGCCGTCGTTGAATCCCTCGGCATCTGTTGGGCCATCTTCAATGCCGAGTGGAATGCCCTCAAAGTCAAGTGAGCCGAGTTCTCAACCCAGTTTTATTCCGTCTAAATCAGCACAGCCATGTGATGATTTGAATTATGAGTGCATTGCTGATCCATCGCCATTGCTTCCAAATGAGCGTGTAAAACTCTGCCTTTGGGCCAGACCACAAACTTCTGCATTCAAAAGTGGAAGTGTGAACGTTTTGATGGTTCAGAACAGCAACAAAAACTTGATTGTGAGAGGAGACGTTGCTGAGGGCACAGGAACAACCATTCCCTTCAAGAATGAGACATTGATGGTTATTGAAACATTCTTAGACGCTGCTTTTGATATGTCTCAGAACTTCGTGGAGTTCAATAGTTTCGCTGTGTTAGACACAGCTAGCTTCTCAAACGATGTTACATCATATCTACGTCTACCACTCTACACTGAACCCAATAACATCATGCCTTCTGCGTCTCCATCGTTTTCTCATCGCCCGACATATGAGCCAACAGAGGAGCAGACTATTAGGCTAGAATACTGCCAATGCGATAATGGTAGGAATTGTTTGGGAGTAGAAAGTGTCACTCTGACTCAATATGAAAGAAATATTCGTATTTGTTTCAAGGTATTGCCCTCAAATGCTCAAGTGGTTGGTACTATTTTGGCATCAAATTCAGCGGTGTCGATACCATTGACGACATTGCTTGATTCGGACATGGATGGAGGACTAATAACTGGTGAGGCCCCCGATGAGTCGTTCGAATCTTCTATGGGCTCACAGTTCGAGGTCTTGGGGAAATTTAGCGTAGTTGAAGGTGACAGGAATGCTGCATTAGGCCTTTCTGTCATTTACAAGGTAGAATCTGTTGAGTCATCGGCTTACTGCTCATCGTCACCGGCACAGCTTCATGCTTGCGCTTGTCAGTGTGACAACAATAACAACTGCGTCGATGGATTGATCCAGACTCTAGCATCACGAGGTGCGTATTTCCAATTGATTAGAATCGTCTTTGTCTTGTTAGTCCAACTGATCGTCATTCCTATCTTGCCATTGCACCGCAGATGTTCGCCTTTGCGTCTTCTCTTCACCGTCTGGAACGAAGATCGATCAAGTAAACGCTCTTTTTCTCGAGACTATGTCAGGGGACAGAAAGGTTTCAGAGTCATTTTTGCAGATCGTTATTCGTGACGATAAACCTGAAACTGCTGAAACTTCCTTAACCACAACCCCTGGTGGACCTGGTTCTTCGTTGCGTGTCATCACAACCTCTCTGGAGGAAGCCTTCTTTTCGGACCTAACTGGCTCGCGCGTTGTGCAAGCAAGGGGATCTGCAACAGTGTTTCGAGAAGGTGATGGATATAGCCAGAATGTAGAGATAAATGCAGTTGCATTGACCATCACGCAGGAATTAACACCAGAGCCATCGCGTCTTCCAACCCCTGCACCAACAACTTTGAAACCAACGCCAGTTCCTTCTACTACAAAGCCAACTCCAAGACCGACATCAGCGCCTTCACATCTTCCCACTTCGCCGCCTACTCCTCAGCCAACCAATGTAGTCACTTCATCTCCCGCAATTACTTTAACAGCTCCGCCTTCTTCGAGACCTCCATCTTCTGGACCGACTAGTCAGCCAACGCCTTCTCCAACACTTAATCCCACCATGCCTCCATCTCCTGTGCCCACTAATCAGCCAACCTCTTCTCCAACATCAAATCCTACCATGCCTCCATCTTTACCGCCCACTAATCAGCCAACCTCTTCTCCAACATCAAATCCTACCATGCCTCCATCTTCTGCACCGACAAATCAGCCAACCTCTTCTCCAACATCAAATCCTACCATGCCTCCATCTTCTGCACCGACAAATCAGCCATCACCTTCTCCAACATCAAATCCTACCATGCCTCCATCTCCTGTGCCCACAAATCAGCCATCACCTTCTCCAACATCAAATCCTACCATGCCTCCATCTCCTGCACCGACAAATCAGCCATCACCTCCTCCAACACTAAGTCCTACCATGCCTCCATCTTCTGCACCGACAAATCAGCCATCACCTCCTCCAACACTAAGTCCTTCCATGCCTCCATCTCCTGGACCAACCAATCAGCCGACGCGTTCTCCAGCACCATCTCTCCGGCCATCGTTGAATCCCTCTGCGTCTGATGAGCCGTCTTTAATGCCGAGTGGATCTCCGTCAAAGTCGGGTACGCCGAGTGCACAGCCAAGTATAGTGCCTTCTAAATCTTCACAGCCATCATTGCAGCATAGCTTGGCTCCCTCTGCGTCTGGTGAGCCATCTTTACTGCCGAGTGGAACTCCATCAAAGTCGGGTACGCCGAGTGCACAGCCAAGTATTGTGCCTTCTAAATCTGCTAAACCATCATCAGAGCCTAGTTCAAACCCCTCAGCGTCTGGTGAGCCAACGTTAATGCCGAGTGAATCTCCCTCAAAGTCAAGTGAGCCGAGTAGTCAGCCAAGTATTGTACCTTCAAAATCTGTGCAGCCATCATCAAAGCCTAGTTTGGCTCCCTCTATGTCTGGTGAGCCATCTTCAATGCCGAGTGAATCTCCCTCTAAGACAGTTGCGCCGAGTGGTCAGCCAACTGTACCTCCATCAAAGTCAAGTGTGCCAAGTTTTCAGCCAAGCATGGTGCCATCTAAATCTTCAAAGCCATCAACAGAACCTAGTTTGGCTCCCTCTCAGTCTGGTGAGCCATCTTACAACCCCACTGAGGCTCCCTCCACATCAAATTCACCAAGTTCTATGCAAAGTTCATTTCCATCAAGATCTCCGCAGCCATCACAGAGATACGAACCATCATTGCCACCCTCAGCATCTGCGCAACCATCATCAAAGCCCAGTTTGAGCCCATCTGGAGCACCGTCTTCAACTCCCTCGTCCAATCCATCCTCTTCTGGTGCGCCTTCGTCTCAACCAAGTAGCACCCCTTCAAAATCGAGCCAGCCTTCATCGGAGCCCAGTTTGGGCCCATCTGCATCTGGAGCACCGTCTTCAACTCCCTCTTCGAATCCATCCTCTTCTGGTGCGCCTTCGTCTCAACCAAGTAGCACCCCTTCAAAATCGAGCCAGCCTTCGTCGGAGCCCAGTTTGGGCCCATCTGCATCTGGAGCACCGTCTTCAACTCCCTCGTCCAATCCATCCTCTTCTGGTGCTCCTTCGTCTCAACCAAGTAGCACCCCTTCAAAATCGAGCCAGCCTTCGTCGGAGCCCAGTTTGGGCCCATCTGCATCTGGAGCACCGTCTTCAACTCCCTCGTCCAATCCATCCTCTTCTGGTGCTCCTTCGTCTCAACCAAGTAGCACCCCTTCAAAATCGAGCCAGCCTTCGTCGGAGCCCAGTTTGGGCCCATCTGCATCTGGAGCACCGTCTTCAACTCCCTCATTGAATCCATCCTCTTCTGGTGCTCCTTCGTCTCAACCAAGTAGCACCCCTTCAAAATCGAGCCAGCCTTCGTCGGAGCCCAGTTTGGGCCCATCTGCATCTGGAGCACCGTCTTCAACTCCCTCGTCCAATCCATCCTCTTCTGGTGCTCCTTCGTCTCAACCAAGTAGCACCCCTTCAAAATCGAGCCAGCCTTCGTCGGAGCCCAGTTTGGGCCCATCTGCATCTGGAGCACCGTCTTCAACTCCCTCGTCCAATCCATCCTCTTCTGGTGCTCCTTCGTCTCAACCAAGTAGCACCCCTTCAAAATCGAGCCAGCCTTCGTCGGAGCCCAGTTTGGGCCCATCTGCATCTGGAGCACCGTCTTCAACTCCCTCATTGAATCCATCCTCTTCTGGTGCTCCTTCGTCTCAACCAAGTAGCACCCCTTCAAAATCGAGCCAGCCTTCGTCGGAGCCCAGTTTGGGCCCATCTGCATCTGGAGCACCGTCTTCAACTCCCTCATTGAATCCATCCTCTTCTGGTGCTCCTTCGTCTCAACCAAGTAGCACCCCTTCAAAATCGAGCCAGCCTTCGTCGGAGCCCAGTTTGGGCCCATCTGCATCTGGAGCACCGTCTTCAACTCCCTCTTTGAATCCATCCTCTTCTGGTGCTCCTTCGTCTCAACCAAGTAGCACCCCTTCAAAATCGAGCCAGCCTTCGTCGGAGCCCAGTTTGGGCCCATCTGCATCTGGAGCACCGTCTTCAACTCCCTCATTGAATCCATCCTCTTCTGGTGCTCCTTCGTCTCAACCAAGTAGCACCCCTTCAAAATCGAGCCAGCCTTCGTCGGAGCCCAGTTTGGGCCCATCTGCATCTGGAGCACCGTCTTCAACTCCCTCGTCCAATCCATCCTCTTCTGGTGCTCCTTCGTCTCAACCAAGTAGCACCCCTTCAAAATCGAGCCAGCCTTCGTCGGAGCCCAGTTTGGGCCCATCTGCATCTGGAGCACCGTCTTCAACTCCCTCATTGAATCCATCCTCTTCTGGTGCTCCTTCGTCTCAACCAAGTAGCACCCCTTCAAAATCGAGCCAGCCTTCGTCGGAGCCCAGTTTGGGCCCATCTGCATCTGGAGCACCGTCTTCAACTCCCTCTTTGAATCCATCCTCTTCTGGTGCTCCTTCGTCTCAACCAAGTAGCACCCCTTCAAAATCGAGCCAGCCTTCGTCGGAGCCCAGTTTGGGCCCATCTGCATCTGGAGCACCGTCTTCAACTCCCTCATTGAATCCATCCTCTTCTGGTGCTCCTTCGTCTCAACCAAGTAGCACCCCTTCAAAATCGAGCCAGCCTTCGTCGGAGCCCAGTTTGGGCCCATCTGCATCTGGAGCACCGTCTTCAACTCCCTCGTCCAATCCATCCTCTTCTGGTGCTCCTTCGTCTCAACCAAGTAGCACCCCTTCAAAATCGAGCCAGCCTTCGTCGGAGCCCAGTTTGGGCCCATCTGCATCTGGAGCACCGTCTTCAA